>JAOPSE010000026.1:44845072-45332180 GCA_029449295.1 Zea luxurians
CGACGGCAACTACGACATGATACTCCTTCCACCGCCGCGCGGCAGCGACATCGGTGGCGGACAGCCCGCCCGCCGGCGGCGGAATCGACGACGCCTTTCCCGCGCAGGGGAAGGGCAACTTTCGAGCTCGCCCCATCCTCTCCCTCGCCATCGGAGGAGGAGGAGGCGGGGCAACCGGGGCCGAGCGGGAGATCGCGTTCCGACGGCTGTCGAGCAAATCGACATCCCCGGCGCCTCAACGGAGGACACGCTAAGCGTCGCCCTCGCATTCGAGGCAAACGCGAGCGCCATTCCCCCGCAACACGTCGACCCCGAGCAAGTGGACGACGCCAGCACGCTCACGGAAGGCCTGCAGGACGTCGCCCTCGTACCCAAGACGACGGCGCGGTCAGCCCCCGACGTGACTTCATCGCCCTTCGTCGACAAAAAGGTACCGACTGCTACCCATCTTTCGTCATTTCGACTCGGCCTCAGCCCGCCTGGCGACCTCGCTTTGGCGGGCGCTCACATTGAGGCGAGTGCAACCTCTCTGGGGTTTCGTGTGCGGTCGCCTTGGGACCGATTGACGGGTGTCTCGACCTACGGACCCTCTGGGTCCGAGGAAGATGACGACCCCAGCATCTGCTAGGATTTCTCCGGATCTGGCAACCCTAGTGCCATGCGGGACTTCATGACCGCATGTGACTACTGCCTCTCCGACTGTTCCGACGGCAGCCGCAGCCTTGGCGACAAGGACTGCGGCCCGAGTCGCGAATGTTTCCACATCGAGCTAGGGGATCCCTCCGGAGGCGGCTGTCTCGGCATGCCGGAGGATGGTGATCCCCCTAGGCCAGCGCCTCGCGCCGACATCCCGCGGGAGCTAGCTGTGGTCCCCGTTCCGGCGGGGGGTCACGACCCACAGCTCGAGCAAGTCCGCGGGGCGCAGGCCGGGCTCGATGAGGGAACAGGAGCGCTCGAGGCAATCCGCCAGAACATCGGGCAGGTATGGGCGAGCCAACCCCCGGCCAGAGGAATACGTCACCTGCCCCAAGGTCTCCAGCACCGCATCGCCAACGATGCCAGGGACAGACCGCCACCCGCATCCGGCGGAACCGGTCAGGACCTGGCCGCCGCAGCGATGCTCCTCCGCGCGATGCCGGAGTCATCAACCACCGAGGGTCGGCGAATCCAGGGAGAACTCAAGCATCTCCTGGAAGGCGCTGCGGCCCGGCGGGCCGAGAGCTCTGCCTCCCGAAGGCAGGGATACCCCTCGGAACCTCATGCCGCGACTTCCCGACTCACGCGGGAAGCCTCGGTCTACACCGGGCGCACGCGCAACACCGCGCCTGCGGCCCCGGGCCACCTCGGCGACGAGCACCCTCATCGCGACCGTCGGGCACGCCTCGACGAAAGGGTGCGCCGAGGCTATCACCCCAGGCGTGGGGGACGCTACGACAGCGGGGAGGATCGGAGCCCCTCGCCCGAACCACCCGGTCCACAGGTCTTTAGCCGAGCCATTCGGCGGGCGCCGTTTCTGCCCCGATTCCGACCCCCGACTACTATCACGAAGTACTCGGGGGAGACGAGACCGGAATTGTGGCTTGCGGACTACCGCCTGGCCTGTCAACTGGGTGGGACGGACGATGACAACCTCATCATCCGAAACCTCCCCCTGTTTCTCTCCGACACCGCTCGTGCCTGGTTGGAGCACCTGCCTCCGGGGCAGATTTCCAACTGGGAAGATTTGGTCCAGGCTTTCGCCGGGAACTTCCAGGGCACGTACGTGCGCCCCGGGAATTCCTGGGACCTCCGAAGCTGTCGGCAACTGCCGGGAGAGTCTCTCCGAGACTATATCCGGCGGTTCTCGAAGCAGCGCACCGAGCTGCCCAACATCACCGACTCCGATGTCATCGGCGCGTTCCTCGCCGGCACCACCTGCCGCGACCTGGTGAGCAAGTTGGGTCGCAAGACCCCCACCAGGGCGAGCGAGCTGATGGACATCGCCACCAAGTTCGCCTCCGGCCAGGAGGCGGTAGAGGCCATCTTCCGAAAGGACAAGCAGCCCCAGGGCCGCCCGTCGGAAGATGCTCCCGAGGCGTCTGCTCCGCGCAGCGCCAAGAAGAAAGGCAGGAGGAAGTCGCAAGCGAAACGCGACGTTCCCGATGCAGACCTTGTCGCCGCCACCGAGCACAAGAACCCTCGGAAGCCCCCCGGAGGTGCTAACCTCTTCGACAAGGCACTCAAGGAGACGTGCCCCTACCATCAGGGGCCCGTCAAGCACACCCTCGAGGAGTGCGTCATGCTTCGGCGCCACTTCCACAGGGCCGGGCCACCCGCAGAGGGTGGCAAGGCCCGCGACGACGACAAAAGGGAGGATCACCAAGCAGGAGAGTTCCCAGAGGTCCGCGATTGCTTCATGATCTACGGAGGGCATGCGGCGAACGCCTCGGCCCGGCATCGTAAGCAAGAGCGTCGGGAGGTCTGCTCGGCGAAGGTGGCGGCGCCAGTCTACCTAGACTGGTCCGACAAGCCCATCACCTTCGACCGGGACGACCACCCCGACCACGTGCCGAGCCCAGGGAAGTACCCGCTCGTCGTCGATCCCGTCATCGGCGACGTCAGGCTCACCAAGGTCTTGATGGATGGAGGCAGCTGCCTCAACATCATCTACGCTGAGACCCTCAGGCTCCTGCGCGTCGATCTGTCATCCGTCCGAGCAGGCGCTGCGCCCTTCCACGGGATCATCCCGGGGAAGCGTGTCCAGCCCCTCGGACAGCTTGACCTCTCTGTCTGCTTCGGAACACCCTCCAACTTCCGAAGGGAGACTTTGACGTTCGAGGTGGTCGGGTTCCGAGGAACCTACCACGCAGTGTTGGGAAGGCCATGCTACGCGAAGTTCATGGCCATCCCCAACTACACCTACCTGAAGCTCAAGATGCCGGGCCCCAACGGGGTCATCACCGTCGGCCCCACGTACAAGCACGCATACGAATGCGATGTGGAGTGCGTGGAGTACGCCGAGGCCCTCGCCGAGTCCGAGGCCCTCATTGCCGACCTGGAAAGCCTCTCCCGAGAGGTGCCGGACGTAAAGCGGCATGCCGGCAACTTCGAGCCAGCGGAGACGGTTAAGGCCGTCCCTCTCGACCCCAGTGGCGACACCTCCAAGCAGATCCGGATCGGTTCCGGGCTCGACCCCAAATAGGAAGCAGTGCTCGTCGACTTTCTCCGCGCAAACGCCGACGTTTTTGCGTGGAGTCCCTCGGACATGCCTGGCATACCGAGGGATGTCGCCGAGCACTCGCTGGATATTCGGGCCGGAGCCCGGCCGGTCAGACAGCCTCTGCGCCGATTCGATGAGGAAAGGCGCAGAGTGATAGGCGAGGAGGTCCACAAGCTGATGGCAGCAGGGTTCATTAAAGAGGTATTCCATCCCGAATGGCTTGCCAACCCTGTACTTGTGAGGAAAAAAGGGGGGAAGTGGCGGATGTGTGTAGACTACACTGGTCTCAACAAAGCATGTCCGAAGGTCCCCTACCCTCTACCTCGCATCGACCAAATTGTGGACTCCACTGCAGGGTGCGAAACCCTGTCTTTCCTCGATGCCTACTCAGGGTATCATCAAATCAAGATGAAAGAGTCCGACCAGCTCGCGACTTCTTTCATCACGCCCTTCGGCATGTACTGTTATGTCACAATGCCGTTCGAGTTGAGGAACGCGGGTGCAACGTACCAGCGGTGCATGAACCATGTGTTCGGCGAACACATTGGTCGCACGGTCGAGGCCTACGTCGATGACATCGTAGTCAAGACGAGGAAAGCCTCTGACCTTCTCTCCGACCTCGAACTGACATTCCGGTGTCTCAAGGCGAAGGGCGTCAAGCTCAATCCCGAGAAGTGCGTCTTCGGGGTGCCCCGAGGCATGCTCTTGGGGTTCATCGTCTCCGAGCGGGGCATCGAAGCCAACCCGGAGAAGATCGCAGCGATCACAAACATGGGGCCCATCAAGGACTTAAAAGGCGTACAGAGGGTCATGGGATGCCTCGCGGCCTTGAGCTGTTTCATCTCGAGCCTCGGCGAAAGAGGCCTGCCCCTGTACCGCCTCTTAAGGAAGGCCGAGTGCTTCACTTGGACTCCCGAAGCCGAGGAAGCCCTCGGGAACCTGAAGGCGCTCCTTACCCAGGCGCCCATCTTGGTACCCCCAGCTGACGGAGAAACCCTCCTGGTCTACGTCGCCGCAACCACTCAGGTGGTCAGCGCCGCGATCGTAGTCGAAAGGCAGGAAGAGGGGCATGCTTTGCCCATTCAGAGGCCAGTCTACTTCGTCAGCGAAGTGCTGTCCGAAACCAAGATCCGCTACCCACAAGTCCAGAAGCTGCTATATGCAGTGATCCTGACGAGGCGAAAGCTGCGACATTACTTCGAGTCCCATCCGGTGACTGTGGTGTCATCCTTCCCCCTGGGGGAGATCATCCAGTGCCGAGAAGCCTCAGGACGGATCGCGAAGTGGGCGGTGGAAATCATGGGCGAGGCAATCTCGTTTGCCCCTCGGAAGGCCATCAAGTCCCAGGTACTGGCGGATTTCGTAGCCGAATGGGTCGATACCCAGTTACCAACGGCTCCAATCCAACCAGAGCTCTGGACCATGTTTTTCGACGGGTCGCTGATGAAGACGGGAGCTGGCGCGGGCCTGCTTTTCGTCTCGCCCCTCGGGAAACACCTGCGCTACGTGCTTCGCCTCCATTTCCCGGCGTCCAACAATGTGGCTGAGTACGAGGCTCTGATCAACGGATTGCGAATCGCCGTCGAGCTAGGGGTCCGACGCCTCGATGCGCGCGGCGACTCGCAGCTCGTCATCGACCAAGTCATGAAGAACTCCCTCTGCCGCGACCCAAAGATGGAGGCCTACTGTGAGGAGGTTCGACGCCTGGAAGACAAGTTCTACGGGCTCGAGCTTAACCACATCGCCCGGCGCTACAACGAGACTGCGGACGAGCTGGCGAAGATAGCCTCGGGGCGAACGACGGTTCCCCCGGACGTCTTCTCCCGGGATCTGCACCAACCCTCCGTCAAGATAGATGACGCGCCCGAGCCCGAGGCACCCTCGGCTTCGTCCGAGGTGACCTCGGCCCAGCCCGAGCCATCCTCGGCTCAACCCGAGGGACCCTCGGAGCCCGAGGGCGAAGCGCTACGCATCGAGGAGGAGCAGGACGGGGTCGTGCCAGATCAAGATTGGCAAACCCCGTACCTGCAATATCTCCGCCAAGGAGAACTGCCCCTCGACCAAGCCGAGGCTCGGCGGGTAGCGCGACGCGCAAAGTCGTTCGTCTTGCTGGGCGATGAGAAGGAGCTCTACCACCGCAGCCCCTCGGGCATCCTTCAGCGATGCATCTCCATCACCGAAGGTCAGGAACTCCTGCGGGAAATACACTCGGGGGCTTGCGGTCACCATGCAGCACCTCGAACCCTCGTCGGGAACGCTTTCCGCCAAGGCTTCTACTGGCCAACGGTGGTGGCTGACGCCACTAGAATTGTCCGCGCCTGCGAAGGGTGCCAATTCTATGCGAAGCAGACCCACCTGCCCGCTCAGGCCCTGCAGACGATACCCATCACCTGGCCCTTCGCTGTGTGGGGTCTGGACCTCGTCGGCCCTCTGCAGAAGGCGCCCGGGGGCTACACGCACCTGCTGGTCGCCATCGACAAATTCTCCAAGTGGATCGAGGTCCGACCCCTGAACAGCATCAGGTCCGAGCAGGCGGTGGCGTTCTTCACCAACATCATCCATCGCTTCGGGGTCCCGAACTCCATCATCACCGACAATGGCACCCAGTTCACCGGCAAAAAATTCTTGGATTTTTGCGAGGATCACAACATCCGGGTGGACTGGGCCGCCGTAGCTCATCCCATGTCGAATGGGCAAGTAGAGCGTGCCAATGGCATGATCCTACAAGGGCTCAAGCCTCGGATCTACAACAACCTCAACAAGTTCGGCAAGCGGTGGATGAAGGAACTCCCCTCGGTGGTCTGGAGCCTGAGGACGACGCCAAGCCGGGCCACGGGTTTCACGCCGTTTTTTCTGGTCTACGGGGCCGAGGCCATCCTGCCCACGGACCTGGAATACGGCTCCCCGAGGACGAGGGCCTACAACGAAGAAAGCAACCAAGCTAGCCGAGAAGACTCGCTGGACCAGCTGGACGAGGCTCGGGACAGGGCCTTACTACACTCGGCGCGGTATCAGCAGTCCCTACGACGCTACCACGCCCGAGGGGTCCGACCCCGAGATCTCCAGGTGGGCGACCTGGTGCTTCGGCTGCGGCAAGACGCCCGAGGGAGGCACAAGCTCACGCCCCCCTGGGAGGGGCCGTTCGTCATCGCCAAAGTTCTGAAGCCCGGAACGTACAAGCTGGCCAACAGTCAAGGCGAGGTCTACGGCAACGCTTGGAACATCCAACAGCTACGTCGCTTCTACCCTTAAGATGTTTCCAAGTTGTTTATATACCTCGCACCCACGCAAAAGTTTAGTCAACAAGGAAGGGTCAGCCTCGCCTCGGCAGAGCCCGACCCTCCCTCGGGGGCTAAAAGGGGGGAAACCCCCTCTGCGTCAAAATTTTCCTCGAACAAAAAATCTCTTTCACCAGAACATCTTTCGTGCTTTTTGATTACTTCGAAAAGCGGGTCCTGGAAACGACGGAGTACACGTAAGCAGTCAAGGCTGACCGAGCCGAGGGACTCCTACGCCTCCGGGATACGGATACCTCACTCATCACCTTCTGCGATAAGTAACTCGCGCTCGGATAAGGCGAATCCGCGGATCGAACGAGTCTTTACGTACGGGAGCTCTTCTGTCGAAGCGATTCTTCGAGCCTTCTCGACCAAGTCGGTGACAGGGCTTCATGGGCGGGTAAAAGTACGCGTAAGCGGCAAGGCCGACCGAGCCGAGGGACTCCCACGCCTCCGGGATACGGATACCTCACTCATCACCTTCCGCGAGAAGCAACTCTTGCTCGCACTAACATCCCTGCTACCGACCAAAAGGTCCAGATACTCGAAACGAGAGGAAAAGAGACGCAGCTTTATAACGCAACAAGGGTATGTGTTCTGGCCTCAACGGTCGTGCAAGGCCCACGCTACAAGACGATTTGACCCTGCAGGCTCGGATCTTGACGCTGGAAGAGGGCGACGACACCCTCGGCATCAATAGCACCTTCGGCAGGGCCCGACCTAGCCTCGGACGGCGACGCGGTCCGAGGGCCTCCGCTCCGAAGGACGACGTCATCATCACGCTCGAGCAATCTCTGCCAGGGACTTCTCCGAGAACCCGGCCCGAGCGGACGGCTCGGCCGGCCACCTCCGGGGCCTCGGCCGACCTCCTTCCGGGGGCGCCAGCTCGGTCCGAAGCCTCGGCTGAACAGCTCCGACATCGATCCTGCCAACAGACAAACCGGCTAGGCTCCGGCCAACCAGGTTTTATTTCCGAGCCGACAACGCCTCTGCTCACGCTGATATCGCTACCCCTGGCCTCGGCTCGTCGAAGAGCGGCCGAGGGGTCTCTTTAACTAAGCTAGAGGAGCCTCGGACAACAGGTCCGACCGAGCCGAGGGATTCCTACGCCTCCGGGATACGGATACCTCACTCGTCACCTTGACACGGGGCGACTCACGCTTGGTGAAGCGGTTCAGGCAAACAACAGGCGAGTCTTAGTGCTCAGAAATGAGGAAAAAACACGGCTCTGTGCCGTAAGTTACATACATGTTCAGGCCCCGAAAGCCAAAATGAACAAAAAACCCGGCACTCGAAGTGCCATTACAAACGGAACTCCGGTTCCACCCCCGCGGGTACAGGCAACCTCCCCGCCAGGGAAGCCCGCGGAGCAACAAGCTCTGGGCGAATCACCAGCAAACGCGGGACGCCCCTAAGCACCCCGGTAGATCCTCGCAGCCGTCCTCGCCACGGATGCGAGGAGGAAGACGGAATGTTGCATCCTAGCTGGGCAGCAACAGTTCTCCTTCCCCGGCATGACTGGAGGATGTCTCCGCCGTGGGGCTAAAAGGCGATTGCCACCACCAGAAGCTGGAAGATGAGGTGGCCCGCCGACCCGCATAGAAGGTACAGCCCCGGCTCGCCTCGCTCCCCGCCCCGGCGAGGATGACGAACACCCTCAACACTGAGGGCGGGGCCGGGACCGCAGCCCGGTTTGCCCCTCCCCATTCGGGAGCTGGAGGCCACCATCTTGGGTGATCACCAGCGGAGGGGAGCCGCTGGGCTGCATGATGAAAATCCTTGAAGCCGAACGATGGCTGAAAGGTACCAACTCCCACGGAGTTGCGTTCCTCCGGCGATGGAGCGAAAAGACGGCGGTTCCCCCCCATCCGGGGGCTCGGAAGATGGAGAGACACAATGCATTGGGGAGGAAGGAGACATGGTTACCTCACGAAGGGGGTCGCCCTCCTTTTAAAGGCAACTCCCCCTGCTTGCGCCCTCAACCGTCACGGGCTGAGTCTTCTCCAACACGCCTCCAAAGCCCTTCCCTGCGGCGCGGGGGCTGGGGCCCGCCTGTCATGCAGACCGGCTCTAAGCGGAAGAAGCCGAACCGCCGCGCACGACGCACGCGACCACCCAGCGGTTACAAGTAACCCTCCACTTTTGCCCGGACCAGCGGGCGAAAGGGGCAGGCGGCCATGCAGGCGGCATGCAACCGCGCCAAGTGGACGCGCCTCTCCGACTCCTGACAGGCCGGCGCGACGGCTCAAGTCCACGCGTCGTGCAACTGGCGCACCGGGCGCTGCATGCGAACCGCTACGCCACTCGCTCCACCACCGCACCTCCTCGATTGCGGAACCGATACCACAATTCGAGGCGACCCAGCCCGCGACCCGGCAGCGCCAGCCTGGCGCAGCGGTCAAAAGCGGTCAAAAATGGGCCGGCAGTAATGACGGTGGCAGGCGCGCGAGAGCAGCGGTCACGCCATCTGCCAAGCTTGTGTCCCATCCGGAGGCAGCAAGAGAGCCCCCTCTCACGGCGTGAAGACGACGCGCCCGTGACCCGTACCTCGAACGGCTCGCGCACGCGCAACGGCAACCTCGCCAACTACTCACCCCAGCGCATTAACTCCGCGGCTTGACGGACAGCGCTACGGGTGGAGCGGCTGGTGACGTTTCGCCTTCGCCAAAACGACCACGCCGAAAAAGGTACGCCACGACGTTCAATTTCGAATCCTTTTTCCCTTTTCCTTCTTTCTCCATCTCTTGCAACAGGGACCGAGAAGGGGGATAACCCCAAAGGGATCCTTCCCCGTGAAGGAACTAGGCTCCGAGCCTCCCTACTGATCAGGGGTTCGAAGGCTGGCCCCCCGAGGGGTTCAACAGCCGCCTCAGATCGCGTGGGCCCGACACCCACTACTGGTCAGGGGTTCGAAGGTCGGCCTCCCGAAAGGTTCCATGACCGCCTCAGGCTACTAGGGCTCCGTGCCCCCTACTGATCAGGGGTTCGAAGGCTGGCCTGTCGAAGGGTTCACAGCCGCCTCAGACGCCGAGCGAGGGATGACCAGGGGTACGTTCGATACATAACCAAGGCTCGGGCTGCGCTCCCGAGGTACCCTAGGACATTTCCGAGACCAGCGGGAACGACTCTGTAACGGAATCCCATCGGAGGGAGGCAACGAGCCCTCGGACCCCGTCGCTAGGGGACCGGGTCCGGCAGATCACCCGCAGGTACTTTTGGGCGTGCCTCCGGGCCCCTAGCCGACCCCCAACGAACGGGGCACGGACGTCCACTCGGATTACCCGATCGCAGCTCACCGGAGACACCATGTTCGGTGCCCATCGAGGGTAACATGGCGCACTCCCCCCCTCCTCCTTGCGGAAAGGCGACGTAGGGGCGTATATAAAAAGTCGAGTCTGTCCCTGATCGTCCTCTCGCTCCGTGCGAGGGCTCGGGGGCTGCTCTCGCAAACCCAGCTCCGGCCGAACCGTTGACAGCGTCAACATACCAGCCCGAGAACTTGGGCCCCGACAGTGCACCTGGGTTACGCCCTGCTCGCATGAGGGAACCGCCAGACCAGCCAAGGCATTGCGCAAGGCATTAAGACCTCGAAGGAGTGAAACCACTCCTCCGAGGCCTCGGGGGCTACACCCGGCGGGTGCGCTCGCGCGCACCCACCGGAACAAAGTACCTCCGAGAAAGGCTGGTCCCCTTGCAAAAAAGTGCGACGCAAGCCTCCAAGCGAGTGTTAACACTCTCTTCGAGGCTCGGGGGCTACTGTCGGGGACCATAATTAGGGGTACCCTCAAGACGCCTAATTCTCAGCTGGTAACCCCCATCAGCATAAAGCTGCAGAGGCCTGATGGGTTTGATTAAGTCAGGGATCAGTCCATACGAGTGACTTGACCACGCCACGCCCGGGCCTAGCCTCGGGCGAGGGCAGCCGACCCTAAGATGACTCCGTCTCGCCTGAGGCCTCCTCTTTCACGGCAGACGCATCTCCGGCTCGCCCTAGGCCCCGCCTTCGATAAGAAGAAACCCTGACTAAATCACCGCGCCAACCGACCGAGTCATCGGGGCGATTGACGCAAAAGGTAAGACCGACGGGCGGCCAGACTTCGCCAGAGGTGCCATAGGAGACTCCGCCCGACTAAGGGCTCGGACTCGGGCTAAGGCCCCGGAAGACGGCGAACTCCGCTCCGCCCGACCCCAGGGCTCGGACTCGGGCTAAGGCCCTGGAAGACGGCGAACTCCGCTCCGCCCAAGGGCTCGGACTCGGGCTAAGGCCTCGGAAGACAACGAACTCCGCCTCGCCCGACCCAGGGCTCGGACTCCGCCTCGGCCTCTGCCGAACGATCTCCGCCTCGCCCGACCCAGGGCTCGGACTCTGCCTCTGTCTTGCAGGACGGACTCGACCTCGGCTTCGGAGGAGCCTCCACGACGCCCGACCTAGGACACGAGACCGCCACGTCAACAGGAAGCGTCATCATCACCCTGCCCTGAGCCGACTTGGGTCGCAGAGAACAAGACCGGCGTCCCATCTGGCCAGCCACGCCAGATAGGCAAATGATGGCGCCCCGCTAGACCATGACGACGGCGGCTCTCAGCTCCCTTACGAAAGCAGGAGGACGTCAGCAAGGGCCCAGCCACTCCGACAGCTGTCTCCCCGTCCGGCTCCGTTACTCCTCCAACAGCCACGACGCCACACCAACAGGGTGCCAAGATCTCTCCGGCTGCCACCTTGGCATGTACATAGGGCGCTAGCTCTCCCTCGCTAGACACGTAGCACCTTGCTACACTCCCATTCTGTACACCTGGACCCCCTCCTTACGACTATAAAAGGAAGGACCAGGGCCTTCTTAGAGAAGGTTGGCCTCGCGGGGACGAAGGGCAGGGGCAGGCGCTCTCTCGGGGCCGCTCGCTTCCCTTCACCTCGCGCGGACGCTTGTAACCCCCTACTGCAAGCGCACCCGACCTGGGCGCGGGACGAACACGAAGGCCGCGGGAATTCTCCGACTCCCTCTCGACCCGGCTCCGGCCACCGACCGCTCTCTCTGTTCCCCCCTTCGCGCTCGCCCACGCGCTCGACCCATCTGGGCTGGGGCACGCGGCACTCTCACTCGTCGGCTCGGGGACCCCCCGGTCTCGGAACGCCGACAACCATCAAACTCAATTCAACCTAGAAAAATATATTATAATTTTTTATGATAGGTTTGATAAGTTAAGGATCAGATAAGATAATAACTTTAATGGTACGTGACTAAATATAAAATAATTATAAAAAATAAAAATATTTTTCTAACATAAGTTATGACGTTCTCAATCACCTTAGAAAACCTGAACTCGAAATTCAACTTGTATGTGGAGAAACGAAAAAGATAATTTTTTATTAGGGGGAGATTTGTCTTTTTTGTTTCTCCATGTACAAGTTGAATTTCAATTTTATTTTTTTGAGATGATTGAGGGCACCATAGGTTATGTTAGAAAAACATGATAAAAAATTTCGTCATTATTTCATATTTAGTTTTATACCATTAAAGCTATTATCTTATCTGACCTCTAACTTATCAAAAGAATTATAAAATCATAATATATTTTCTAGTCTAAATTATGATATTAGCTAGTATACCCACAAAATCTGAACTGAAAGCTCAGTTTGTACATAAGAAAATAAAAAAGACAAATTTTGTTAGGATGTAAATTAAACCAACTCAAAGGAGGAAATGGGTAAAATGAAGTAAAAAATACTTTAAAGGGTTATGTGAACATTGCCCATAGTAGAGAGGAGTAATTTATACTTTTTCCTTCTATATATTTACAAATTAATATGTGCATGTGTAGAATAATTAAAATATTTATACATATGTATGTGTATATTGACAAATTAATTTATATATGTGTGTATGTGTGTACATGTGTCCATTAAAATATTCAAATGAGTATACACATTAAAGTGAATATTAATAGTAATATATACAAATGGCTATGAAGTCTCTGAACTGTTATATATATATATATATATATATATATATATATATATATATTCTCAATATTCAACATCTAAATCTTCTGATGGGTGGAGAGATTTCGTCCATCATAATAGAATTCTTCATCTTTAGATACAATCTCATTATATATGAACCCTATAAGTTATTCTTGAATTGCTTGGATCTTTTCTAAAGGGAGTAGTCCCTCCATATTTATCAATTGTGGTTTATCAAAAGCTTTAATAAAAATGTTATTATATTAAATTCAAAGTTGAGACACTTTATTACCATGAAATCAACATCAATACTATAGACATTATTGACATAACTCGATATCTTTGGTTACTAACATGTTACCTACTAATGTGTGAATAAATTAACAAACGTAGTATCGAGAGAGGTTGTTCCCTTTTTCTGTGTCAAACACTGAAATCGAGAAAAAATATAGATTATTATTAGCAAATAACTCGCAAGATGTGCAAGCTTTATGCGTACAAGAAAGTTGGGCCTAAGCTTAAGAGTTTCCTTGAGGTCGGACTGCTTTTTTTGCATAGCCACCTTCATAGAGAGCAATATAGAGTTATAGACTACACATTTAATTACAAAAATGTATAGCTATGAAAAGCTAGTGGACACTAACTTAAATTATAAGGAATATGTGTGTATTGCATATAATGTTGCTTCTGCAAAAAAATTGAACAATCTTTTTAAGACTTTTGTATGGTAGTCCTTTATTGTTTTCTCGTTAATAACCACTAGGTCAATGAAGCTAATATTGCAAATCTCTTCTTTACAATATCTTTGAATCTCCATCCTTAAAAAAACAAAGTAGATGTAAGGAAAAGCCCAGGTAGCATTGACTATATATCTTTGAAATATATAGTAAACACTTACAAAACCCAACAACTGATGCACATTCTGCTGGTTTTTTGGACTTCTAGTTTATTTCACGAGTACAAAAAAAATTTGACTCTTTTGAATGGTATGCTAAAGTTGCTATTGAAGGAGTTAGAGCCACGAGAAGTTGTGCTAAACATGTCGATATTCCCGGTGGAGATTTCATTTGAGTTTTATCTTTATTAAATATATCGCCACATAAGAAAGATTGATGACATGGCAATAATTTAATAAGAAAATAGATAGAGAGAGTTTTGTGGGAGGTGAGAGGGTTTTATCTAGATGAAAATACATGATTTCATAGATCACTATCACTACACCTTTAATAATTTAATTAATGCGGAAGTTTCTTCGTGCGTCCTCCCTACTCTGCTCCCCTCCTCATCCTGAGCACGTGTAAAGCCTTTGTTTGTGTCATACAAATGATTGATACTTTAAATATATAATAATAATTAAAAAGATAAAATATAATAATGTTTGAATAAATATCTCATTTATACAAAATATACCTACATGATAGATAGAAACATAGCAATATACGGATAACTAAGTAGTAAATCTGATGTGGTATTATAGAAAACAGTACGGTAAAACATGCACTCAAATAGCACATGAGCACACGGCCTGCCTTTTTTTTACTTGACGTTTTCTAGTTCAGAAATGAACTATCATGCGTCAAATATTTAAAAATGTACTGGAAGTAGCACATGTATTTGAAGCTATAGGACAACTACATCTGTTTGTCAACAAACACGTGTAATCAAGAACACAAAACATGCGGGTGTATTTCGTATTGAAACATTGATGAGACTGAGAAAGACTCTTGGTTGAGAAAAATGAAAGAAGGGAAATTCGAGGATTGATTAGAGTCGCTCTTAAACCATGAGAAAGTAAAAAAAAAAAAGGTTGCTTTCCTATTTTTTTTAAACATCCGTCACATGGCTGGTGGCTGATGAGGTGAAATGAGAACGGCCGGGCCGACCACTTGCTGGTCAAACTTGTGTTGTTCTACGGCAGGGATAGTGCTACTAGGATAGGATGGATGCACACGCGAAAGCCGCGTCACGGAGTCGATCGTGGTGGTGGTCGTGGCACGCGCGGATGACCAAAATTAATAGTGAGATTAAGATGACGGAACGGAGAAGGTGGCATGACATTCCAGATAAAGATGACACGACCAACTCAATCAAAGCAAACTGAACTCAAAAACACGGTCAACTTCCAGTTCCAGTTATTATAGCACGACAGCCCAGTAATGGTTTCAGGCCCGCGGAGTTCCCGTTTCGTTGTTGGGCCCCATTTGATTTACTGGCTGGCTGCCTGGCCCATGATCTTAGGAAATTTGCCCAGCGCACTTGTCTGTACTGTATCCTGCTCAGGCTGACCAAGGGCCTGTTTTGCACAGCTTCCCAGCCCTTGGCAGGAGATGTGTGGAGGATATATAGGGCCTGTTTGGTTCAGCTTTTTTCTGACCAGCTTTTCTAAAAATCTGGCTGTGGGGAGAATCTGGCTGTGGGGAGAATCTGAATATCATTACGATTACGTGTGGAGGAAGATAAAGTTATTCATAGGGCTCAGGATCTAGAAAGTGACGGATTCCTACTATTACAACGACTCAACCGATTATGTGTTTATGTTGATTTTGGATGGTTTTTGCCCCAACGAATTTTATAGAAACTGGCTGAAAAGCTGAGTGTTTGACAGTCTGCAGCAGCTTTTGGTGGTCAGAAGCTACCAGAAGCCGAAACAAACAGGCACATAGCATGACGGTTAGGCTAATCACAATGGTCATTCTATAACACTCTTTTCAACACTGCCACATCATCATCAAGAGTGTCATGGAACCAAGAAGGAAACAATGTCTTTCAATGTAAAAGGTTTCCTTGTACCTTGTAATCTATACTATACTTAAAGCACCAGTTTCAACGGTCGTCATGCGTCATTTTTTTACAAATAACCCCTTACAGCTATTTTAAATTAATACGTTGCACGTCTATAGATGCTAAACGACGCCCAACACGGGCTAGATGCACGCGAGCCACAACTATGGCATAGACACGTCATGTCGGCCTGCTAACTGTGTTGGGTCAGCCCGTTAGCCCGTCGATCTATTTAATTAAATCAGCGTAACGACGCCCGACATAGGCTAGATGCACGCAAGCCACAACTATGGATGTCATGCCGGCCTGCTAACTGTGTCGGGCCAGCCCGTTAGCCCGTCGATCTATTTAATTAAATCAGCGTAACGACGCCCGACACAGGCTAGATGCACGCAGGCCACAACTATGGACGTCATGCCGGCCTGCTAACTGTGTCGGGCCAGCCCGTCGATCTATTTAATTAAATCAGCATAAAATGTTAAAAACGATGCAGGAGGTAGGGTTCGAACCCATGCTCTGATGGAAGAAGGGCGGGAGACATTGGGTGAAACTGTCTAACCAGTAGAACATCACGATAAGAAATTTTTATTATTAAATATAAATTGTATATAGGTATATACGTTTTTTTGTAAAATAAAAAAATAATCGTGTCGGCCCGGGCCAGCACTACGGCCCGAGGCTACAGCCCAAGCACGGCACGACGTTCTTAGCTCTTGCAAGTATTAGGTCGTTTCTGATACCACATTGGCGCAATAGACTACATGGTGTTTGAGGTTGCTGAATTGGATGAAGCAGCAATGATTTGTCACACTAACAGCAAAATGAAAGGTTATTTGTTGGTTTTAAACGTTAGTAATTGCTACGATGTAGCATAATTTATATGGAGCGCATCCAGTTTTTATTGATACCTGACTTTAGCAATCACTCTATATTTTGATCTATCTTTTTTATAAGTTTGACTTTATGGGACTTATTTTAGAAACTTGATCTCACAAACTTTCTCTTATTTGGTCTCTGTATGATGGAATTATGTTATTTTATAATCTCTGTTCATTCAGTTAATCGTTGTGAACTCTCTTCTAATCGCTCACGTCATTAGCCGTGTTGTACCAAGACATATTTGCATGCAGTAAACAATAACATCAGTTAGCCAAATCAAAAAATATATTATACAGAGAGTGGAGATAATCAATAAAAAATCTTGAAATTTTTTTGATGGATAGTTTACGTGGGTATTGTTGTAAGCCGTCGCAACGCACGGGCAACCGACTAGTTCCATATAATGATTCTTTCCACATGAGATTTTTCGTGCGTCGGCATGAATCCTGTTTTGCTACTGAACAAAACTGCCCCGGTGCCTTAGTGTTCTTCGAGACTCGCTATGCACCAATCGTTGCTTCCCGGGTGATCCAGTCATCAAACCCTATGTTATGCATGGGTAAAGGATTTGGCTCCTGAGACCACGCGATGTGTACTGGTCAAACCTCTAGCTGGTATCAACGTCTTCTCCAGACCATAGGATACGTCTATGCTAGCTGAACTAGTGCCAAAGCAGGTGATGATTTTGTTTGCCACTAAACTGCTCGCATCTGGAATGTCTTCGGCAGGCAATATGTAGATGCTGTACAGCTTTGCTCCCTGCCGTACATATGTAGCGTTAGCAGCACGCGTAGCAGACTCGAAAGCAAATATTTACATTTATAAATATATGGATCTGTCTAATCTAATGGCAATCGGGTGTTTTGGCCCAGCCCAATACTTGACTCTGTGTCCATTGGATGGGCAGATCGGACGGCCCATAGCCATAGGGACCAAAATATCCTCCACACCAGTCATTCGCCCGTAGCCATATGGATCTGTCTAATCTAATGCCCGGGATGAAATAAGTCTTGAGCATTTAGAGGACAACAGTCGTTTTTTGACTGTCCTCTGTAGTCTCTTTAGCATCTAGAGGACAACAGTCGTTTTTTAACTGTCCTCGTAGTCTCTTTAACATCTAGAGGACAACAGTCGCTTTTTGACTGTCCTCTGTAGTCTCTTTAGCATCTAGAGGACAATCATGTTGTGTAGTGTATGTGAGGTGTGGTAGTGCAGCCTCTAAGGCTATAAATATGTGTCTTCAACCCTTAAATGTGTATGACATTTGAGTAGTGTATGAGAAATAAACGAAAATTGCCCCAGCTCGTAGTGTCATCCTCTGAATGAGAGTTAGAGTCTCTCTACTTACAATTGGTATCAGAGCCAAACTATCCTGCAGCCTAAACATCTCTTGTTTATCTCCTTCCCGCGCCTCTTCCCACACTCAGTCGGCAGTAAGAGCTCCAACTGTTCCTTCCTCTCTTGCTCAGACGAGCAACCTTTCGTCTGAAACAGCCTCTTCCACACGCAGCGACCCCTCACTAGCCCACCATGTCCCTATGCTCCGTCACTTAGAGTGTGCAGCGCCAGCAGGAGGCCGAGGTCGCCGCGGCACAAGAACACGAGCGAGCAGCAGCAGCGGCGAGGGCAGCACGGCTGGCGGCGGCGGAACTGGCAGCAGCGAGAGCGAAAGTAGAAGCAGCGAAGGCGCGGATGCTGCACGTGCGGCGACAGCAGAGCTCGAGGCTCTACGCGGCAGTAGAGCCGACAACTCTGCTTCTGTCGACGACAACACCGACGAAGAGCTCAGGCTGGCGATGGAAGCAGCGCGAGAGCAGGCGGCACAATGGGCAGCCGCACATCCCCATGGGGCGCGCGTGGTGGCAGCCCAGATAGGTGCCGACGCGCCGATGGCCCTCCAAGCGAGGGCGCACGCGGTGGCAGCCCAGACGGGCGTAGACACGTCGACGGTGCTCCCGGCGACGGCGACCAAGTCGATGGAGATCGCGGCCTCAACAGGCGGCGCGGCTCTCCCTCCCCGGATCGGTACCATGGTCGCCACATGGCCCAGGCCATTGTTAGGGACTTTGGTCCCGGCGGTGGGTGGCCTACTCTCACCAAGACCAACTACGTCAAGTGGGCCACAGTGATGAGGGTACGGCTCCAGGTTCGCCACATGTGGGAAGCAGTTTGGTACGACGACGTCGACTACCACGAGGATCGACGGGCGCTGGATGCCCTCATTGCTGCAGTCCCGCCCGAGATGCAGTTTTCGCTTTCCCAGAAGCGGACTGCCAAGGAGGCCTGGGACGCCATCGCTGCGACCCGCATCGGCAGCGACCGTGCCCGCAAGACCACATTGCAGGCACTTCGCAAGGAGTGGGAGAACCTGGCCTTCAAGCTAGGTGAGGATGTTGATGACTTTGCTCTCCGCCTCAACACTCTGTTGCAGAAGATGGTGCAGTTCGACGACGACACCTACGATGAGGAGAGAGGTGTTGAGAAGCTCTTTTGTTGCATCCCCGAGAAGTACAAGCAGATTGCTCGCTCGATCGAGTCTCTGCTAGACCTCTCCATGATGACAATCGAAGAGGTGATAGGTCGTCTCAAGGTGGTCGACGATGACGAACCACAGGCTCCCTCTGGGCCTATCACTTTCGGCGGGAAGCTACATCTCACTCGGGAGCAGTGGGAGGCCTACCAGGGTGACAAGAAGAAGGGGGAGTCCTCCTCGACACGAGATCGCAAGCGCGGCAAGCCGCGCAAGGCGCGTGGAGGCGCCCAGGCTGGGGCGTGAGGACATGCTGACGGTGGTGCCTGTGGAGGTGCCCAAGGCGGCGCCGTCGGCAACAAGAAGCCGACACGAGATGACGACTGTCACAACTGCGGCAAGCTTGGCCACTGGGCCAGGGACTGTCGATAGCCACGACGTGGCCATGCCAATGTCGCATAGGCGGAGGCGGAGGAGGCTCTACTCCTAGCACATGCAAGCATCGAGCTATCTCTAGCGGCACTCCTCCACCTTAATGAGTCGAAAGCACGCGCTTTCCTCGGCGACGGCTCCACCAAAGACATGATCGAAGGATGGTGCCTCGACATCGGCGCCACTCATCATATGACCGGCCAATGGGAGTTCTTCACTGAGCTTGACTCTAGCGTTCGAGGCTCCATCAAGTTTGGGGACGCCTCCGGTGTAGAGATCAAGGTGAGAGCACCAAGAGGGGGGGTGAATAGGTGATCCTGTAAAACTTCAAAAACTTAAGCCACAAAACTTGGTTAAGTGTTAGCACAATAATTGCCAAGTGGCTTAAAGAGGAATCCTCAACAAAACACAATAACCAACAAAGATCAATCACAGAGATGGCACAATGGTTATCCCGTGGTTCGGCCAAGACCAACGCTTGCCTACTCCACGTTGTGGCGTCCCAACGGACGAGGGTTGCAATCAACCCCTCTCAAGCGGTCCAAAGACCCACTTGAATACCACGGTGTTTTGCTTGCTTTATCTCAATCCCGTTTGCGAGGAATCTCCACAACTTGGAGCCTCTCGCCCTTACACTTGAAATTCACAAAGAACACGGAGCAAGGGAGGGATTAGCAACGCACACAAGACACACGAATCAGAATGTCAATACGCACACAAGTCGCAACAAGAGCTCGCAACACAACTCAATGAGTTCACAACTCCACTAGAGCTCTATATGCTATCACAATAAAACGAATGCGTGGAATCGATGTCTTGGTGCTTAAGAATGTTGTAGGAATGCTTGGTGTACTCCTCCATGCGCCTAGGGGTCCCTTTTATAGCCCCAAGGCAGCTAGGAGCCGTTGGGAGCAATCTGGGAAGGCAATCCTTGCCTTCTGTCGTCTGGCGCACCGGACAGTCCGGTGCACACCGGACACTGTCCGGTGCCAGATTTCTTTCCTTAAATGGCGAAGTCGACCGTTGGCAGACCTGGAGCCGTTGGCGCACCGGACATGTCCGGTGTACATCAGACAGTCCGGTGCCATCTTCTAGCCGTTAGCTCGGCCACGTGTCCCGCGCAGATTGCGCGGCCGACCGTTGGCCCGGTCGACCGTTGGCTCACCGGACAGTCCGGTGCACACCGGACAGTCCGGTGAATTATAGCCGTACGTCGCCGGTGAATTCCCGAGAGCGGCCAGTTCGCTCGAACCAGCCTGGCGCACCGGACACTGTCCGGTGCACCCAGACTCAGCAGATTCTTGGCTGCTCGAGCCAAGACATTTCCAATTGGATTTTTCCTGTTTCCAGCACTTAGACACAATACGTTAGTCCATAAAACAATGTACTAAGTCTGAGAAACATACCTTTATCCTTGATGTGTACTTTGTCCACCTCTTTACACTTAGGCACTTGTGTTGGACACTAAATCACCAAAACACTTAGAAATGGCCCAAGGGCACATTTCCCTTTCAATCTCCCCCTTTTGGTGATTTATGCCAACACAACATAAAGCAAGTAGAACAAGTACACAAACAATTCAAATTAGAACTCAAAATTGTTTTGATTCAATTTGACATATATGGATCACTCTATGCCACCACTTGGTTTGTTTTTGCAACTCAAACTCAAATTCCTATCTCTAAGTCAAAACCACTTGTAGAGACATAAAGAGAGGTTTTCTAAAGAAATTTGATCAAGGATTTCAAAAACTCCCCCTTTTTCCCATAATCAACACTTCTCCCCACAAGAGGCCAACTTTTGACATAAGAGACAAAAAGAGTTTTGACAAACCAAAAGCTCTAATCTACTATTTTCAAAATTTCTCAAGTGGTAGCTGATCCATTTATTGCTTTGGCCTTTATTTTCTCCCCCTTTGGCATCAAGCACCAAAACGGGATCAATCTTGGCCCTTTAACCCCATTGCCTCACCAAAATTTTCAAATAAGAA
This sequence comes from Zea luxurians, assembly GCA_029449295.1. Lineage (NCBI taxonomy): Eukaryota > Viridiplantae > Streptophyta > Magnoliopsida > Poales > Poaceae > Zea > Zea luxurians. Next base: position 44,866,064 of record JAOPSE010000026.1, read on the forward strand.
CACAAAGACAATAGGAGTATAAAGATGAACTTGGAAAAGTTACTCTTTCTCATCGGAGTGCAGTGGAAGTCTTGCATGGTCCAAGTCCACCTTTTCCCTTTCAATTCTTCTTGGAGACTAAAACAACCAAACTCAAGTACATGGTTAGTCTCAAAGGGTCAAGTTGTAGCACAGCTCCCCCTAAATACGTGCATCACTTGCAAAAAGGACTTATGAGGTCCAGGGAGTGTTTGTACAACTTGAGCACCACAATAAGCAACAGAATGCAGAATGAACATGATCAAAGGCATAAACACATATATGCTACAATTCAATCCAAGTTCCGCGAATCTAAGATATTGAGCTCACTACGCAGCCTGCAAAAGGTCTTCTCATCTAGAGGCTTGGTAAAGATATCAGCTAGCTGGTTCTCGGTGCTAACATGAAACACTTCGATATCTCCCTTTTGCTGGTGGTCTCTCAAAAAGTGATGCCGGATGTCAATGTGCTTTGTGCGGCTGTGCTCAACAGGATTTTCTGCTATTCGGATAGCACTCTCATTGTCACATAGGAGTGGGACTTTGCTCAGATTGTAGCCAAAGTCCCGGAGGGTTTGCCTCATCCAAAGCAGTTGCGCACAACACTGTCCTGCGGCAACGTACTCAGCCTCAGCGGTGGATAGGGCAACGGAGGTTTGTTTCTTAGAGTTCCATGACACCAAGGACCTTCCTAAGAATTGGCACGTCCCCGATGTACTCTTCCTATCGACCTTACATCCAGCATAGTCGGAATCTGAGTACCCAATCAAGTCAAAGTTAGACCCCTTTGGATACCAGATCCCGAAGCAAGGCGTAGCGACTAAATATCTAAGAATTCGCTTCACAACCACTAAGTGACACTCCTTAGGATCGGATTGAAATCTAGCACACATGCATATGCTAAGCATAATATCCGGTCTACTAGCACATAAATAAAGCAAAGAACCTATCATGGACCGGTATGCTTTTTGATCAACGGACTTACCACCTTTGTTGAGGTCGGTGTGTCCGTCAGTTCCCATCGGCGTCTCCTTCATCCCAAACCGCTTTAGCAAGTCTTGCGTGTACTTCGTTTGGGAGATGAAAGTGCCATCCTTGAGTTGTTTCACTTGGAACCCAAGGAAGTAGTTCAACTCGCCCATCATCGACATCTCGAATTTCTGCGTCATCACCCTGCTAAACTCTTCACAAGACTTTTGGTTAGTAGAGCCAAATATTATGTCATCGACATAAATTTGGCACACAAAAAGATCACCATCGCAAGTCTTAGTAAAAAGAGTTGGATCGGCTTTCCCGACCTTGAAAGCATTAGTAATTAAAAAGTCTCTAAGGCATTCATACCATGCTCTTGGGGCTTGCTTAAGTCCATAGAGCGCCTTAGAGAGCTTACACACGTGGTCGGGGTACCGTTCATCCTCAAAGCCAGGGGGTTGCTCCACATACACCTCCTCCTTGATCGGCCCGTTGAGGAAAGTGCTCTTCACATCCATTTGGTACAACCTGAAGGAATGGTGAGCGGCATATGCTAGCAAGATACGAATTGATTCTAGCCTAGCCACGGGAGCAAAAGTCTCCTCAAAGTCCAAACCTGCGACTTGGGCATAACCTTTTGCCACAAGCCGAGCCTTGTTCCTTGTCACCACCCCGTGCTCATCCTGTTTGTTGCGGAACACCCACTTGGTTCCCACAACATTTTGCTTGGGGCGAGGCACCAGTGTCCAAACTTCATTGCGCTTGAAATTGTTGAGTTCCTCCTGCATGGCCAACACCCAGTCCGGATCTAGCAAGGCCTCTTCTACCCTGAAAGGCTCAATAGAAGAGACAAAAGAGTAATGCTCACAAAAATTAACTAATCTTGAACGAGTAGTTACTCCCTTGCTAATATCACCCAAAATTTGGTCGACGGGATGATCCCTTTGGATCGTCGCTCGAACTTGGGTTGGAGGTGCCTGAGGTGCTTCTTCCTCTTCAATTTGAACATCCTGTGCTCCCCCTTGATCATGCGCCTCCACTTGAGGTACCTGTTCGTCATCCTGGGTTGGGGGATGCACCATAGTTGAGGAAGACGGTTGATCTTGCTCCAAATGTTCCTGAGGCCGTACATCTCCAATCGCCATGGTGCGTATCGCGGCCGTTGGAACGTCTTCGTCATCTACATCATCAAGATCAACAACTTGCTCTCTTGGAGAGCCATTAGTCTCATCAAATACAACGTCGCTAGAGACTTCAACCAAACCCGATGATTTGTTGAAGACCCTATACGCCTTTGTATTTGAATCATAACCTAATAAAAACCCTTCTACGGCTTTGGGAGCAAATTTGGAATTCCTACCCTTCTTCACTAGAATGTAGCATTTACTCCCAAATACACGAAAATACGATACATTGGGTTTGTTACCAGTCAGCAGCTCATATGAAGTCTTCTTGAGGAGGCGGTGAAGGTAGACCCTGTTGATGGCGTGGCAAGCCGTGTTCACGGCTTCCGATCAAAAGCACTCGGGGGTCTTGAACTCTCCAAGCATAGTCCTCGCCATATCTATGAGTGTCATATTCTTCCTCTCTACCACACCGTTTTGCTGAGGTGTGTAGGGAGCGGAGAACTCGTGCTTGATCCCTTCCTCCTCAAGGAACTCCTCCACTTGAAGGTTCTTGAATTCGGACCCGTTGTCGCTCCTTATCTTCTTCACTTTGAGCTCAAACTCATTTTGAGCTCTCTTGAGGAAGCGCTTGAGGGTCCCTTGGGTTTCAGACTTATCCTGCAAAAAGAACACCCAAGTGAAGCGGGAAAAGTCATCAACAATAACTAGACCATACTTACTTCCTCCTATGCTCAGATAGGCGACGGGTCCGAAGAGGTCCATATGTAGCAGCTCCAGGGGTCTTGATGTTGTCATCACATTCTTGGTGTGATGAGAGCCTCCCACCTGTTTCCCTGCTTGACAAGCTGCACAAGGTCTATCTTTTTCGAAATGTACATTTGTTAGACCTATCACGTGTTCTCCCTTTAGAAGCTTGTGGAGGTTCTTCATCCCCACATGTGCTAAGCGGCGATGCCACAACCAGCCCATGCAAGTCTTAGCCATTAAGCATGCATCTAGACCGGCCTCTTCTTTTGCAAAATCAACTAAGTAAAGTTTGCCGTCTAGTACACCCTTAAAAGCTAGTGAACCATCACATCTTCTAAAGACAGACACATCTACATTTGTAAATAGACAGTTATATCCCATATTGCATAATTGACTAACAGATAGCAAATTATATCCAAGAGACTCTACTAAAAACACATTAGAGATAGAGTGCTCATTTGAGATTGCAATTTTACCTAACCCTTTTACCTTGCCTTGATTCCCATCACCGAATATTATTGAATCTTGGGAATCTTTATTCTTGACGTAGGAGGTGAACATCTTCTTCTCCCCCATCATATGGTTTGTGCATCTGCTGTCAATAATCCAGCTTGATCCCCCGGATGCATAAACCTGCAAGGCAAATTTAGGCTTGGGTCTTAGGTACCCAACTCATGTTGGGTCCTGTAAGGTTAGCACAAATATCCTTAGGGACCCAAATGCAAGTTTTGTCTCCCTTGCATCTTGCCCCTAATTTTCTAGCAACTATCTTCCTATCCTTTCTACAAATAGCAAAAGAAGCATTTAAAGCATGATATATTGTAGAAGGTTCATTTACTTTCCTAGGAACATTAACAACATTTCTCCTAGGCATATTATGAACAACATTTCTCCTACCAACATTTCTATCATGCACATAAGAAGAACTAGAAGCAAACATGGCATGAGAATCAAAGGCATTATATGCATTACAATTCCTATAAGCATTTCTAGATTGTCTCCTATCATGGTACATAAAGGCATGGTTCTTTTGCACACTACTAGTCATAGGGGCCTTCCCTTTCTCCTTGGCGGAGATGGGAGCCTTATGGCTTGTCAAGTTCTTGGCTTCCCTCTTGTAGCCAAGTCCATCCTTAATTGAGGGGTGTCTACCAATCGTGTAGGCATCCCTTGCAAATTTTAGCTTGTCAAATTCATTCTTGCTAGTCTTAAGTTGGGCATTAAGACTAGCTAATTCCTCATTTAATTTGGAAATTGAGACTAAATGATCACTACAAGCATCAATGTCAAAATCCTTACACCTATTACAAGTTTCAACAATTTCTACACAAGAATCAGATTTACTAGCTACTTCTAGTTTAGCATTTAAATCATCATTAAAACTTTTTAACTTAGCAATAGTTTCATGACAAGAAGATAATTCACTAGAGAGCATTTCATTCCTCTTAATTTCTAGAGCAAGAGATTTCTGTGCTTCTACAAATTTATCATGCTCTTCATACAACAAATCCTCTTGCTTTTCTAAAAGCATATTCTTATCATTCAAGGCATCAATCAATTCATTAATTTTGTCTACCTTGGTTCTATCTAATCCCTTGAATAAGCATGAGTAATCTATCTCATCATCATCACTAGACTCATCCTCACTTGAAGAAGCATAAGTACTAGTATTATGAGTGCTTACTTTCTTCTCCCTTGCCATGAGGCAAGTGTGACGCTCATTAGGGAAGAGGGATGACTTGTTGAAGGCGGTGGCGGCGAGTCCTTCATTGTCGGAGTCGGACGAGGAGCAGTCCGAATCCCACTCCTTGCCAAGATGAGCCTCGCCCTTTGCCTTCTTATAGTTCTTCTTTTTCTCCCTCTTGTTCCCTTGTTCCTGATCACTATCATTGTCGGGACAGTTAGCAATAAAATGACCAAGCTTACCGCATTTGAAACATGAGCGCTTCCCCTTGGCTTTGGTCTTGCTTGGCTGTCCCTTGCGTCCTTTAAGCGCCGTCTTGAAGCGCTTAATGATGAGGGCCATCTCCTCATCATTAAGTTCGGCCGCCTCAATCTGTGCCACCTTGCTAGGTAGCGCCTCCTTGCTTCTTGTTGCCTTGAGAGCAAGGGGTTGCGGCTCGTTGATCGGACCATTCAAGGCGTCGTCCACGTACCTTGCCTCCTTGATCATCATTCGCCCGCTAACGAATTTTCCGAGGACTTCTTCGGGTGACATTTTGGTGTACCTGGGATTCTCACGAATATTATTCACCAAATGAGGATCAAGAACGGTAAAGGACCTTAGCATCAGTCGGACGACGTCATGGTCCGTCCATCGTATGCTTCCGTAGCTCCTTATTTTGTTGATAAGGGTCTTGAGCCGGTTGTATGTTTGAGTTGGCTCCTCGCCCCTTATCATTGCGAACCTTCCAAGCTCGCCCTCCACCAACTCCATTTTGGTGAGCAAGGTGACGTCGTTCCCCTCATGAGAGATCTTGAGGGTGTCCCAGATCTGCTTGGCATTGTCCAAGCCGCTCACCTTGTGATACTCGTCCCTGCACAAGGAGGCTAGCAACACAGTAGTGGCTTGTGCATTCTTATGAATCTGTTCATTAATAAACACAGGGCTATCCGAGCTATCAAATTTCATTCCACTTTCCACAATCTCCCAAATGCTTGGATGGAGAGAAAACAGGTGAGTACGCATTTTGTGGCTCCAAAATCCGTAGTCCTCTCCATCAAAGTGAGGGGGCTTGCCAAGTGGAATGGGGAGCAATTGGGCATTTGAGCTATGCGGAATGCGTGAATAATCGAAAGAAAAGTTTGAGTTAACCGTCTTTCGTCTGTCGTAGTCGTCGTTGTCCTTTTGGGAGGAGGAAGATTCGTCGCTGTCGTAGTAGACAATTTCCTTGATGCGCCTTGTCTTCTTCTTCCTCCCGTCTTTTCTTTTGTGGCCCGAGCCTGAGTCGGTGGGCCTGTCATCAATCGGCTCGTTGACGAAGGATTCCTTCTCTTTGTCGTTGATCACGATACCCTTCCCCTTGGGATCCATCTCTTCGGGCAGTTAGTCCCTTTGTGAAGAGAACGTCTCCGATACCAATTGAGAGCACCAAGAGGGGGGGTGAATAGGTGATCCTGTAAAACTTCAAAAACTTAAGCCACAAAACTTGGTTAAGTGTTAGCACAATAATTGCCAAGTGGCTTAAAGAGGAATCCTCAACAAAACACAATAACCAACAAAGATCAATCACAGAGATGGCACGGTGGTTATCCCGTGGTTCGGCCAAGACCAACGCTTGCCTACTCCACATTGTGGCGTCCCAACGGACGAGGGTTGCAATCAACCCCTCTCAAGCGGTCCAAAGACCCACTTGAATACCACGGTGTTTTGCTTGCTTTATCTCAATCCCGTTTGCGAGGAATCTCCACAACTTGGAGCCTCTCGCCCTTACACTTGAAATTCACAAAGAACACGGAGCAAGGGAGGGATTAGCAATGCACACAAGACACACGAATCAGAATGTCAATACGCACACAAGTCGCAACAAGAGCTCGCAACACAACTCAATGAGTTCACAACTCCACTAGAGCTCTATATGCTATCACAATGAAACGAATGCGTGGAATCGATGTCTTGGTGCTTAAGAATGTTGTAGGAATGCTTGGTGTACTCCTCCATGCGCCTAGGGGTCCCTTTTATAGCCCCAAGGCAGCTAGGAGCCGTTGGGAGCAATATGGGAAGGCAATCCTTGCCTTCTGTCGTCTGGCGCACCGGACAGTCCGGTGCACACCGGACACTGTCCGGTGCCAGATTTCTTTCCTTAAATGGCGAAGTCGACCGTTGGCAGACCTGGAGCCGTTGGCGCACCGGACATGTCCGGTGTACACCGGACAGTCCGGTGCCATCTTCTAGCCGTTAGCTCGGCCACGTGTCCCGCGCAGATTGCGCGGCCGACCGTTGGCCCGGCCGACCGTTGGCTCACCGGACAGTCCGGTGCACACCGGACAGTCCGGTGAATTATAGCCGTACGTCGCCGGTGAATTCCCGAGAGCGGCCAGTTCGCTCGAACCAGCCTGGCGCACCGGACACTGTCCGGTGCACCACCGGACAGTCCGGTGCTCCCAGACTCAGCAGATTCTTGGCTGCTCGAGCCAAGACATTTCCAATTGGATTTTTCCTGTTTCCAGCACTTAGACACAATACATTAGTCCATAAAACAATGTACTAAGTCTGAGAAACATACCTTTATCCTTGATGTGTACTTTGTCCACCTCTTTACACTTAGGCACTTGTGTTGGACATTAAATCACCAAAACACTTAGAAATGGCCCAAGGGCACATTTCCCTTTCACAAGGGCGCTGGCTTAGTCGTCTTCACCGCCGTGTCTAGTGAGCATAGGCTGCTCACCAGAGTCTACTACATCCCCGCGTTGAGGAACTCTATCATCAGCTTGGGATAGCTGGATCAGAACGGTTCACGCGTGGAGGTCGAGCATGGAGTCATGAGGATCTGGGATCCCTCTCGTCGCCTTCTTGCCAAGGTACGCAGCAGTCCAAATCGGCTATACATCCTCAATGTGAAGGTGGCACAACCTTGCTGCCTTGCTGCTCGTCGAGACGACGGGGCATGGCAGTGGCACAAGCGCTTCGGGCACCTTAACTTCGAGGCCCTACAGCGGCTCAGTGCCAAGGAGATGGTACGAGGCCTGCCGTGCCTTGACCATGTGGAGCAATTCTACGATGTCTGCGTGTTGACAAAGCAGAGACAACTCCCCTTTCCCCACACTACACCAAAATAGTGAACTTTCTAGAGCCTAAACCCTAGGAAGTTAGCCCTAAACTCTAGGAAGTTAGCTAAACTCTCGGAAGTTAAGCCATCTCGTCGAAAGTTTGGCTCTCAGAATTTTTTTGTTGGAAGTTAGCTTAACTTCCTAGAGCCCTCTAGGAAGTTAGTGAAAGGGAAATGTGCCCTTGGGCAATTTCTATAAGTTTTTTGGTGATTAGATGCCCAACACATATTAATTGAATCCTTGTGTGCTAAATGTGGGAAAAGTGAAATCAAGGCACGAGGTATGTTTCTAGACTTAGTACATTATTTTTGAATACTAATGTGTTTATCTAAGTGCTAGAAACAAAGCCAAGAAGAGAAAAGTTGAATTGAAGAAGAGTTGGCCGTGTACAACCAACTCCAGCTCGGCCTGGCACACCGGACTGTCCGGTGGCGCACCGGACCAGGCTGGTCAACGGTGAAGTGACCGCTCTCGGGAATCGACGGAGTGATACGACTATAATTCACCGGACTGTCCGGTGGTGCATCGGACTGTCCGGTGAGTCATCTGCGGCGAACTCGTCGCTCTCGGGAAAAGTAACAAGGCGACGTGGCTATAATTCATCGGACTATCCGGTGGTGCATCAGACTGTCCGGTGAGCCAACGGCGCCTACGCCAACGATCGTCCGCGCGATCAACGGACACATGCCTGCTCTAATGGTCGGCTAGGTGCACCAGACTTTCGGTGTGCACCGGACAGTGTCCGGTGTTCCAACCGGCTCCGAGAAGCAACGGTCGACTGTGCCTGATTTGGAAGGAAATCGCGCACCGGACATGCTACAGTGGTTGTCCGGTGGCGCACCGGACTGTCCGGTGCGCCACTCGACAGAAGGCAAGGATAGCCTTCCATGTTGATCTCCAATGGCTCCTAGCTGCCTTGGGGCTATAAAAGGGACCCCTAGGCGCATGGAGCAGTACACCCAAGCATTCTCCAAGTATACTAAGACATCCAGACTCCGCTCCCACACATTTGATTCATTGTGATAGTGATTTGAGCTTCATTTCGAGTTGTGAACTCGCTGTGTTGTCCTTTGAGCTCAAGTCTTGACTTGTGTGCGTGTGTGTGCTGCGGATTGAATCTTGTGTGTGTTGCTTCTCCCAACCTTACTCTGTGCTTTCTTTGTGATCTCTGTTGTAAGGGAGAGAGACTCCAAATTGTGGAGATTCCTCGCAAACAGGAAGATACTCTAAACGAAAAGACCGCGGTATTCAAGTTGATCATAGGATCACTTGAAAGGGGTTGAGTGCAACCCTCGTCCATTGGGACGCCACAACGTGGAAGTAGGCAAGTGTTACTTGGCCGAACCACGGGATAAAAATCACGTGTCTCTTGTGTTGGATTCTCTGTGATTGTTGTGTTCACAAGAACTCACTTCAAAGCTACTTAGTCAAGCTAACACTTTAATATCTAAGTTTTGTGGCTATTTAGCTCTTGATTTTACAGGATCACCTATTCACCCCCCTCTAGGTGCTCTCAATTGGTATCAGAACCGTACTCTTCATTCAAGGGACTAACTGCCCGAAGCGATGGATCCTAAGAGAAAAGGGATGGTGGTCAATGACAAGGAAAATGAGTCCGTCTTCAACGAGCCAAGAGATGACAAGCCTACCGATTCAGGCTCGAGTCACAAGAAGAGGGACGGGAAGAAGAAGAGACACATCAAGTGTGACGGAACCTCCCAAGTCATTAGGCCCACCTATAGTTGTCCTTGTCCAACAGACATCGGACAACCCTGTAGATGTTCCTGAATCACTTGACAAGTTCGGTATCTTTTCTTACCTTTCCAGGAACGTTTCACCCGTCTTGCAGACATTACAAAACATCGGAGATATCGAAAAGCGGAAGTGATTACATAAACTTACATTTATTTAAAAAGTAAGATCAAGTTGCTTATTACAGACCAGAGTTATAAACGAGTGCTGAGTAGTGTTATTACATAACCAAGGGAGGCGAAACTCCTCCCGAAAAGTCTTTACATAACAGTTTCTTATGGACGACCCTGTCCTCCCGCATCTTCACTCTTGTTTTTCCTCATGTGGAACCACCTTGGTACAGAAGCAACAGAAATCTGCTGCTTCCTCACCTAAAAACAACGAGGGAATAAACCCTGAGTATGGAATTACTCAGCAAGTCTTACCCGACTAAAGAAAAGACTCTCAAGGGTATGCTGGTTATAAGGGAGTCAAGGTAAGGTATCTCAAGATCAAAGACTCTGTTTGCAAAAATGCTTACTAAAAGTGGATCCTTAAAAATCCAGTTTTATTGTCAAGTTAAGTAACTTACCTATATCTAGAGTTCTTGCTACCCTAGTTCAAACACTTATCCTGAACTAGCCAAGTTCTTAATCCATCCTTCATCTTTACTGGAGTTCTACGTATAGGGCAGTGACCAAGTCTTCATAACCGCGAAGGTATGGCGATCCGAATCGATTATACTCAGCTGAGGATCTCCGATCACACGACATATGTAGCACTTAACCCTTGCATATGTCAACCCGCCACTGGGTTTCTTAAGACCAGATCAGGTTCACGCAAACCGAGAGCACAGATACACCACCGTCCAGCCTCTTGCTACGGAGGGTACACGCTACTCTCGCCACCGCTCCACGCCCATTTTGTGTTATCTTATTCTGGCCTTAGTCTGCCCGAGGCAAGGCTTACCCATGACGAGGCATGTGACCAGTTAAAGGGTCCTCGGTCATCATGCCTACATCGACACGGTCCTTAATCGACTCAGACGGAGACACTACACCGAGACTCTCTTCTCGTGCAAGTCACCCGCCCGGTCTCAGCTTAATTATTTCAAACCCAAAGCTTGGTACCTGACAGAGGTACATCTTTTCCGATGTTGAACCCATTACGGCCATAATGGATCCACCATCAAGTTTTATTTTTGAAAACATCCCACCCACTTTTGCCACATCATCATTTGTAAAAACAAACATTTTGTTTTAGCTAAAGCAATACTAAGCATAGTAAAACTTTTTGTAAAAACAGGGTTTCAAAGGAAGGGTACTCAAGTTCAAGGAAGGTAATGCAGGAATGGTTTGAGCAATCAACTCCTATCACTTAATGCAGCAAGCAAGTGAGAAAGATTTTAAAAACATCAAGGAAAGTGGCAAATGCACCGGGGCTTGCCTTCGTTAGTAGGTGAGTCAGGCTCAGGCCCACAGATGTCAAAGTAGAGACAAGACCCCGCCTGAGAGTCCGAAGGTGGTGGTGCCTTCTCTTCAGTCACTTCAATTTCTTCTTCGTTTTCTAAACATAACCACATATATGTATATAAGAATGAATGCCATGTAATGCTCATGAGAGTGCAAAGATAAATAAAAATTATTATCTAAGGTCTTGAATACAATTTTCCTTCACGGAACTCTGAGAACTTAGGGTTTCCAGAGTCAGTAAAGGAGTTCATAGAGCAGGGGGGTTTGGGTTCTAGTTATCAAACAATGTCCAAATCAACCCAAACTCTACCCAAGGCTTCTAAATAATGTATAGAGCTCATATAAAAAGTTTGGATATTTTTGGAATTACTATATGTTTTCTAAAAATCCAGAACTAATGCTTTAAACTACTTTAAATGCCTTAAAATTCCCTATTTAATCTAAAAATCATGGAACTATTTTTATTAAATACTATGGAAAATAAGGAGCCTAGGAAAATTGGTTTCACAATTTTGGGATTTTTCTACAATTTTCTATGGATTTCTAAAGCTGGACTGAAAAAGAAAAAAAAGGAAAAGACTGAATAGTATCGGGCTGGATTCAGCCCAAGCGGCCCAGTCCAGAGGGGAAAAGCGCGCGCGCGTCCGCGCCCTGGTGACTTTGCATAAAGACCCTCGGGTTTCTGGCTAACCGAAAACAGGCTTTACTACTGTTTAACAGAGTCGCTGACGTTTACAGACAGACCCCCGCACTTCCATCTTTTCGCGGTTTGAAGTCCACGACGGCGGCAGCGCGGGGGAACAAACTCCGGTGAGATTGTACTGGCATATTTACGCTACGACCGGTGCTCTCGAGCGACATACACCGGATTGAACCCTCCCCGAACGATTCCCCTAAATCAATTTCACAATTGGTAAGCTATCAAGCTCTGTCCACGTGAACCGCGGACGATGAGGACAATGGGTACGTGTTCCCGGTGATCTAAAGCTACTCCATACAAATTAGTGGTTCGACAAGCATCACAGAGCGTCAAGAGTGCTCAAATGAGGAAGAGCGAGGGATGAATTGACCGGGAACGGGCTGGCCGCGGTGAGGTGGGTTTCACGGTGGCGGAGACTAGATTTGGGGAAAATCTCAAATTTGAGTTCTCTGGTGGGGGGTTTGGGGTGCAGGTGGGTGCTCGAGCTGCTCGAATACATAACGAAGACGATGGTGCACTCAATTTATAGACTCCGGGGCGGTGGCTGGTGAATCGAGCGATTACGCGCGGCGGCCGGGAAAGAAATAGGCACTGGCGCAAGCGCTAGGTGGCTTCTACCGTGGCGGTCTCACCGGCGATCACCGAACGACCTTAGCGTGACTATCCGCGACGTGGTAAAGCGCCCGGACACGCGGCGCAAGGCCGAGCGACGGCGGTTCACCAGCGAAGTCATCCGCAGTGGCCGTGGCAACTTGGTACGGTGGTCGGACTTGTTTAGTGACCGGAGTTATCCACGGCGGTGATATTTCTAGGACCCCGAGCGCTATCCACTCCATCCGAGCACCAATCGTGGCGACGACGGCACGAATCACGGCGGCAGGTCACCAACGGTGAGGACAGCTGCGCTGGCGATCTAATCCTCCTGATAGCACTGTACCATGGAGAGTTACATTCAGACAGCCTGACAGTCAAGTTTGGAGCCCAATTTTCTCTCAATTCCTAATGATAATCCATGTCAGGCTCTGTAGCAAAATTGTAGAGTAATGTACCATCTACAATGTTGCCATATGGTGTTGCCACTAAAAGCCATTGAATCATACTTGAAATTGGGCTTGAAGTTGATGGTAGTTCACTGTTAGCCTGATTTCAGTCCTTTATCAGTCTGACAGGCAGACTTTGAGCATGATTATCTTCAAATTTCTCACAAGAACATGGCTTGCCCTCTTCAGCAGAATTGTTATCCATTAATAGGTCTACAAGTTTGATGTGGTGACCTAGGGAAAAAACCCTATATTTTGAAAGCTACAAGGCTCAAAAGTCGAGCAAAATCTCTGCAATTCAGACTTAGGCCATTTGGGACATAACAAGTGATTTTTGCAAATAGACCCAAAACTTAGGGTTTAGCTTGCAAATTCACATATGAGTGACCCAAATGACTCAAGATACTTATTTGACTTGGTTTTTGCACTTTAGTCCAAAAGTGGACTAATTTTGCACATAAGCCCCTAGGTTTTTAGTTTTAGGGTTTTCCAGGGTTCAAATGGGGTTTTTGGATATCCCAGGGGTACAAATGGGATTCAAGTTCATTTTTGGGAATATTTTATGACTATTTCCCTAAAGCTTTTAGGTTTTCCTAATTTGGTTAAGTTTTACCCCTTTAATCCCTACTTAGGGTTAAATCTCCTATCCAGGGTTCTATTTGCAAAATGTTATAACAATACAACTTGTTTGAAATTTTAGCTAGTGAATGCACTCTAGGTGTGTCAAACATATGCAATGCCAATGTTTATGATGCCATGCTCAAGTTTTAGTTGCAGTAACACCAGAGGTGTTACATCCTTCCCCCCATAAAAGAATCTCGTCCCGAGATTAAAAGTCCTAGGGTGAGTAATGGAAAAGGAAATGTGTCACGTTCTTATTTCCTTATTTCTGGTACAAGGCAGGGGGTGGTGTGGGGTTCACTCTTTATTACAACAACTAAACACACCTTACAAACACACTTTACAAATTACATGAGGCTAAAAAGCCTGGGAAATTCTTATCTAAAAAGTCTTGAGTTTCCCATGTAGCCTCATCTTCAGAATGTTGGTTCCACTGTATTTTATAGAACTTGAGAGTCTTTCTCCGGGTAACCCTGTCCTTTTGATCCAAGACTCGAATAGGGTGCTCAGAATATGTCAAGTCCGGTTCAAGGACAACATCTGTTACTTCAACGGTTCGATCGGGAACCCGAAGACACTTCTTCAATTGTGACATATGGAACACATTATGTATAGCAGACAAAGTTTCGGGGAGCTGCAGTCGATACGCCACTGGTCCACATTGCTCAAGTACAGGGAATGGACCAATGTACCTGGGTGCAAGCTTCCCTTTAACCCTGAAACGCGATACTCCCTTCATTGGTGAAACCTTTAGGTAGACATAGTCCCCTTCAAGAAAATACAAGGGCATTCGCCGTTTGTCTGCGTAACCCTTCTGACGAGCTTGGGCTTTCTTCATATTATGAATTATTTTCTGAACCTTTTCTTCGGCCTCCTTCACCATATCAGGCCTAAAGAAGTACCTTTCTCCAGGTTCAGACCAATTTAGCGGAGTACGACAACGTTGTCCATATAAAGCTTCGAAGGGTGCCATCTTGATACTTTCCTAATAGCTATTATTATATAAAAACTCCACTAAAGGCAAACATTCATCCCATTTCTGTGAGAAGTCCAGAACACACGCCCGCAGCATATCTTCGAGTATTTGATTAACCCTCTCAGTCTGTCCACTTGTTTGAGGGTGATAGGCCGAACTGTGGAGTAGCTTAGTACCCAGGGACTTATGAAGTTCTTCCCAAAATTTGGATACAAATTGGGATCCACGATCCGACACTATAGTCTTTAGAACACCGTGCAAACTGAGAATGCGAGCAACATATAATTCCGCATAGGTGATGACAGGATATTTTACTTTAACCGGGAGGAAGTGGGCGATCTTGGTAAGTCGATCAATGATAACCCAAATAGAGTCATACCCTTTTGCGGTTCTGGGCAATCCCACAATAAAGTCCATACTTATGTCTTCCCATTTCCATGTCGGTATTGGTAGAGACTGTAATGGACCGGCAGCTTTCAAGTGTATGGCCTTGACACGTCTGCAGGTGTCACATCTAGCCACATAGCGTGCAATCTCGATCTTCATCTTTGTCCACCAATAATATTGCTTTAAATCTTGGTACATCTTAGTGCTTCCGGGATGAATAGAATAGCGACTAAGATGTGCTTCATCAAGAATTTGCTGGCGGATCTCTTCATTCTTTGGCACCACTATGCGGTTATTAAACCATACAATGCCTTGATCATCTTCTTTAAAACATTTGGCTTTTCCAGCCCTTATCTTCTCACGAATGTGTTTCATACCCTCATTATTTCTTTGAGCATCAATTATTCTGTGTAAGGGGACTGACTCAAGCTTTAGCTGACTCAGGGTTCCTTGTTGGACCATTCCCAGGTTTAGCTTCTCCATCTCCTGACATAAGGTATTGTCAGAGGTCTTCACCGTAAGACAATGACAGGAAACCTTACGGCTCAGTGCATCTGCCACAACATTGGCCTTGCCTGGGTGATAATGAATTTCTAGTTCATAATCCTTAATAAGCTCAAGCCATCGCCTTTGTCTCATATTTAACTCTGACTGGGTGAAGATATACTTCAAGCTTTTATGATCTGTATAAATATGACAGATATTTCCCAGCAGATAGTGACGCCAAATTTTCAGGGCATGAACCACAGCAGCTAGCTCCAGATGATGAGTTGGGTAATGCTCCTCATGTCAGCGCAACTGCCTTGAAGCATATGCAATTACTCGGCCTTCTTGCATTAATACACAGCCGAGCCCACTGCCTGATGCATCACAATATACATCAAAGGGTTTGGTGATATCTGGTTGAGCCAATACCGGAGCAGTGGTTAATAATGTCTTCAATTGTTCAAAAGCTTCATTACACTTGGAAGACCAATTGAACTTAATATCATTCTTCAATAAACTTGTGATTGGCTTCACAAGCTTAGAAAAATCTGGTATGAATCTGCGGTAATATCCCGCCAGTCCAAGGAAACTTCGGACTTGATGAACAGTGGTTGGGGGTTTCCACTCCAAAATGTCCTTGACTTTGCTGGGGTCTACCGCAATCCCCCTGGCAGATAGAACATGTCCCAGAAACTGAATTTCCTCCAGCCAAAACGCGCATTTGCTGAACTTGGCATATAACTGATGTTCCCTCAGGCGCGTTAACACGATCCGTAAATGTTGAGCATGCTCCTCTTCATTCTTGGAATATATTAGAATATCGTCAATGAAGACCACCACAAACTTGTCTAGCTCAGGCATGAACACCGAGTTCATCAAATATGTGAAGTGGGCCGGAGCATTTGTTAACCCGAAAGACATTACCAGATATTCAAACAACCCATACCGCGTAGTGAATGCGGTTTTTGGTATATCCTCGGGCCGAATACGGATCTGATGATAGCCCGATCTGAGATCAATTTTGGAGAATACCCTCGCCCCGGTTAGTTGATCAAACAGAATGTCAATCCTCGGAAGAGGGTACTTGTTCTTGATAGTGACATCATTCAGGGGTCGATAATCCACACACATCCATAAAGTTTGATCCTTCTTCTTGACGAATATGGCTGGACAACCCCAAGGCGACGAGCTTGGCCGGATGAATCCTTTCTCTAGGAGATCTTGTAATTGAATCTTCAGTTCTGCCAACTCACTCGGAGGCATACGGTACGATCTTCGAGAAATGGGAGCCGTACCGGGCTTCAACTCAATTACAAACTCTACATCCCTTTCAGGTGGCAATCCAGACAAATCCTCTGGAAAGACATCGGGAAACTCGCATACTACCAGAATATCCTTGATTTCCGGTACAATGGCTTCATAAACTCTGCCAGTAGCTTTGGTTGGAATGGGGATAGACAAGAGAATTTCTTCTTGATTATGACTCAACCTGATGGTTCTTTGATCAGTGTTGAGGGTTGCTTTATGCTTGGCCAACCAATTCATACCCAAAATGACATCTATGTCTTGGCCTTTCAGAACGATCATATTGGTAGGAAAGTCCCGTTCGGCCAATGTTACGAGCACTTGATAGACCACTTCTCTAGTAAAGATTTGTCCCCTAGGTGAGTGAATTTTAAACCCCTCTTTTGATTCATGGCATGAAATGTGATGTTGCTCCACAAATTTCTTGCTAATGAATGTATGCGAAGCACCAGAATCAAAGAGAATGACTGCAGGATGATTGGCCACGAGGAACATACCCATCATTACCGGCTCCCCGTCCGGTGTAGTGGCCACTTGTGTGTAATAGATGCGTCCCGTCTTCTTGGTGTTTCTGCCCGAAGTATTTCCCTTGACTTGAGATGAATTCCCAGATCCTTGCTGATTATTTGACTAGTTCTGCTTTGGATAAGGGCAATCTTTGATGAAATGCCCAGATTTGCCACAATTGAAACATTGTGGCAGAACCACCCGAATTATTCCAGCTTAAGTGCCTAAGTCATGCCTCAAGGGCCGTGACACACTTAAATCGGAATAACCCGTCAGTCCTTCAGATCTAGTCTGATAGAGCCACTTAACCAGGATCAAATTCCACAATCTCACTCGAAGGTGAGTCACAGAAGAAATACAATAAAACAGGAAACCTCAAATTAAGTACTGAATTATTACATAAATCGGAGTTCTGGCGTAGCAAATAAAGTTCATCAGGTAAAGTGCAGCGGATAATCGATGTCGTCGGTAATGAGGAAATGGGCAAGGCCTAGCCCACTACTCCTCATGCTCCTCTCCTGCTGGAGCAACATCCCACTCGACCGTCCAACCCGGTGGCAGGGTGGTTGGCCAAGTCACACCATCAACCAAATCCTGCATGGTACCTGCAAAAATGGTGCCACAAGCAAGGCTGAGTATACTAATACTCAGCTAGACTTACCCGGTGTGAGGAGTCTACTCCTCTACCTCTAGACTATGCAGCTGTTTGGCTGAGGGGTTTGGTTTGCCAAAAGCACTAGCTGTTTCTAAAATCATCTTTTAGCTTTTCAATTTCTACCATCATTAACTTAACTAGATTTGCTCCTTCTAAGCATACATGGTAACAATCAATTAGTTCAATCAACAAGTTATCTCATGTAACCACATTTCACTTCTTACTCGATGCAGTACAAGGAATCAAGCAGTCTCATTAGCTGCGAGAAGCAGACGATTCGAATCAAGTTTTAACCTTGCAAGGTAAACCTAAACACACGGCATGTCAGGGCACTCCGACCCTACACATGACAACCGTCCCCATCGATTCCCCGTTCGCGTCCAGGCCTCACCGCCTTGGCATACAATGCTCCACTGACCCCGGCTGCCGCCGTGCAGTGACCGCACTTGTACCCACCATAGCTAGCATGGGAGAACCAGTCTCAGGTCGCATGAGGGATAAAGTCCGCGCCCGGCTTCACTCAGGTACTAGGTTTACCGGTTACCATTTTTCCCGGCATGTGCTTAGTACGTTCAAAAGCTTGACTCAGGTATCCACACATTAATCCTTAATTCATTTTCCCGTCTCATGGACAAGGCATCCTCCCTGGATCCAAGGCCATAGACCAACATCTATCCCGTTATCAAGATGAATACAATCAATTCCTGACCTCGCGCGAGTGCTAGAAAAATCACTCGACTTCTACCGAGATCCTGATTAGCAAGCAACTACTCGACCTAGCATACTAGTATTCATCTCAAAAAGGAGTCCTAAGTTCATGCATCTAGAGGTTTCAAGCAATTCCTACACTTAAGTGCACATTACAAACCTACAAGCATTAAGTGTAGTAAAGTAGCATATAATAATAGGTTATGCATAAAACCGGGGCTTGCCTTCAATTGCTGGGGCTGCGGGGAGATCCTCAATGGCAGCCTCTGAAGCCTGCTCCTGGTCCTCCTCTTGGACAGGTCCTTGCTCGGGGATGAGCACGTACTCTCCGTCGGCAATATTACAATCTAATGAATGCAATGCGTAAGATATATGCATGATATGATATGTGCTTTAGAAATCACAACTTAAAAGGTGTATAATCTTTCTTGAGTTAAACAAAGTTAACTTTACTTATTAAAGACCCTTGGGTGGTATACTTGGTAAATTAAGTTAAACTTTAGCTAAGGCAAGTGGTAGGTTTTACTTTTAGGGGTTCCACTGAATTCTTTTAAGTCTTAGGGATGATTGATAAGCACTCAAGTTAGACTGATTGAAGTGGGGTTTAGCTCTTCTTTCCTTTTCTTTTTATTCTCTTTAATGTTTTGGAGTAGGTTTGAACTACAAGTTGCTTTTATAAAATTCTAGAAATTCTGCAAAAATTATAGTGGCTTGCTACTGGTGTATGTTTCTTTTTCTTAAAATTTGGGGATCAGAAGGTGAATAGTTTTCTCTGCATAAAATTATGAAACTCTAGGGTAGAAGAGGTGCTTTGAACTACAACTAATATTTAACAGTGGGTAATTCTTCAGAACTTATTTTTGCTGGCCTTTAGGTGTTATAATATGACTTGATACAAACTTCTAGCCATTAATACCTTTTAATTATTTTTCTATGGTTTTCTCAAGTTTCTAGCCAAATGGGTGCTTTCTACTACCACTATATTTGAAAAATATCAAACAACAGAGTTCTTATTTTTCTTAGTTATTGTTTTGTGCAAGAGCAATCATTTTGAAGTTTGGCATCTTTTTGCTTAAGGGAAGGGGTGGGGTGCATTATTTGAATTAAATGGCCTTTCCCTTAAATCATTAGCAAATGGTATGAGTTTGCTTCTTTTTCATGGGTTTGCATTTTTCTCTGGTAGTTTACCTTATCATGGACTTAGCTAATTTTTGGTTGCCCATTATCACATTATTTGAGGTTGTTCATGATTTAGTTGGAAAATGCCTTATTATCACCTTGTTTTTATTTCCCTTACTTAAAAAGTTGGGCTGAGGTGCTCTATATTTTTGTAGTGGGGCTCTGGTGGTTATTAGTCCACTGGATTTTTGTTAAGCATTTTGGTTATAGTTTTGCCTCTTTAATAATTGATTTTCAGTCTTATTTAGGCTAAACAAATCATTTTAATTTAAAACTGTTCCAAATTAATGGTCTCTGTATTTTTCCAAAGTTCTCTGTTACATAAGTAAACTAGGAAAAATAATATTAATCACTGTTCATTAATTTCTAATACCTTTCTGATTTTCTCTAAGTTTTGGACAAAACATCTTTAAATGAGAAAATACATCATAATTTCTAATGCTGGGGTTCCTACTATTTTTAAACAGTGTCTAACAGAGGTTTGAATATCCACAAATTTTCTTAAGTCTAGTACAGAAGAAAAACTAATTTTTCTTGATTAAATAAGGTTTAGTGGGTTTCTGTTTTTAATTTTAAACTCTAAAATTTTGAACAGAAAGCATAGGGTTTACTATTTTTAAATGATAGATTGTAATATACAGAGGCTAGCAAAATTGGTTTGACATTTTTCGAGTAAGAATTCATCAAGTTATGAATTTTACAAGTTCTCTGGTTATTTAAAAGAATTTCAGAATCGATTTAAATGAAAATCTACTTTGCACTGGGGTCCCTGGAGGTTTTCTAAGTTTTTCCTCGCGAATCAGTCCTCAGGCTACTATTCACCAGGGTCTCTGACATTGCAGAAAACCCCTCGGGTTCTTCACCTCCTAACCCGAGGTCCTCAGTTTAACTTAAACAGTAGCCGCGGCGGGGAAAAGGGCGGAGGGGCTTACCGGCGGCGAGACTGTTCCGGTGAAGTGGTCGAGGATGAAGGGGAGGTCCTGGGGATCACAACGGTGTGCGGAACGCCGTCGGAGATGGTCGGAGTCGGTCGGTCCACGCGCGCAGGCGGGGATACTCGTCGGCGGCGAGGAGACCGGCCTGGTCACGGCGAGGTAGTCCAATCAAATGGGTCAGGGAGGTCCACGGGATGCCAGAGAAGTCATGAGCGAGAGGAATTGGGCGGAGACTCACCGGATAACTCGGTCCACGCGCGGCGGCGGAAGACCGAAGTCCGGCGAAGCCGATCTCGGGCCTCCGGTGAAGTCCGGCTGGGTCCGAGGGCTTGGCGAGCTTCACGGGCTACTGGTGGAGCTGGCCGAAGCACTGGCTTGGCTTGAGGACGGCTGGGGGGAGCTGGCCACGGTGGCCGAAGCTCGGGCGGCAATGGCGGGTGGAAATTAAGCTCGCCGGAGCTAAGGGAAGCGGCTGGCCGAAGAGGGTGAGTGCGGGGTGAAGTGAGGCGCGCCCGGGGAGGCTTTATAGGCGCGGGCGGGCACGGCCGAGGGCGAGGACGCGCGGCGGACGCGACTGGTCGCCGGGGAGCGCGCGCGCGCGGGTTGGGCGAGCTCTGGCGCGCCGGCCAGGGTCGAACACGTGGGAGCACGCGTTCTGCCCAAGTTCTGGCGCGTGTAGTCGCTCATCCGAGCCTGCTCTCACCTTGGTCAATGCACAAAACCTCTTCCCCTCCCTACAAGCTACCATTCTTGTGTGGAGGTCATAGGATTTTGCCTACTGGTTGCAGAGATATGGAGCCAGGAAATCTGGTCTGTCTCCCTGCGCAAATCCGAGGCAAATCCAAGGTTTAGTCGTGTCTAGGGCTCGCGTCCCAATGCCATCTTCTGGCACACGACAGAGGGGTTAGTTAGGCACATTTTTGTCAATGGGGCCATTAGGATTCGAGTTAGGGATCAAGGTGAACATCCCTGATCTTTGGCTCAAGGTCTGATTTTCAGAAATCTGAAATTCAGAATTCTTATCAAGTCCCACATGGAAAACTTGATTTGGGGTTTTATTTGAATTATTTTAGCTAAGCTTTCTCAACCTTTCTTGTTGCTCATTAAATATACTTCAATTTTTGTAATTGGCTCAACTCAAGATTTTAAACTTTTCACTCCCTTTTCCTCTCTTTTGAATTTTTGCTCATGGGGCTCATTTAGGGTTTTTAAACTAGGGTTGCACAATCTGATCTTTTAAGGGACTTATTTGTTTTGATCATGACACTTTTGAGTATACACTTGGTGACTTCATTATTTCTTAAGTTACTTTGATGCTCATGCTTACTTTGGTTCACATAAAATGATGGCTCTTGGTTTGGCTTTTTGAGAAAAACCCTGAGTGACACTGGGGCGTCACAGCCTTCCCCCCTTAAAGGAATCTCGTCCCGAGATTTGGGCCAGAGTCCTCCCGGGGTAAAGCGAAGGGTGAGACTGATAGGAAATGGGTGATTATTGCCATTATTAGGATAAACTGCTCTTCGAATGTCATTCTCTTTGCAACTTCAGAAGGAAGTCCTTTTAAGTTTTACTTTATAGTTACTTCATTCTGAATTAAGATCATATTTTTGGAAATTAGATTCGAAAGGCAGGAGGAGGGGTTTGGGGGTGATTACGTACCAGCTTCCTTAGGTAGGCAATCGGGAAAGTTGGATCTCAGGAATTCCTCGGTTTCCCAAGTAGCTTCCTCCTCTGAGTGATTACTCCACTGGACCTTGAACATCTTGATCGATTTAGCCCGAGTTGATCTTTCCTTGCAATCCAGAATCTTGGAGGGGTACTCTTTGTACGAGAGATCTGGCTCTATCTCCAATTCTGGCTCTGCTAAGATTTCAGTCGGCAATCGAACACACTTCTTCAGTTGAGATACATGAAAAACATTGTGAATGGCAGACATCTTTGAAGGTAACTTCAGCTTGTATGCCACGGGTCCACATGCTTCTATGATCTCATAAGGTCCAATGTAACGAGGAGCTAGCTTGCCTTTGATCCCAAACCTCTGCATTCCCTTGGTGGGTGATACCTTGAGGTATACAAAACTTCCCACCTCGAACTGGAGAGGTTTCCTTCTTCTATCATGATAACTCTTCTGTCTGGCCTGAGCAGCTTCTAGATTCTTCCTGATTAGCTTGACCTTCCTTTCGGCTTCAGTCACTAAATCAGGTCCAAAAACTTCTCTTTCACCAGACTGAGACCAATTGAGTGGTGTCCTGCACCTTCTTCCGTAGAGAGCTTCAAAAGGTGCCATCTTTAGGCTGGACTGATAACTATTGTTATAAGCAAACTCTGCCAAGGAGAGGTGCTTATCCCAGTTCTTGCCACAATCGATCGCACAAGCTCTCAGCATATCTTCCAAGATTTGGTTTACCCTTTCCGTCTGACCATCAGTCTGTGGGTGGTAAGCTGAACTCCTGATTAGCTTGGTTCCCAAAGACTTTTGCAATTGTTCCCAAAATCTGGCAACAAATTGGGCTCCTCGGTCAGAAACAATGGTCCGAGGTAATCCGTGCAAACACACGATCCGGTCAATATACAATTCTGCATATCTCTGAGCCTTATCAGTGGTGTGCACAGGAAGAAAATGTGCCACTTTCGTCAATCGGTCCACAATAACCCAAATTGAATCATGATGACGAGAGGTGTTGGGCAGACCCACAATGAAATCCATGCTGATGTCGTCCCACTTCCACGAAGGTACGGGTAGTGGTTGCAAGGCTCCAGCTGACTTCAAGTGGCTTGCCTTTACCCTCTGACAGGTGTCACATTCTGATACATACTGGGCTATTTCCCTCTTCATTCTGGTCCACCAGTACAAAGGCTTCAAATCATGGTACATCTTGGTGCTTCCCGGATGCATAGAGAATTTGGAGAGATGAGCTTCATCCAAAATTCTCCTCTTGAGATCCTGGTCTTTAGGAATCACCAATCTGCTTTTGAACCATAACACACCCTTCTCATCCTGGCGGAAACAATTATACTTCTCAACCTTCTGATGGAGATTCTTCTTGATAATCTGCACTCCCTTGTCACTGAGCTGGGCCATGATGATCTGGTCTTGCAAAGCTGGCTCAACAGAAATGTGAGACAAAGAACCAGAAGGAATCACTTCAATTTGCATCTTGCTCAACTCATCACACAAGGTGTTAATGCGAGAATCCATCAGAACACAGTTGCACTGCAACTTCCGACTCAAAGCATCAGCTACCACATTAGCCTTTCCTGGGTGATAATGTACCTCCAGGTCGTAATCCTTGATCAGCTCTAGCCATCTTCTCTGCCTCATGTTAAGATCAGCCTGAGTAAAAATGTACTTAAGGCTCTTATGATCAGTGAAGATGTTGCAGTGGGTTCCCATTAGATAGTGCCTCCACATCTTCAATGCATGAACCACTGCTGCTAACTCAAGGTCATGAGTGGGATAATTTTGCTCATGAGGCCTGAGTGCTCTCGAAGCATAAGCAATGACTCGGTTGTCTTGCATCAAGACACAACCTAGCCCGGTGCCCGAGGCATCACAATATACATCAAAAGGCTTGCTGCTGTCGGGTTGCGCCAATACTAGTGCTGTGGTCAGATGCTGCCTTAATGCATGGAAGGCATCTTCGCACTTCTGACTCCACACAAATTTGACTTCTTTCTTTAGCAACTCAGTAATAGGCTTCGCAATTCGAGAGAAGTCCGGAATAAATCTTTGGTAATAACCAGCTAATCCCAGAAAACTCCGAATCTGACGAACAGTTGTTGGTGGCTTCCAGTTCATCACCTCTTGCACTTTGTCAGGATCAATAGCTATTCCAGCCTGAGAGATAGTGTGACCCAAGAATTTGATTTCTTTTAGCCAAAAATCACACTTGGATAACTTGGCATAAAGGTGGTGCTCTCGTAGACGTTGAAGCACTACATGCAAATGCCCGGCATGTTCTTCTTCGTTCTTTGAGTACACCAGAATGTCATCGATGAAAACCACCACGAACTTATCCAATTCCGGCATAAAAACAGAATTCATCAGATACATGAAATATGCTGGTGCATTTGTCAGCCCGAATGACATCACCAAGAATTCATATAGCCCATATCTGGTGGAGAATGCCATCTTCGGAATATCACTTGCTCGTATTTTGATCTGATGGTAGCCAGAGCGAAGGTCTATCTTGGAAAACACCTTGGCTCCGACCAACTGGTCAAAGAGAACATCAATACGAGGCAAAGGATACTTGTTCTTGATAGTTACCGCATTAAGAGGGCGGTAATCTATACACAGCCTCAAGCTTTCATCCTTCTTCTTCACAAACAGTGCTGGACATCCCCAAGGCGAAGTGCTTGGGCGAATGAAACCCTTATCCAGCAACTCTTGCAATTGCTTCTTCAATTCTGCCAACTCAGCGGGTGGCATTCGGTAGGGCCTCTTGGAAATTGGGGCCGTTCCCGGTTGCAACTCGATGGCGAATTCAATATCCCGGTCCGGTGGCATTCCTGGCAATTCATCAGGAAAGACATCTGCATACTCATAGACCACTGGGATCTTCTTCAGAGGTATCTCCGTCATAGAGAAAGCACATGACTGAGAAGAACCCTGACTAGGCAAAATCAAGGTGAAATTCCCGCAGAAAGGAGAATTAACTTCCACGGTACGACTGGCTATATCAAGCACAACTTGGTGCAAGGTCATCCAATTTGCCCCTAGAATAATGTCCACATTCTCCAATCCCAACACAAGAAGAGTGGTTTTGATAATGTGGCTTCCCAGTTGAATAGGCACACTTTGGTTTAATTGATTAGTTGCAATTTTACCCCCAGGTGTGACTATCATGAATGACCCTTTTGAGTGAGAGATTGGCAGTTTGCAATTAGCACTGAACCTTTGGCTAATGAAACTATGAGATGCACCAGAATCAAACAGAATTAAAGCAGGTTGATTATAAACTGAAAAGATACCAGTCATGATAGGAGCTCCTTCTGGCACTTCCTCAAGAGCAGTGAAGTTAAGCTTCCCTTGCCTGACTTGCACTTTCTGCTTTCTTCCCTTGTCTTGATTTGGTGCTGGCATCTGCCTCTGCTGGTTCCTGGGACAATTCTTGGCATAGTGGCCCACATTGCCACAAGTGAAACACTTGTTCCCATTGCCCTGGCGGAACTGCTGCTGCTGCGGAGGCTGATTGTTCCTTAGGGCGGGAGCTGGGTAGCGGTTGGGTGTCGGCTGCTGCTGCTGCTGAGGTGGCCTGATCACCCATCTGCCTGCCTGCTGCTGGAAACCCCTGCTCTGATTATGAGAAACAATCCGGAACCTCTGAGCCTGAGCGGATGGTGCTGCCATCGGTGCCTTTCTCTTCTTCTCTGCCCGGTGAGCAACAATGCAATCCTCCTGAGAGATGGCCATGTTGACCAACTCATTGAAGCTATTGGCCCGGACAGTGTTGAGTCGTTCTCGCAGCTTGGTATTGAGACCCCTGCGGAAGCGATCCCTCTTTTTCTCATCAGAATCAGCATGATACCCTGCATACTGGCATAAGTCGTTGAAGGCTTGCGCATACTGCAGTACCGTGCGGGTTCCTTGATTGAGGGCCAGAAACTCATTCAACTTCCGATCAAGAATGCCAGCTGGAATGTGGTGTCCTCTGAAGGCAGTCTTGAATTCCTCCCAAGATACCTCACGATCATCAGGGAGCATAGCACGGAAGTGATCCCACCAAGTCCGAGCAGATCCGCGAAGCTGCTGCGCGGCGAAGCGGGTCTTGGTAGCATCAGGGCAGTCTCCCGTGAGGAGGGGAAACTTGGACTCGACGACGCGAAGCCATACGTCGGCGTCCAACGGATCCTCTGCCTTGGCGAACAAGGGCGGCTGCGTGCTCAGAAACTCCTGGTATGTTGCCATAGCCGGAGGTCGCTGAGGCTGGCCTCCACCATGCTGCTGGGGGTGGGGCTGCCACTGCAAGAGCTGTCGCAGAATCTCATTCTGCTGGGCCATCAGCTCCTGCACTGTGGGAGCTAGAGGAGGTGGCGGGGGAACCTGCTCGTTCTGCCCGCGATGCTGCCTAGCTGCCATCTGAAAACAGAGATTGTCGCCATTGTTATCCCAACTCACAATTTCGAACGGCAAGATATCATTTCATATAGAAGAAAAAGAATGCCATAATCATAATATCAGGTTCGAAATGAAGATAACATGGTGACAAGGATCCCACAGATTCCAAAAGTTCACAGGATTACATTAATCAGGGGAAAGTACCCACAAGCCTAGTCCAAAATATGATACTACTAAGCTCGCATAGGTTTCTATCCACCTAAAATGTCGAAGTGACTGCTTAACCCTGAGCGGTGGAAGCGACACTGGATGCGGGTGAAGGGGGCATCGCGGAGGTAGTCCCATTGGCACCAGGGGCTGGTCCTAGCTCCTCGGGAGCCTCTTCTCCCTCGCTTCCTGCTTCATTGGCCTCCATCTCCAGGTGGTGCATGTCCAAGTGGTCATTTGCTTCCTCGAGTTCCCTCTGCACATCGTGAAGCTGGTTCTCCAAGACATCAATAGTGTTGTCTCGGATCTCCACTTGCTGCTCCAGGGTAGCGATACGCTGGTTCAGCCTCTCCACCTGCAGATCCTTTTCCACCAACTCTGTGGATAGGTCGACCACAAAATCTTCCCGACTGTCGAGAGTGAGCTTGGCAGTCCGAGCGGTGTTAGCAAGAAGTGTCATAGCATCGCTCTGAAGGGCCTGAAGGCGGTACAGCGCACTCATGCACTAAACAGTGACCCTCCCAACCAAGTCAGGATACATGGCCCACACATCCTTCACATGGCTCACGCGGTTACACCACATGGGATCACCATCTCCAGGGGATGGTAGCCACAGAAAGTTGTCAGAGCCTTCATGGCTGCTGCCTCAACGGTGTCGTCCGTCCTGAGTCCAATCGTCTCAGAGTCAAGAGAACGCCAACCCGGCTGAAGGGGATGAGCCTCCAAAGTCAGCCAGACCCGACAACGAGGTACCCGATGCTCCTCATACAACTGCACCGTGTACAAAGGGGGCGTAGGGTAACCGGCGGAGTTAAGCACTTCCCACAAGATGGAGGGAAAGCCATCGCGAGAAAGGAAGTCAGAACTGAAACGAGAGTCTCCTCCACTAGCGGGGGTGGGTGAATTCATCTGCGGAAGGGAATCAAAGATAAAGATTATGGTGGAAGGAAAAAGAAAAAGAGAGCCCGAATGGTTTTAAAAAAAAAAGGGGTTAGCTCAAATTTTAATTCCTCCTTATGTTTTATAATGCATGCATGCTGGAAGAAACGTTGCCTCTCAAAAAGAAAATAGGGTGCCTTTTTAGGGCATCCTAAAATATAGGTATTGGCCCATGGGGCCTAATTAATTAGCCACCTATTTCCCTCTATGCCTAAGGCCTTTCGTCCTAGGTCTAGCGGTCTAGTCCTGACGATCTATTAGCAGTTTCTAGGCAAGTTTTAGATTTTGAAAATTGGTATTCATGGTTTATTGTTTTTCTCCGTGGTGGAATTTGCTCCGATACCAGCTGTGGCAGAACCACCCGAATTATTCCAGCTTAAGTGCCTAAGTCATGCCTCAAGGGCCGTGACACACTTAAATCGGAATAACCCGTCAGTCCTTCAGATCTAGTCTGATAGAGCCACTTAACCAGGATCAAATTCCACAATCTCACTCGAAGGTGAGTCACAGAAGAAATACAATAAAACAGGAAACCTCAAATTAAGTACTGAATTATTACATAAATCGGAGTTCTGGCGTAGCAAATAAAGTTCATCAGGTAAAGTGCAGCGGATAATCGATGTCGTCGGTAATGAGGAAATGGGCAAGGCCTAGCCCACTACTCCTCATGCTCCTCTCCTGCTGGAGCAACATCCCACTCGACCGTCCAACCCGGTGGCAGGGTGGTTGGCCAAGTCACACCATCAACCAAATCCTGCATGGTACCTGCAAAAATGGTGCCACAAGCAAGGCTGAGTATACTAATACTCAGCTAGACTTACCCGGTGTGAGGAGTCTACTCCTCTACCTCTAGACTATGCAGCTGTTTGGCTGAGGGGTTTGGTTTGCCAAAAGCACTAGCTGTTTCTAAAATCATCTTTTAGCTTTTCAATTTCTACCATCATTAACTTAACTAGATTTGCTCCTTCTAAGCATACATGGTAACAATCAATTAGTTCAATCAACAAGTTATCTCATGTAACCACATTTCACTTCTTACTCGATGCAGTACAAGGAATCAAGCAGTCTCATTAGCTGCGAGAAGCAGACGATTCGAATCGAGTTTTAACCTTGCAAGGTAAACCTAAACACACGGCATGTCAGGGCACTCCGACCCTACACATGACAACCGTCCCCATCGATTCCCCGTTCGCGTCCAGGCCTCACCGCCTTGGCATACAATGCTCCACTGACCCCGGCTGCCGCCGTGCAGTGACCGCACTTATACCCACCATAGCTAGCATGGGAGAACCAGTCTCAGGTCGCATGAGGGATAAAGTCCGCGCCCGGCTTCACTCAGGTACTAGGTTTACCGGTTACCATTTTTCCCGGCATGTGCTTAGTACGTTCAAAAGCTTGACTCAGGTATCCACACATTAATCCTTAATTCATTTTCCCGTCTCATGGACAAGGCATCCTCCCTGGATCCAAGGCCATAGACCAACATCTATCCCGTTATCAAGATGAATACAATCAATTCCTGACCTCGCGCGAGTGCTAGAAAAATCACTCGACTTCTACCGAGATCCTGATTAGCAAGCAACTACTCGACCTAGCATACTAGTATTCATCTCAAAAAGGAGTCCTAAGTTCATGCATCTAGAGGTTTCAAGCAATTCCTACACTTAAGTGCACATTACAAACCTACAAGCATTAAGTGTAGTAAAGTAGCATATAATAATAGGTTATGCATAAAACCGGGGCTTGCCTTCAATTGCTGGGGCTGCGGGGAGATCCTCAATGGCAGCCTCTGAAGCCTGCTCCTGGTCCTCCTCTTGGACAGGTCCTTGCTCGGGGATGAGCACGTACTCTCCGTCGGCAATATTACAATCTAATGAATGCAATGCGTAAGATATATGCATGATATGATATGTGCTTTAGAAATCACAACTTAAAAGGTGTATAATCTTTCTTGAGTTAAACAAAGTTAACTTTACTTATTAAAGACCCTTGGGTGGTATACTTGGTAAATTAAGTTAAACTTTAGCTAAGGCAAGTGGTAGGTTTTACTTTTAGGGGTTCCACTGAATTCTTTTAAGTCTTAGGGATGATTGATAAGCACTCAAGTTAGACTGATTGAAGTGGGGTTTAGCTCTTCTTTCCTTTTCTTTTTATTCTCTTTAATGTTTTGGAGTAGGTTTGAACTACAAGTTGCTTTTATAAAATTCTAGAAATTCTGCAAAAATTATAGTGGCTTGCTACTGGTGTATGTTTCTTTTTCTTAAAATTTGGGGATCAGAAGGTGAATAGTTTTCTCTGCATAAAATTATGAAACTCTAGGGTAGAAGAGGTGCTTTGAACTACAACTAATATTTAACAGTGGGTAATTCTTCAGAACTTATTTTTGCTGGCCTTTAGATGTTATAATATGACTTGATACAAACTTCTAGCCATTAATACCTTTTAATTATTTTTCTATGGTTTTCTCAAGTTTCTAGCCAAATGGGTGCTTTCTACTACCACTATATTTGAAAAATATCAAACAACAGAGTTCTTATTTTTCTTAGTTATTGTTTTGTGCAAGAGCAATTATTCTGAAGTTTGGCATCTTTTTGCTTAAGGGAAGGGGTGGGGTGCATTATTTGAATTAAATGGCCTTTCCCTTAAATCATTAGCAAATGGTATGAGTTTGCTTCTTTTTCATGGGTTTGCATTTTTCTCTGGTAGTTTACCTTATCATGGACTTAGCTAATTTTTGGTTGCCCATTATCACATTATTTGAGGTTGTTCATGATTTAGTTGGAAAATGCCTTATTATCACCTTGTTTTTATTTCCCTTACTTAAAAAGTTGGGCTGAGGTGCTCTATATTTTTGTAGTGGGGCTCTGGTGGTTATTAGTCCACTGGATTTTTGTTAAGCATTTTGGTTATAGTTTTGCCTCTTTAATAATTGATTTTCAGTCTTATTTAGGCTAAACAAATCATTTTAATTTAAAACTGGTCCAAATTAATGGTCTCTGTATTTTTCCAAAGTTCTCTGTTACATAAGTAAACTAGGAAAAATAATATTAATTACTGTTCATTAATTTCTAATACCTTTCTGATTTTCTCTAAGTTTTGGACAAAACATCTTTAAATGAGAAAATACATCATAATTTCTAATGCTGGGGTTCCTACTATTTTTAAACAGTGTCTAACAGAGGTTTGAATATCCACAAATTTTCTTAAGTCTAGTACAGAAGAAAAACTAATTTTTCTTGATTAAATAAGGTTTAGTGGGTTTCTGTTTTTAATTTTAAACTCTAAAATTTTGAACAGAAAGCATAGGGTTCACTATTTTTAAATGATAGATTGTAATATACAGAGGCTAGCAAAATTGGTTTGACATTTTTCGAGTAAGAATTCATCAAGTTATGAATTTTACAAGTTCTCTGGTTATTTAAAAGAATTTCAGAATCGATTTAAATGAAAATCTACTTTGCACTGGGGTCCCTGGAGGTTTTCTAAGTTTTTCCTCGCGAATCAGTCCTCAGGCTACTATTCACCAGGGTCTCTGACATTGCAGAAAACCCCTCGGGTTCTTCACCTCCTAACCCGAGGTCCTCAGTTTAACTTAAACAGTAGCCGCGACGGGGAAAAGGGCGGAGGGGCTTACCGGCGGCGAGACTGTTCCGGTGAAGTGGTCGAGGATGAAGGGGAGGTCCTGGGGATCACAACGGTGTGCGGAACGCCGTCGGAGATGGTCGGAGTCGGTCGGTCCACGCGCGCAGGCGGGGATACTCGTCGGCGGCGAGGAGACCGGCCTGGTCACGGCGAGGTAGTCCAATCAAATGGGTCAGGGAGGTCCACGGGATGCCAGAGAAGTCATGAGCGAGAGGAATTGGGCGGAGACTCACCGGATAACTCGGTCCACGCGCGGCGGCGGAAGACCGAAGTCCGGCGAAGCCGATCTCGGGCCTCTGGTGAAGTCCGGCTGGGTCCGAGGGCTTGGCGAGCTTCACGGGCTACTGGTGGAGCTGGCCGAAGCACTGGCTTGGCTTGAGGACGGCTGGGGGGAGCTGGCCACGGTGGCCGAAGCTCGGGCGGCAATGGCGGGTGGAAATTAAGCTCGCCGGAGCTAAGGGAAGCGGCTGGCCGAAGAGGGTGAGTGCGGGGTGAAGTGAGGCACGCCCGGGGAGGCTTTATAGGCGCGGGCGGGCACGGCCGAGGGCGAGGACGCGCGGCGGACGCGACTGGTCGCCGGGGAGCGCGCGCGCGCGGGTTGGGCGAGCTCTGGCGCGCCGGCCAGGGTCGAACACGTGGGAGCACGCGTTCTACCCAAGTTCTGGCGCGTGTAGTCGCTCATCCGAGCCTGCTCTCACCTTGGTCAATGCACAAAACCTCTTCCCCTCCCTACAAGCTACCATTCTTGTGTGGAGGTCATAGGATTTTGCCTACTGGTTGCAGAGATATGGAGCCAGGAAATCTGGTCTGTCTCCCTGCGCAAATCCGAGGCAAATCCAAGGTTTAGTCGTGTCTAGGGCTCGCGTCCCAATGCCATCTTCTGGCACACGACAGAGGGGTTAGTTAGGCACATTTTTGTCAATGGGGCCATTAGGATTCGAGTTAGGGATCAAGGTGAACATCCCTGATCTTTGGCTCAAGGTCTGATTTTCAGAAATCTGAAATTCAGAATTCTTATCAAGTCCCACATGGAAAACTTGATTTGGGGTTTTATTTGAATTATTTTAGCTAAGCTTTCTCAACCTTTCTTGTTGCTCATTAAATATACTTCAATTTTTGTAATTGGCTCAACTCAAGATTTTAAACTTTTCACTCCCTTTTCCTCTCTTTTGAATTTTTGCTCATGGGGCTCATTTAGGGTTTTTAAACTAGGGTTGCACAATCTGATCTTTTAAGGGACTTATTTGTTTTGATCATGACACTTTTGAGTATACACTTGGTGACTTCATTATTTCTTAAGTTACTTTGATGCTCATGCTTACTTTGGTTCACATAAAATGATGGCTCTTGGTTTGGCTTTTTGAGAAAAACCCTGAGTGACACTGGGGCGTCACAAACATCCAGTCGACGAGCTGGGCAGAGCAGGGAATCGAGTGCCTGGGGCACCCGGCTGACTTGGGGCAGTGGGGGCATTATTGGGACGAATTATTATTGGCTGCTTAAAAGGGAAGGAGGGTGCACGAGAGCGATTCTGGTTAGAAGGCCAGAGAACAAACCGTTGCCTTTTCACCGGGCCCTGACTAGGCCTGTCACCTCCAAATCCCTTGGATTTTCCGACACCTGCATACTTTGCTTCTACTGCCAATGCTGTACTGACAGCTCTTCCATAAGTAAGATCTATGCAGGTTTCCATTTTTCTTTGCAGTCGATCATTCAAACCTCTCATAAAACAATTCTTCTTCTTCAGATCAGTGTTCACTTGATCGATTGCATATTGCGACAGATGATTGAACTTATTGAGATACTGATTAACAGTATCCCCTCCTTGCTTTAGCTTCATAAATTCTTCTTGCTTCATGTGTAGAACACCTTCGGGTATATAATGCTCGTGGAAGGCAACCTTGAATTCTTCCCAGGTTATTTGATGATTGGCTGGTTGAACGGCCACGAAATTTCCCCACCAGGTACTGGCAGGGCCGTGTAGTTGCTAGGCTGCAAATAAAGGCTTCTGGGTCTCCGAACAACGCAGAAGTCCGAATTTTTGCTCAATAACCCGAATCCATTCATCGGCTTCTAACGGGTCTTTAGCTTTAACAAACAGGGGTGGACGTGTCTCTGAGAAGTCCAAGTAAGAAGTTTCGCGGGGGCCCTGTTGATAACCCCGCCCACCTTGCTGCTGGAACTGTTGGCCCGCCATCTCTCTCAGAAAACGGGTATTATCAGCGGTCGCATTCACTAAGGCGGTAATCGCCTCAGCAGTGTGGGAGGAACAGGAGGTAGATTTGGAGTAGATTCCCTTCCACTGGAGGTTCCAGCTGCATCCTGGGATCGGGTCTTGGACGGCATCTGTGGCAACAAACATTTGAAAGCAAATATAATATGCCAAAGACAAAACCATCCAATTTACATTACCAAAAAGAGTAATGTACAGACTCGATTTTACAACAGGATACATTACCCAATATACAATAGCACTACCTATTATACATCAGTACAACCTACAATACACTACTTTTATTTCTACTACTATACCACTATTCCTGCTTCTGGTTGTTCCTGGCAGCCTCGTCGTCGGGTGTGGGAGACCATTCATCGACCAGCCTCATAGAAGGAGGGGGCTTAAAAAGGTCTAGCTCACCACCAAGCGCTTCTCCCGCAACGTGCGAGGGTCCGGCTTCCGACCCGACAGGATCTATAGGTGCACTGGGATGTAGTTGCGAATACAGTACATGGACTTCCTCATGTAGGGTATTGCAATATGCCTGCAGGTTGTCAATGGCAGAACTAAGTTCCTCGACTCGGGATCGAGCCTTTGCTACCTTAGCCCAAGCCACTGAACGAGACTGTACCGCCCAGTCGAGCGCTAAATCCCGATCAGCAAGCTGATCCTGCAGACGGCGGATGTAACTCCTTAATTCGTTTATCCTGTCGCCATCCGCAACCCACATGCTGGTCCTGCGTTGCAGTTCCGTTTGAAGCTGATTCACGCGGGCTTCGAGATCCCCAATTGGATCGTTGCTTCCGCTACTACTATCCTCATCCCGCGGGGCAAGTTGATGACGAGGTACTCCAATTGGGCCTGTTGACTTACGTGCGGTCTTCCTCGTGCGTGGCGGCATTTCACTAAGGGGAAATTTTATTAGTACAATTCCTAGCATGATGCATGTGTAATTACAGAATCAACCTTAGTTGATTCATACCTTCTATACATTGCACTCCTCCTATCTGGTCTTTCATATAGATTATTCAGATATGGGGGATAAGAATAGAAGAAATCTTTCTAGGTGAGTTTTTAGAAAATCCTTTTGAAAATGCCTCATAATATCTGCAAAGAAGGGCTACGCTCCGATACCAGCTGTGACGGAACCTCCCAAGTCATTAGGCCCACCTACAGTTGTCCTTGTCCAACAGACATCAGACAACCCTGTAGATGTTCCTGAATCACTTGACAAGTTCGGTATCTTTTCTTACCTTTCCAGGAATGTTTCACCCGTCTTGCAGACATTACAAAACATCGGAGATATCGAAAAGCGGAAGTGATTACATAAACTTACATTTATTTAAAAAGTAAGATCAAGTTGCTTATTACAGACCAGAGTTATAAACGAGTGCTGAGTAGTGTTATTACATAACCAAGGGAGGCGAAACTCCTCCCGAAAAGTCTTTACATAACAGTTTCTTATGGAGGACCTCTTCACTCTTGTTTTCCTCATGTGGAACCACCTTGGTACAGAAGCAACAGAAATCTGCTGCTTCCTCACCTAAAAACAACGAGGGAATAAACCCTGAGTATGGAATTACTCAGCAAGTCTTACCCGACTAAAGAAAAGACTCTCAAGGGTATGCTGGTTATAAGGGAGTCAAGGTAAGGTATCTCAAGATCAAAGACTCTGTTTGCAAAAATGCTTACTAAAAGTGGATCCTTAAAAATCCAGTTTTATTGTCAAGTTAAGTAACTTACCTATATCTAGAGTTCTTGCTACCCTAGTTCAAACACTTATCCTGAACTAGCCAAGTTCTTAATCCATCCTTCATCTTTACTGGAGTTCTACGTATAGGGCAGTGACCAAGTCTTCATAACCGCGAAGGTACGGCGATCCGAATCGATTATACTCAGCTGAGGATCTCCGATCACACGACATATGTAGCACTTAACCCTTGCATATGTCAACCCGCCACTGGGTTTCTTAAGACCAGATCAGGTTCACGCAAACCGAGAGCACAGATACACCACCGTCTAGCCTCTTGCTACGGAGGGTACACGCTACTCTCGCCACCGCTCCACGCCCATTTCGTGTTATCTTATTCTGGCCTTAGTCTACCTGAGGCAAGGCTTACCCATGACGAGGCATGTGACCAGTTAAAGGGTCCTCGGTCATCAAGCCTACATCAACACGGTCCTTAATCGACTCAGACGGAGACACTACACCGAGACTCTCTTCTCGTGCAAGTCACTCGCCCGGTCTTAGCTTAATTATTTCAAACCCAAAGCTTGGTACCTGGCAGAGGTACATCTTTTCCGATGTTGAACCCATTACGACCATAATGGATCCACCATCAAGTTTTATTTTTGAAAACATCCCACCCACTTTTGCCACATCATCATTTGTAAAAACAAACATTTTGTTTTAGCTAAAGCAATACAAAGCATAGTAAAACTTTTTGTAAAAACAGGGTTTCAAAGGAAGGGTACTCAAGTTCAAGGAAGGTAATGCAGGAATGGTTTGAGCAATCAACTCCTATCACTTAATGCAGCAAGCAAGTGAGAAAGATTTTAAAAACATCAAGGAAAGTGGCAAATGCACCGGGGCTTGCCTTCGTTAGTAGGTGAGTCAGGCTCAGGCCCGCAGATGTCAAAGTAGAGACAAGACCCTGCTTGAGAGTCCGAAGGTGGTGGTGCCTTCTCTTCAGTCACTTCAATTTCTTCTTTGTTTTCTAAACATAACCACATATATGTATATAAGAATGAATGCCATGTAATGCTCATGAGAGTGCAAAGATAAATAAAAATTATTATCTAAGGTCTTGAATACAATTTTCCTTCACGGAACTCCGAGAACTTAGGGTTTCCGGAGTGAGTAAAGGAGTTCATAGAGCAGGGGGGTTTTTGGGTTCTAGTTATCAAACAAGGTCCATATCAACCCAAACTCTACTCAAGGCTTCTAAATAATGTATAGAGCTCATATAAAAAGTTTGGATATTTTTGGAATTACTATATGTTTTCTAAAAATCCAGAACTAATGCTTTAAACTACTTTAAATGCCTTAAAGTTCCCTATTTAATCTAAAAATCATGGAACTATTTTTATTAAATACTATGGAAAATAAGGAGCCTAGGAAAATTGGTTTCACAATTTTGGGATTTTTCTACAATTTTCTATGGATTTCTAAAGCTGGACTGGAAAAGGAAAAAGGAAAAGACTGAATAGTATCGGGTTGGATTCAGCCCAAGCGGCCCAGTCCAGAGGGGAAAAGCGCGCGCGCGTCCGCGCCCTGGTGACTTTGCATAAAGACCCTCGGGTTTCTGGCTAACCGAAAACAGGCTTTACTACTGTTTAACAGAGTCGCTGACGTTTACAGACAGACCCCCGCACTTTCATCTTTTCGCGGTTTGAAGTCCACGACGGCGGCAGCGCGGGGGAACAAACTCCGGTGAGATTGTACTGGCGGATTTACGCTACGACTGGTGCTCTCGAGCGACATACACCGGATTGAACCCTCCCCGAACGATTCCCCTAAATCAATTTCACAATTGGTAAGCTATCAAGCTCTATCCACGTGAACCGCGGACGATGAGGACAATGGGTACGTGTTCCCGGTGATCTAAAGCTACTCCGTACAAATTAGTGGTTCGGCAAGCATCACAGAGCGTCAAGAGTGCTCAAATGAGGAAGAGCGAGGGATGAATTGACCGGGAACGGGCTGGCCGCGATGAGGTGGGTTTCACGGTGGCGGAGACTTGATTTGGGGAAAATCTCAAATTCGAGTTCTCTGGTGGGGGGTTTGGGGTGCAGGTGGGTGCTCTAGCTGCTCGAATACATAACGAAGACGATGGTGCACTCAATTTATAGACTTCGGGGGCGGTGGCTGGTGAATCGAGCGATTACGCGCGGCGGCCGGGAAATAAATAGGCACTGGCGCAAGCGCTAGGTGGCTTCTACCGTGGCGGTCTCACCGGCGATCACCGGACGACCTTAGCGTGACTATCCGCGACGTGGTAAAGCGCCCGGACACGCGGCGCAAGGCCGAGCGACGGCGGTTCACCAGCGAAGTCATCCGCAGTGGCCGTGGCAACTTGGTACGGTGGTCGGACTTGTTTAGTGACCGGAGTTATCCACGGCGGTGATATTTCTAGGACCCCGAGCGCTATCCACTCCTTACGAGCACCAATCGTGGCGACGACGGCACGAATCACGGCGGCAGGTCACCGGCGGTGAGGACAGCTGCGCTGGCGGTCTGATCCTCCTGATAGCACTGTACCATGGAGAGTTACATTCAGACAGTCTGACAGTCAAGTTTGGAGCCCATTTTTCTCTCAATTCCTAATGATAATCCATGTCAGGCTCTATAGCAAAATTGTAGAGTAATGTACCATCTACAATGTTGCCATATGGTGTTGCCACTAAAAGCCATTGAATCATACTTGAAATTGGGCTTGAAGTTGATGGTAGTTCACTGTTAGCCTGATTTCAGTCCTTTATCAGTCTGACAGTCAGACTTTGAGCATGATTATCTTCAAATTTCTCACAAGAACATGGCTTGCCCTCTTCAGCAAAATTGTTATCCATTAATAGGTCTACAAGTTTGATGTGGTGACCTAGGGCAAAAACCCTATATTTTGAAAGCTACAAGGCTCAAAAGTTGAGCAAAATCTCTGCAATTCAGACTTAGGCCATTTGGGACATAAGAAGTGATTTTTGCAAATAGACCCAAAACTTAGGGTTTAGCTTGCAAATTCACATATGAGTGACCCAAATGACTCAAGATACTTATTTGACTTGGTTTTTGCACTTTAGTCCAAAAGTGGACTAATTTTGCACATAAGCCCCTAGGTTTTTAGTTTTAGGGTTTTCCAGGGTTCAAATGGGGTTTTTGGATATCCCAGGGGTACAAATGGGATTCAAGTTCATTTTTGGGAATATTTTATGACTATTTCCCTAAAGCTTTTAGGTTTTCCTAATTTGGTTAAGTTTTACCCCTTTAATCCCTATTTAGGGTTAAATCTCCTATCCAGGGTTCTATTTGCAAAATGTTATAACAATACAACTTGTTTGAAATTTTAGCTAGTGAATGCACTCTAGGTGTGTCAAACATATGCAATGCCAATGTTTATGATGCCATGCTCAAGTTTTAGTTGTAGTAACACCAGAGGTGTTACATCAAGAAGATCATCTACTACGACAGTGATGCATCTTCTTCTTCACCAAGGGACGACGACGACTCCTCGTCAAAGAAGAAAATGGTCAATCAAAATTATTCGTTTGATTACTCTCGCATTCCCTATAATTCAAATGTGCATCTTCTTTCAATTCCCCTTGGAAAACCTCCACACTTTGATGGAGAGGACTATTCGTTTTGGAGCCATAAAATGCGTAGTCATTTATTCTCTCTCCATCCTAGCATATGGGAAATTGTAGAAAATGGAATGCATTTTGATAGCACTGATAATCCTGTTTTTATAAATAAGCAAATCCATAAAAATGCTCAAGCTACTACTGTCTTGCTAGCTTCACTTTGCAGGGATGAATATAATAAGGTGAGTGGCTTGGACAACGCTAAGCAAATCTGGGACACCCTCAAGATATCTCATGAAGGAAACGATGCCACTATGATCACAAAGATGGAACTAGTGGAAGGCGAGCTAGGGAGGTTTGCGATGATCAGGGGAGAGGAGCCAACTCAGACCTACAACAGGCTCAAGACCCTGGTCAACAAGATTCGAAGCTATGGAAGCACAAGATGGACAGATCATGATGTCGTCCGACTCATGCTAAGGTCATTTACTGTAATTGATCCCCATCTTATGAATCTTATTCATGAAAACCCCAGGTACACCAAAATGACGCCCGAAGAGATCCTCGGAAAATTTGTAAGCGGGTGCATGATGGTCAAGGAGGCAAGATATGTAGATGATGCCTTGAATGGTCCACTGCCTGTCTACGAGCCGCAGCCCATTGCTCTCAAGGCAACAAGCAGCAAGGAGGTGCTACCAAGCAAGGTAGCACAAGTGGAGGCTGCCGGGCTCAACGAGGACGAAATTGCACTTATCATCAAGCGCTTCAAAACCGTGCTTAAAGGATGTAAGGAGTACCCCAACAAGAACAAAACAAGGGGAAAGCACTCCTGCTTCAAATGTGGTAAGACTGGTCACTTTATTTCTCAATGTCCCGATAATGAAAATGACCAGGCACAAGAAAGACATGGGAAGAAGGAGGAGAAGAAGAATTACAGGAAGGCGAAGGGCGAGGCGCATCTAGGAAAGGAATGGGATTCTGACTGCTCTTCATCAGACTTCGATGACGAAGGACTTGCTACCTCGGCCTTCGACAAGTCCTCACTCTTCCCCAATGAACGCCATACATGCCTTATGGCCAAGGAAAAGAAGGTACACATTCGAGATACCCCCAAATACACTTCTTCGAGCGATGAGGAATCTTCTGACGATGAGATAGATTACTCAGATTTATTTAAGGGGTTAGATCGAGCAAAAGTAGAGAAAATTAATGAATTAATCGATTCTCTCAATGAAAAAGATAGACTACTAGAAAAGCAAGAGGATATTTTATATGAGGAACATGACAAATTTGTTAGTGTGCAAAAATCTCTTGCTTTAGAAATTAAGAGAAATGAAATGCTATCCTCTGAGTTATCTGCTTGCCATGAATCTGTCTCTAGTTTAAGGAGTTTAAATGATGAATTAAATGCTAAGCTAGAGGAAGTCAACAAAACTAGTTCATGTGGAGAGCATGTTTTTATTTGTAATAGATGTAAGGATTTTGATGTTGATACTTGTAATGAACATCTTGCTTCTATTACTAAATTGAACAATGAGGTGGCAAGTCTTAATGCTCAACTTAAGACTTGCAAAGTTGATTTTGATAAATTGAAATTTGCTAGGGATGCCTACACCGTTGGTAGACACCCCTCAATTAAGGATGGACTTGGTTTTCAAAAGAAAACCAAAAACTTAACAAGCCAAAGGACTCCTATTCTCAACAAGGAGAAAGGGAAGGCCCCTATGGCTAGTGGTCCTCAAAGGAATCATGCCTTTATTTATGATAGGAAAATTGCTAGTCATTCTCATAGGAGTTATGATCATGCTGCTTATTATGATTCAAATGCTATGTTTGCTTCTAGCTCCACTCATGATTATGGTAGAAGTAGGCCTAGGAGAAATCATGTTGTGTCTCATGCTTCTAGAAAAATGTGCAATAAACCCTCTACTATTTATCATGCTTACAATACTTCTTTTGTACTTACATGCAAAAATACAAAAGTAGTGGCTAGAAAATTGGGATCCAAACGCAAGGGAGACAAGACTTGTATTTGGGTTCCAAAAGTTATTGTGACTAACCTTGTAGGACCCAACAAGAGTTAGGTACCTAAAACCCAAGCTTAAATTACCTTGCAGGTTTATGCATCCGGGGGCTCAAGCTGGATTATCGACAGCGGATGCACCAACCACATGACGGGGGAGAAGAAGATGTTCACCTCCTACGTCAAGAACAAGGATTCCCAGGATATAATCGTATTTGGAGATGGGAATCAAGGCAAGGTCAAAGGTTTGGGAAAGATAGCCATTACAAGCGAACACTCCATTTCAAATGTATTCTTAGTAGAGTCGCTAGGATACAACCTTCTGTCTGTAAGTCAATTGTGCCACATGGGTTACAATTGTTTGTTTACAAATGTAGATGTATCTGTCTTTAGAATGAGTGATGGTTTATTAGCTTTTAAGGGTGTATTAGACGGCAAGCTCTATTTAGTTGATTTTTCGAAAGAGAATGTCGATCTAGATGCATGCCTAATGGCTAAGACTAGTATGGGCTGGCTTTGGCATCACCGTCTAGCACATGTTGGGATGAATAACCTTCATAAACTTCTAAAGGGAGAATATGTGTTAGGACTAACCAATGTCTGTTTTGAGAAAGACAGACCCTGTGCAGCATGTCAGACAGGGAAACAGGTGGGAAACACTCATCACAGCAAGAACGTGATGACAACAAGACCACTGGAGCTTCTTCACGTGGACCTCTTTGGACCCGTTGCCTACCTCAGCATCGGGGGAAGTAAGTATGGTCTTGTAATTGTTGATGACTTTTCCCGCTTCACTTGGGTGTTCTTTTTGCAGGACAAATCAGAAACCCAAGGGACCCTAAAGCGCTTTCTAAGGAGGGCTCAAAACGAATTTGAGCTAAAGGTGAAAAAGATAAGGAGCGACAACGGGTCCGAGTTCAAGAATCTGCAAGTTGAGGAGTATCTTAAGGAGGAAGGCATCAAACACGAGTTCTCCGCTCCCTATACACCACAGCAAAACGGTGTAGTAGAGAGGAAGAATAGGACGCTAATCGACATGGCGAGAATGATGCTTAGAGAGTTCAAGACACTCGAGTGATTTTTGTCGGAAGCTGTGAACACAGCCTGCCATGCCATAAACTGCTCTACCTGCATCGCCTCCTAAAGAAGGCCTCCTACGAACTCCTTACCGGTAACAAACACAATGTTTCTTACTTTCGTGTATTTGGGAGCAAATGCTACATTCTGGTGAAGAAAGGTATACATTCCAAATTTGCTCCCAAGGCAGTAGAAGGGTTTTTACTAGGGTATGACTCAAATACAAAGGTGTATAGGGTCTTCAACAAATCATCAGGATTGGTTGAAGTCTCTAGCGACGTTGTATTTGATGAGACTAATGGCTCTCCAAGAGAGCAAGTTGATCTTGATGACATAGATGAAGATGAAGTTTCGACGGCCACAATGCGCACGATGGCGATAGGTGATGTGCGACCACAGGAACAACAGGAGCAAGATCAGCCATATTCCTCCACGATGGTGCATCCCCCAACTCAAGACGATGAACAGGTACCACAAGAAGAAGGGCATGATCAAGGGAGAGCACAAGAAGATCAAGCAATGGAGGAAGAAGCACCACGGGTCCCTCCAACTCAAGTCCGAGCAACGATCCAAAGACATCACCCCGTCGATCAGATTCTGGGTGATATTAGCAAGGGAGTAACTACTCGCTCACGCTTAGCTAATTTTTGTGAGCATTACTCATTTGTCTCTTCTATTGAGCCTTTCATGGTAGAAGAGGCCTTACAGGATCCGGACTGGGTGTTGGCCATGCAGGAAGAACTCAACAACTTCAAGAGAAATGAAGTTTAGAGCCTGGTGCCACGTCCAAAGCAAAACGTTGTGGGAACCAAGTGGGTGTTCCGCAACAAGCAAGACGAGCACGGGGTGGTGACAAGAAACAAGGCTCGACTTGTGGCAAAAGGTTATGCCCAAGTCACAGGTTTGGATTTTGAGGAGACTTTTGCTCCTATGGCTAGGCTAGAGTCTATTCGAATATTATTAGCCTATGCCGCTCACCACTCTTTTAGGTTGTTTCAAATGGACGTAAAGAGCGCTTTCCTCTACGGGCCAATCAAGGAGGAGGTATACGTAGAACAACTCCCTGGCTTTGAGGATGATAGGTATCCCGACCACGTGTATAAGCTATCTAAGGCGCTCTATGGACTTAAGCAAGCCCCAAGAGCATGGTATGAATGCCTTAGAGATTTCTTAATTGCTAATGCTTTCAAGGTTGGGAAAGCTGATCCCACTCTTTTTACAAAGACTTGTGATGGTGATCTCTTCATGTGCCAAATTTATGTTGACGACATAATATTTGGTTCCACTAATCAAAAGTCTTGTGAGGAGTTTAGCAGGGTGATGACACAAAAGTTCGAGATGTCGATGATGGGCGAGTTGACCTACTTCCTTGGGTTCCAAGTGAAGCAACTCAAGGACGGCACCTTCATCTCCCAAATGAAGTATACTCAAGATCTTCTCAAGAGGTTTGGGATGAAGGACGCCAAGCCCGCAAAGACACCGGGGAACTAACGGGCATGTTGACCTCAACAAAGGAGGTAAGTCCGTTGATCAAAAGGCATACCGGTCCATGATAGGTTCATTGCTTTATTCATGTGCTAGTAGACCGAACATTATGCTTAGTGTATGCATGTGTGCTAGATATCAATCCGACCCCAAGGAATGTCGCCTTGTGGCCGTTAAGCGAATTCTTAGATATTTAGTTTCTACGCCTTGCTTTGGGATCTGGTATCCAAAGGGGTCTACCTTTGACTTAATTGGATACTCAGACTTCGATTATGCCGGGTGCAAGGTTGATACAAAGAGCACATCGGGGATGTGCCAATTTCTAGGAAGGTCCCTGGTGTCCTAGAGTTCAAAGAAACAAACATTTGTTGCCCTATCCATCGTTGAGGCTAAGTATGTTGCCGCAGGACAGTGTTGCGCGCAACTACTTTGGATGAGGCAAACTCTTTGGGACTTTGGCTACAATCTGAGCAAAGTCCCACTCCTATGTGATAATGAGAGTGCAATCCGCTTGGCGGATAATCCTATTGAACACAGCCACACTAAGCACATAGACATCCGGCATCACTTCCTGAGAGACCACTGGCAAAAGGGAGATATCGAGGTGTACCATATTAGCACCGAGAACCAGCTAGCCGATATCTTCACTAAACCTTTAGATGAGAAAAGGTTTTGCAGGTTGCGTAGTGAGCTAAATGTCTTAGATTCGCGTAACTTGGATTGATCTATAGCATACATGTGTTGTATGCCTTTGATCATGTCACTTTATGCATTTAAATCCATTATTGTTTATTTGTGGTGCTCAAGTTGTACACGTCATTCCCGGACCTCACAAGTCCATATGCAAATGGTGCACATATTAAGGGCGAGATGTGCTACAACTTGACCCTTTGAGACTTACCTGTTTGGTTGAGTACCCTTGATGCAGTCTCAAAGGTGCGTTGAAAGGGAAAAATGGACTTGGACGATGCAAAGACATCCACTGCACTCCGGTATTAGTGTATTTAATTCCAAGTTCATTCTTATGCTCTATTTGCCTTTTGCTCTGAATTGACATTTTTGGTGAGGCAATGGGGTTAAAGGGCCAAAAATGATCCCGTTTTGGTGCTTAATGCCAAAGGGGGAGAAATTAAGGCCAAAGCAAATGGATCAGCCAACCACTCGTGAATTTTGAAAATAATAGAGTTAG
Organism: Zea luxurians; assembly: GCA_029449295.1. NCBI lineage: Eukaryota > Viridiplantae > Streptophyta > Magnoliopsida > Poales > Poaceae > Zea > Zea luxurians. Next base: position 44,910,538 of record JAOPSE010000026.1, read on the forward strand.
AATTTTTGACTTGTTCAAAATGCTCTTATTGCAAAATTTGGTCTCTTGTGGGGGAGAATTTTGATTGTGGGAAAAGGGGGAGTTTTCGTGCACTTGAATCAGTTTTACTCTTGAAATATCTCTCTATGTGCCCAAACAAGCGTGTTTGACTTAGAGATAGGCAAATGAATTTGATTTGCAAAAACAAACCAAGTGGTGGCAAAGAGCGATCCAAATATGCCAAATCATAATCTAAAACAATTTGGTCTTAAATTGTTTTGATGTTGCACTTTTTAGTTGCTTTTTGATGTGTTGGCATAAATCACCAAAAAGGGGGAGATTGAAAGGGAATATGCCCTTGGGCAATTTCTATAAGTTTTTTGGTGATTAGATGCCCAACACATATTAATTGAATCCTTGTGTGTTAAATGTGGGAAAAGTGAAATCAAGGCACGAGGTATGTTTCTAGACTTAGTACATTGTTTTTGAATACTAATGTGTTTATCTAAGTGCTAGAAACAGAGCCAAGAAGAGAAAAGTTGAATTGAAGAAGAGTTGGCCGTGTACAACCAACTCCAGCTCGGCCTGGCACACCGGACTGTCCGGTGGCGCACCGGACAGTGTCCGGTGAGCCAATGGCGCCTGCGCCAACGGTCGTCCGCGCGATCAACGCGCGACACGTGACTGCTCCAACGGTCGGCTGGGTGCACCAAACTGTCCGGTGTGCACTGGACAGTGTCCGGTGCGCCAACCGGCTTCGAGAAGCAACGGTCAACTGTGCCCGATTTTGAAGGAAATCGCGCACCGGACATGCTACAGTGGCTGTCCGGTGGCGCACCGGACTGTCCGGTGCGCCACTCGACAGAAGGCAAGGATAGCCTTCCATGTTGATCTCCAACGGCTCCTAGCTGCCTTGGGCTATGAAAGGGACCCCTAGGCGCATGGAGCAGTACACCCAAGCATTCTCCAAGTATACTGAGACATCCAGACTCCGCTCCCACGCATTTGATTCATTGTGATAGTGATTTGAGCTTCATTTCGAGTTGTGAACTCCCTGTGTTGTCCTTTGAGCTCAAGTCTTGACTTGTGTGCGTGTGTGTGCTGCGGATTGAATCTTGTGTGTGTTGCTTCTCCCAACCTTACTCCATGCTTTCCTTGTGATCTTTGTTGTAAGGGCGAGAGACTCCAAATTGTGGAGATTCCTCGCAAACGGGAAGATACTCTAAATTAAAAGACCATGGTATTCAAGTTGATCATTGGATCGCTTGAAAGGGGTTGAGTGCAACCCTCGTCCATTGGGACGCCACAACGTGGAAGTAGGCAAGTGTTACTTGGCCGAACCACAGGATAAAAATCGCATGTCTCTTGTGTTGGATTCTCTGTGATTGTTGTGTTCACAAGAACTCGCTTCAAAGCTACTTAGTCATGCTAACACTTTAATATCTAAGTTTTGTGGATATTTAGCTCTTGATTTTACAGGATCACCTATTCATCCCCCCTCTAGGTGCTCTCAGTTAGCTAACTTCCTACAGCCAACAAAGCCTCTCGGAAGTTAGTAGGTTCTCGGAATTTAGTAGCTTTACGCCGTCAGCGTCGTTAGCTGACTAACTTCCTACGACTAACTTCCTACGGCTGACTGTAGCCCCTAGGAAGTTAGCTGGCTAACTTCCTACGACTTAATAAGCTTCTAGGAAGTTAATTTGACCAGCATTACAAATGCTATTTATATTTTACACCACATTCCACAACATAACAGATATATCAACAGCTATATAGCACAACATATTTTCACATAAAACATCTCACACACAATCACATAACAATATTTAAATCCATAGTCTCATCAATTACATCACAAAAGTCTCATCCATAGTCTCGTCGATTACATCACAAAAGTCTCATCCATAGTCATAATAAGACACATCTCATCATCCAGTACTAATAAGAGACAATATCTCATACATAGTCATAATAAAAGTCTTAAGTATCAGAACGCAATAACATGGAAGCTCACGGTCGCCGATCACCATCGGGTTACAGTGAAGAGTGATGGTCGATACCTCCACTATTGAAGAGGGTTTCAACAAAGTTTAACCCGTTGTATTGTTCATGGATCGGCAAGGTAGCTGGAGGGGTCAAATATACATGTACAAATGACATTTGCTGAGTTACATCATAATATAACTAACAACAAGTAAATGATGATGAATATGCATACCTTTATTCCACTTAGGAACTGATGTTGCCACCAAGTATAACCCTACAAGAAGGTAATCGTCCTTCGTTAAAACAAGGGAACTTCTTACATTCTGCAACAAATTAAACAAAGAAAATGTACACAAACTGGATGTGTAGTGATTTATTTTAGCAACACAAGTGTTCATTTGCTCAACAACCATGCATGTGGCCTCGAGGCGTTTTCAACATGCAAAATCTAACGACAATTGTAAGCATTTCTACTTATCCATAGTTCTTTTTTCCACTTGATTTTTGAAGTTCCCACATGTGAGGGTGTTGTTAATATAAACTAGTAAAAACTGCAGCCTGGAGAGAACCTAATCAAGGGAGAGCATGAAAGGAAATATGCACCTGACATTAACCTAGGTTATCTTCATAGCTTATCTGAGAGAAACTGAAGGGGATGTCATCAGAAATCCATTGGTGCTCCCCACTTATTAGAGTCCTTCCTATAAGGCTATAATAAAAGACGTGACATTGTTAATATGTTGTTGGAAGTACATCCTCAATGGAGAGAGAACATTCTAATATCAATAAAAAAAATCTACACAATAATTGCATAAACTGGTGTGACAGGGGAAAATATATCCAAACAAACCTGAGCTTGTACTTTTCAAATTATATGCTTAAAAGCATATAAACTTGTAGGCACCAAGATATATCAACCAAGAAGACTCGCAAAACATCAATCGAATCAAACATGAAAAAGATCATTTTGTCGTACCCTTCTCCGACGACATGGACCTGATTGACCATCTTCTCGACCACTTTTTTCGCTTCATCTTCACAGTGGCATTCTCCTACAGTAAGCAACCAAATATGCGAAACCAAACATTAGTAAACAACTAGTAAAACATACCAGTATAATCGATAGGTAGCTCGAGCTACGACACAGACATTACAGGAGTAAAAGAAATAAGACAATTGATGAGAAAAAGGAAAAATGATTGATGATGGTGAGGGCGTCCGCGGCGGCGGCCGGGCGTGGCAGGGGTGACCTCAACGGGGGCGGGGACAGTCGGCCGCGGCGTGGGCGTCCGCGGCGGCGGCCGGGGCGACCTCGGTGGGGGCAAGCGGGGGTGGCCGGGCGTCTCAGGGGCCGGGCGCGGCTGGGGGTGGGGCGGCCAGGCGTGGGAGGGGCGACCGGGGCTGAGGGCGTGGCGGTGCGGGAGAGGCAGCAAGCGCGTGGAGTTCGGCGAGGCAGAGATAGAGAGAGACGTTGAGAAAGGTGAGAGAAGAAGAGATAAGGTTGAGGGAGGTTTAAAATAAAAAACATAACTTCCTAGATTAGAGCCGTAGGAAGTTACGTAACTTCCTAGAGTTTGTACACTTACTCTAGGAAGTTAAGTAACTTCCTAGAGCCGACCGTAGGAAGTTAGATTTTCGTTTGACTGGTCAACAGCTGAAACCTAACTTCCTAGAGGAGGCCGTAGGAAGTTAGCTGGGCAGCTAACTTCCTAGAGCCAGTCCTAGGAAGTTACCTTTTGGTTTGACTGGTCAACAACTGAAACCTAACTTCCTAGAGGAGGCCATAGGAAATTAGCTACCCAGCTTACTTCTTAGAGCCAACCGTAGGAAGTTAGCTTTTCGTTTGACTGGTCAACAGCTGAAACCTAACTTCCTAGAAGAGGTCGTAGGAAGTTAGCTGGGCAGCTAACTTCCTAGAGCCAGCCGTTGGAAGTTAGCTATTTGTTTGACTGGTCAACAGATGAAACCTAACTTCCTAGAGGAGGTCGTAGGAAGTTATCTAACTTCCTACGGTTTTTAACTTTCGACAGTTTTTATAAAATACCATAGGAAGTTATGTTTATTTCCTAGAGCTACCAGTTGCCTCTCGGAAGTTATTTATTTCCTACGGTTTGTTATAAAAGCTGTAGAAAGTTAAAAAAACCGTAGGAAGTGTATGATTTTGGTGTAGTGCCAGCAGTCGAGCTTCCGAGCCAAGGAGAGGCTCAAGCTCGTGCATGGGGACTTGTGTGGCCCGGTGACACCTGAAAGGAAAATAGGGTCAAACCTTTTCCTAAATGATTTTGGTGGTTGAATTGCCCAACACAAACAATTGGACTAACTAGTTTACTCTAGATTAATTTCTACAGGTGCCAAAGGTTCAACACAAACCAATAAAAAGTCCAAGAAAGGGTTCAAATACAAAGGAGCAAAACCAACCGAAGGCTACCCTGGTCTGGCGCACCGGACTGTCCGGTGTGCCACCGGACAGTGTCTGGTGCACCAAGGAGAATCACTCCAAACTCCTCGGCTTCGGGTTTCTAGAAAATGCTCTCTGCCATAATTCACCGGACTGTCCGGTGTAGCACCGGACTGTCCGGTGTGCCAGCGGGAGCAACGGCTAGCGCGCCAATGGTCGTCTGCAAAAGGTGAACAGTGAGCTACAGCGCGCGCAGAAGTCAGAGCAGGCGCAGAAGGCGCACCAGACAGTGAACAGGACCTTTCCGGTGCACCACCGGACTGTCCGGTGGCCCAGCTGTCAGAAGCTCCAACGGTCGAACCCTAACGGTTGGGTGATGTGGCTGTCGCACCGAACAGTGTCCAGTGGCGCACTGGACTGTCTGGTGTGCCCGTCGACAGCAGCCATCCCCAACTGCCACATTGGTGGTTGGGGCTATAAATACCCCCAACCACCACACTTCAAGGAATCCAAGTTTTCAGCCATTGCATTCAATACAAGAGCTCTAGATTTCACTCCAAGACACAAAAGCAAAGATCAAATCCTCTCCCATGTTCGGAATCACTCCAATCAATTAGTGACTAGTAAGAGAGAGATATTCGTGTTCATTTGAGTTCTTGCGCTTGGATCACTTTTCTTCTTCCTTCTTTCTTGTTCCCAAGTCATTTGTAATCAAGGCAAGATACACCAATTGTGTGGTGGTCCTTGTGGGAACTAAGTGTCCCGATTGATTGAGAAGAGAAGCTCACTCGGTCTAGGTGACCGTTTGAGAGAGGGAAAGGGTTGAAAGAGACCCGGTCTTTGTGACCACCTCAACGGGGAGTAGGTTTGCAAGAATTGAACCTCGGTAAAACAAATCACCGTGTCATCCGCTCTTATTTGCTTGTGATTTGTTTTCACCCTCTCTTTCGGACTCGATTATATTTCTAACGCTAACCCCGGCTTGTAGTTGTGCTTAAAGTTTATAAATTTCAGATTTGCCTATTCACCCCCCCTCTAGGCGACTTTCAATTGGTATCAGAGCCCGGTACTTCATTAGAGCCTAACTGCTCGAAGTGATGTCTGGAGATCACGCCAAGAAGGAGGTGATGACCGGCGAGAAGCCCGCCACAAGCCACGGGAAGACTCCATCGGGAGAGTCCGGCAACAAGGGGAAGGGATCCCCTTCACACACCAAGTCGCATCAGAGCAGCGACAAGAAAAAGAAGATGAAGAAGGTGGTCTACTACGAGACCGACTCTTCGTCGCCATCTACATCTGGCTCCGACGCGCTGTCCATTACTTCTAAGCGCCACGAGCGCAAGAAGTTTAGTAAGATCCCCCTATGCTATCCTCGCATTTCAAAACGTACTCCTTTACTTTCCGTCCCACTAGGCAAACCACCCGTTTTTGAGCGTGAAGATTATAACATGTGGAGTGATAAAATGAGGCATCACCTAACCTCACTCCACGCTAGTATTTAGGACGTTGTTGAGTTTGGAGTGCAGGTACCATCACTGGGGGATGAAGATTATGATTCAGACGAGGTTGCCCAAATCCGGCACTTCAACTCCCAAGCCACTACTATACTCCTCGCCTCTCTAAGTCGAGAGGAGTATAATAAGGTGCAAGGGTTGAAGAGCGCCAAAGAGATTTGGGACGTGCTCAAGACCACGCACGAAGGAGATGAGGTGACAAAGATCACCAAGCGGGAGACGATCGAGGGGGAGCTCGGTAATTTCATGCTCAACCAAGGGGAGGAGCCACAAGCCATGTACAACCGGCTCAAAACCTTGGTGAACCAAGTGTGCAACCTCGGGAGCACAAAATGGGATGACCATGAGATGGTCAAGGTTATTCTAAGATCACTCGTTTTTCTTAATCCCACTCAAGTTCAATTAATTCGTGGTGATCCTAGATATAAACTAATGTCTCCCGAGGAAGTGATAGGAAAATTTGTGAGCTTTGAATTGATGATCAAAGGCTCCAAGAAGATCATCGAGCAAGGCGCCTCCTCTGTACCCGAGGTACAACCCGTCGCATTCAAGGCAACAGAGGAGAAGAAAGAAGAGTCTACATCAAGTAGACTCCCCATCGACGCCTCCAAGCTCGACAACGAGAAAATGACGCTCATCATCAAGAGCTTCCACCAAATCCTCAAGCAAAGGAGGGGGAAAGACTACAAGCCCCGCTCCAAGAAAGTTTGCTATAAGTGTGGTAAGCCCGGCCACTTTATAGCAAAATGTCCTATTCCTAGTGATAGTGACAGGGGCGACGACAAGAGGGGGAAGAAGAAGGAGAAGAAGAGATACTACAAGAAGAAGGGCAGTGATGCCCATATTGCTGGGAGTGGGACTCCGACGAGAGCTCCACCGACTCCTCCTCCGACGAGGACGCCGCAAACATCGCCTTCAACAAGGGTCTTCTCTTCCCCAACGTCGGCCACAAGTGCCTCATGGCAAAGGACGACAAGAAGAAGAAGGTAAAATCTAGATCCTCCACTAAGTATGCAACTTATAGTGATGAGGATAATTCTAGTGATGATGAGGATAACTTGCTCACTCTTTTTGCCAACCTAAACATGCAACAAAAAGAAAAATTGAATGAATTGATTAGTGCTATTCATGAGAAGGATGAACTCTTGGATAGCCAAGAGGACTTCCTTATTAAGGAAAGCAAAAAACATGTTAAGGTTAAAAATGCTTATGCTCAGGAGGTAGAGAAAAATAAAAAATTGACTAGTGAGCTTAGCACTTGCCATGATATTATATCCAACCTTAGAAATGAAAATGCCAAATTAATTGCTAAGGTTGAGAAGTTTGATGCTTGTGATGATTCAATTGTTAGTCTTAGAAATGATAATGCCAATTTGATTGCTAAGATTGACAAGTTGAATGAATCTCTCTCTAGCCTTAAAATTGAGAATGAAAAATTAATTTCTAAGGCTAAGGATTTAAATGTTTGCAATGATGATATTTCCAATCTTAGAAATGAAAATGCCATGTTACATGCTAAGATTGATGAACTAAATGTTTGCAAACCCTCTACATCTACTGTTAGTCATGTCTCTATTTGCACTAGATGTAGAGATGTTAATGTTGATGCTATTCATGATCACCTTGCTATGATTAAACAACAAAATGATCATATAGCTAAACTAGGTGCTAAAATTGTCGAGCATGAACTAGAAAATGAGAAATTTAAATTTGCTCGTAGCATGCTTTATAGTGGGAGACGCCCTGGCATCAAGGATGGCATTGGCTTCCAACAGGGAGACAATGTCAAGCTTAATGCCCCTCAAAGATTGTCTAATTTTGTTAAGGGCAAGGCTCCCATGCCTCAGGATAACGAGGGCTATATTTTATATCCTGCTGGTTATCCTAAGGATAAGATTAGGAGAATTCATGCTAAGAAGACTCATTCTGTTTCTCACCATGCTTTTATTTATAAGAATGAGGCTTCTAGCTCTAGGCGTTCTACCCATGTCAAAATGCCTAAGAAGAAATCTCCTATTGCATCAAATGAACCTAACATTTCATTTAAGACTTTTGATGCATCATATGTTTTAACTAACAAATCAGGCAAAATAGTTGCCAAATATGTTGGGGGCAAACACAAGGGCTCCAAGACTTGTGTTTGGGTACCCAAGATGCTTGTTTCTAATGTCAAAGGACCCAAGACCGTTTGGGTACCTAAGAACAAGGCCTAAATTTGTTTTGTAGGTTTATGCATCCGGGGACACAAGTTGGATCATTGATAGCGGGTGCACAAACCACATGACTGGGGAGAAAAGAATGTTCTCCTCCTATGAGAAAAACCAAGATCCCCAAAGAGCTATCATATTTGGGGATGGAAATCAAGGTTTGGTCAAAGAACTTGGTAAAATTGCTATATCACCTGACCATTCTATTTCCAATGTTTTTCTTGTAGATTCTTTAGATTACAACTTGCTTTTAGTTTCTCAATTATGTAAAATGGGCTACAATTGTCTTTTTACGGATATAGGTGTTACTGTCTTTAGAAGAAGTGATGATTCAATAGCATTCAAGGGAGTGTTAGAGGGTCAGCTATACTTAGTTGATTTTAATAGAGCTGAACTCGACACTTGCTTAATTGCTAAGACTAATATGGGTTGGCTCTGGCATCACCGACTAGCTCACGTTGGGATGAAGAATCTTCATAAGCTTCTAAAGGGAGAGCACATTTTGGGACTAACAAATGTTCATTTTGAGAAAGATAGGGTTTGTAGCGCATGTCAAGCAGGGAAGCAAGTTGGTGTTCATCATCCACACAAGAACATCATGACGACTGACAGGCCACTTGAGCTACTCCACATGGACCTATTCAGCCCGATAGCTTACATAAGCATCGGCGGGAGTAAGTACTTTCTAGTTATTGTGGATGATTATTCTCGCTTCACTTGGGTATTCTTTTTGCAGGAAAAATCTCAAACCTAAGAGACCTTAAAGGGATTCTTGAGACGGGCTTAAAATGAGTTCGGCTTAAGGATCAAAAAGATAAGAAGCGACAACGGGACGGAGTTCAAGAACTCTCAAATTGAAGGCTTCCTTGAGGAGGAGGGCATCAAGCATGAGTTCTCTTCTCCCTACATGCCACAACAAAATGGTGTAGTGGAGAGGAAGAATAGAACTCTACTTGACATGGCGAGGACCATGCTTGATGAGTACAAGACTTCAGATCGGTTTTGGGCCGAGGCGATTAACACCGCCTGCTACTCCATCAACTAGTTATATCTACATCAAATCCTCAAGAAGACATCATATGAACTCCTCACCGGTAAAAAGCCCAATGTTTCATATTTTAGAGTCTTTGGTAGCAAATGTTTTATTCTTGTTAAAAGAGGTAGAAAAACTAAATTTGCTCCTAAGGCTGAAGAAGGTTTTTTACTTGGTTATGACTCAAACACAAGGGCATATAGAGTCTTCAACAAGTCCACTGGACTAGTTGAAGTTTCTTGTGACATTGTGTTTGATGAGACTAACGGCTCTCAAGTAGAGCAAGTTGATCTTGATGAGCTAGATGATGAAGAGGCTCCATGCGTCGCACTAAGGAACATGTCCATTGGGGATGTGTGTCCTAAGGAATCCGAAGAGCCTCCACAAGCACAAGATCAACCATCATCTTCCATACAAGCATCTCCACCAACTCAAGATGAGGAACAGGCTCAAGATGATAAAAATGAAGATCAAGAAGATGAGCCACCTCAAGAGGAGGACAATGATCAAGGGGGATATGCCAATGATCAAGACAAGGAAGATGAACAAGATCAAAGACCGCCACACCCAAGAGTCCACTAAGCGATTCAAAGAGATCACCCCGTGAACACCATCCTCCGCGATATTCATAAGGGGGTAACCACTCGATCTCGAGTCGCTCATTTTTGTGAACATTACTCTTTTGTTTCCTCTATTGAGCCACACAGGGTAGAGGATGCACTTAAAGATTCGGATTGGGTGCTGGCGATGCAAGAGGAGCTCAACAACTTCACGAGGAATGAGGTATGGCATTTGGTTCCACGTCCTAATCAAAATGTTGTAGGAACCAAGTGGGTCTTCCGCAACAAGCAAGATGAGCATGGTGTTGTGACAAGGAACAAAGCCCGACTTGTGGCCAAGGGATATTCACAAGTCGAAGGTTTGGATTTTGGTGAAACCTATGCACCCATAGCTAGGCTTGAGTCAATTTGTATATTACTTGCCTATGCTACTTACCATGGCTTTAAGCTATATCAAATGGACGTGAAGAGTGCCTTCCTCAATAGACCAATCAAGGAAGAGGTATATGTTGAGCAACCTCCAGGCTTTGAAGATAGTGAGTACCCTAACCATGTCTATAAACTCTCTAAGGCACTTTATGGGCTCAAGCAAGCCCCAAGAGCATGGTATGAATGCCTAAGAGATTTTCTTATCGCTAATGGCTTCAAAGTTAGAAAAGCTGATCCTACTCTCTTTACTAAAACAATTGCAAATTATTTGTTCATATGCCAAATTTATGTTGATGATATTATATTTGGGTCTACTAACAAATCTACTTGTGAAGAGTTTAGTAGGATAATGGTTCAAAAATTTGAGATGTCTATGATGGGGGAGTTGAAGTATTTTCTAGGATTTCAAGTCAAGCAACTCCAAGAGGGCACCTTCATCAGCCAACGAAGTACATTCAAGACATACTCACCAAGTTTGGAATGAAGGATGCCAAGCCCATCAAGACACCCATAGGAACCAATGGGCATCTCGACCTCTACACGGGAGGTAAATCTGTAGATCAAAAGGTATATCGGTCGATGATAGGATCTTTACTTTACTTATGTGCATCTCGACCGGATATTATGCTTTCCGTATGCATGTGTGCAAGGTTCCAAGCCGATCCTAAGGAAGTTCACCTTAGGGCCGTGAAGAGAATCTTGAGATATTTAGTTCATACACCCAAGTTTGGCCTTTGGTACCCCAAGGCATCCTTGTTTGATTTATTAGGTTATTCAGATGCTGATTGGGCAGGGTGTAAAATTTATAGGAAGAGCACATTAAGGACTTGTCAGTTTCTGGGGAGATCCCTGGTGTCTTGGGCTTCAAAGAAACAAAACTCAGTAGCTCTTTCCATCGCCGAAGCCGAGTATATTGCCGCAGGCCATTGTTGCGCGCAATTGCTTTGGATGAGGCAAACCCTCAGGGACTATGGCTACAAATTTAGCAAAGTCACTCTCCTATGTGATAATGAGAGTGCAATCCGCATGGCGGATAATCCCGTTGAACACAGCCGCACTAAGCACATAGCCATTCGGTATCACTTTTTGAGAGATCACCAACAAAGGGGGATATCGAGATAGCCTATATTAACACCAAAGATCAATTAGTCGATATCTTTACCAAGCCACTAGATGAGAAAACCTTTACCAAGCTTAGGAATGAGCTAAATATTCTTGATTCTCGGAACTTTGATTGATACTTTGCACACATAACTCATTTATATACCTTTGATCATATCTCTTTTATATGACTAATGTGTTTTCAAGTGTATTATTATGCTTAGTCATAGAATTGAAAGGGAAATGGAGTATTCGACAAAGATGACGCTTCCACTCAACTCCATTAGTATTATCTACTCTTTGCCGGTATTCCGCCATCTCTCCTTTGGTATAATATTCACTCATATTTATTTGTTTTCCAAAGTGGGAGAAAATGTCATAAGGGCTTATATTTCACTCACAAGTATCCGTTTTTTGGCGATTCATGCCAAAGGGGGAGAAAATATTAGCCCAAAGCAAAAGGACCGCACCACCACACCACCACCAACGAATTTTAAAAATGAAGTTTTCAAATTGGTATCTTAATGTGTTTTCAAAAGAGGGAGAAAGTCTAGTATCTTCAAAATTTGGAAAACCCTCTTGAACACTAAGAGGAGAATTTCATTGAGGGGGAGTTGTTTGAGTCAAAGGAAGAGCATTTGAAACAGGGGGAGAAAATTTCAAATTTTAATAATGCTTCTTTCAATCTTATTCATATACCTTTAACTATTTGCAAAAAGAATTTTGAAAAAAATTTACCAAAGAATTTGCAAAAATAAAACTCATGGTGCAAATGTGGTCCAAAATATTAAATAAGAAGAAAACAATCCATGCATATCCATTGAAATAATCATATTGGTTTAATTCCAAGCAACCTTTGCACTTACCTTATGCAAACTAGTTCAATTCTGTACTTATATATTTGCTTTGGTTTGTGTTGGCATCAATCACCAAAAAGAAGGAGATTGAAAGGGAAATAGGGTCAAACCTTTTCCTAAATGATTTTGGTGGTTGAATTGCCCAACGCAAACAATTGGACTAACTAGTTTGCTCTAGTTTATAAGTTCTATAGGTGCCAAAGGTTCAACACAAACCAATAAAAAGTCCAAGAAAGGATTCAAATACAAAGGAGCAAAACCAACCGAAGGCTGCCCTAGTCTGGCGCACCGGACTGTCCGGTGCACCACCAGACAGTGTCCGGTGCACCAGAGAGAATCACTCCAAACTCCTCAGCTTCGGGTTTCTGGAAAATGCTCTCCGCTATAATTCATCGGACTGTCCGGTGTAGCACCGGACTGTCCGGTGTGCCAGCGGGAGCAATGGCTAGCACGCCAACGGTCGTCTGCAAAAGGTGAACAGTGAGCTACAGTGCACGGATAGCGTGCGCAGAAGTCAGAACAGGCGCAGAAGGCGCACCGGACAGTGAACAGGACATGTCCGGTGCACTACCGGACTGTCCGGTGGCCCAACTATCAGAAGCTCCAACGGTCGAACCCTAATGGTTGGGTGATGTGGCTTGCACACCAGACAGTGTCCGGTGGCGCACCGGACTGTCCGGTGCGCCCGTCGACAGCAGCCATCCCCAACGGCCACATTGGTGGTTGGGGCTATAAATACCCCCCAACCACCACACTTCAAGGAATCTAAGTTTTCAGCCATTGCATTCAATACAAGAGCTATAGACTTCACTCCAAGACACAAAAGCAAAGAACAAATCCTCTCCCAAGTCCGGAATCACTCCAATCAATTAGTGACTAGTGAGAGAGATATATTCGTGTTTATTTGAGTTCTTGCGCTTGGATCGCTTTTCTTCTTCCTTCTTTCTTGTTCCCAAATCATTTGTAATCAAGGCAAGAGACACCAATTGTGTGGTGGTCCTTGTGGGGACTAAGTGTCCCGATTGATTGAGAAGAGAAGCTCACTCGGTCTAGGTGACCGTTTAAGAGAGGGAAAGGGTTGAAAGAGACCCGGTCTTTGTGACCACCTCAACGGGGAGTAGGTTTGCAAGAACCGAACCTCGGTAAAAAAATCACCGTGTCATCCGCTCTTATTTGCTTGTGATTTGTTTTCACCCTCTCTTTCAGACTCGATTATATTTCTAACGCTAACCCTGGCTTGTAGTTGTGCTTAAAGTTTATAAATTTCAGATTTGCCTATTCACCCCCTCTCTAGGCGACTTTCAACACCAGCCACACCAGGAGGACGATGCTACTTCTTGCTGCTCGTCGACGATCTCTCCCACTACATGTGGGTGATGATCCTTGGTAGCAAGGGAGAGGCTACGAACACCATCAGGCATGTGCAGGTCGCTGCGGAGGCAGAGTGCGGCCGCAAGCTGTGCGTGCTGCGCACTGACAACGGCGGCGAATTCACGGCGGCTGAGTTCGCGTCGTACTGCGCGGATGAGGGCGTTCAATGCCACTACTCCACGCCGTACAGCCTGCAGCAGAATGGCGTCGTCAAGCGACGCAACCAGATGGTTGTGGGGATGGCTCGGGCTCTCCTCAAACAGAGGGGAATGTCGGCTGTCTTCTGGGCAGAGGCGGTGGTGATAGCGGTCTACATCCTCAACCGCTCACCCACCAAGGCACTCAACGGGATGACACTGTATGAGGCTTGGCATGGGCGCAAGCCGACGGTCTCTCACCTATGGGTCTTCGGCTGCCTCGTGTTCACCAAGGAGCTTGGCCACATCGGTAAGCTCGACGACAGGAGCACCCTAGGGGTGTTCATTGGCTACGTGGAGGGCTCGAAGGCCTACCGCATCCTTGACCCAGGAACACTGCGTGTGCGCATGGCGCGCGACGTAGTGTTCGACGAAGGGCGAGGATGGGCCTAGGACAAGGCGGTGGACAACGACACGACTCTGACGTACGATGACTTCACCATCGAGTACGTCCACTTTGAGGGAGTCGGGGGAGTAGGTGATCCTTCTCCGAGTAGGCCTACTCCAGCCCCCAAGTCTCCACCAATTACAACGCCACGCTCTCCAGCTCCGGCTACAACGAGCTCTTCGCCACCATGCCATCCAGCCACGACTGCGGATCCAGCGAGCTCTCCATCACCATGTACTCCAGCACCGACGGTACCCTCCCCGGGAACATCCTCTCCGGCGCCAGCTCGTGTCGAACATGACCTAGTGGAGCTCGTGACCCCGCTCTCCCACGACGAGGAGCGCGTCGACGCTTGCTACGACGGTGAGCCATTGCGGTATCGAAATGTGGAGGGCCTTCTCATCGACCCGTCGGTGTCGGGCCCGGTGTCTCGCATTTTGGCAGGAGAATTGCATCTTGCATGCGACGATAGCGAGCCTCGGTCTTTCACGGAGGCCGAGAAACACGCGGCTTAGCGTTTCGCGATGCAGTCAGAGATGGACGCGGTTGAGATGAACCGCACTTGGGAGCTCGCTGATCTTCCTCATGGTCATCGCGCGATCACTCTTAAATGGGTGTTCAAACTAAAGAGGGATGAAGCTGGCACCATCGTCAAGCACAAGGCTCACTTGGTGGCCCGCAGTTTCTTACAACAGGAGGGGATTGACTTCGACAATGCTTTTGCCCCCGTGGCACGGATGGAATCCGTGCGACTCCTCCTTGCGCTGTCAGCCCAGGAGGGCTGGCACGTTCATCACATGGACGTTAAGTTGGCGTTTCTTAACGGTAACTTAAAGGAGGAGGTCTACGTACACCAGCCGCCAGGTTTTGCGATCCCTGGCAAGGAGGGCAAGGTGTTGTGCCTGCGCAAGGCTCTCTATGGCCTACGACAGGCACCGAGGGTGTGGAATGCCAAGCTGGATTCCACGCTCAAAGGAATGGGCTTCACGCCAAGCCCGCATGAGGCGGCCATCTATCGACGAGGCAATGGAAGAAGTGTCCTGCTGGTGGGTGTCTACATCGACGACTTGGTGATCATCGGCGCCAAGGATGCAGAGGTGGTAGCATTCAAGGAAGAGATGAAGGACACCTTTCAAATGAGTGACCTGGGGCATCTCTCAATCTATCTGGGGATTGAGGTGCACCAGGGAGACTCCGGGATCACACTTCGCCAGACCGCCTACGCCAAGCGCATTGTTGAGCTAGCTGGGCTCACCGACTGCAACCCAGCTCTCACTCCGATGGAGGAGAGGCTAAAGCTAAGTCGCGACAGCACGACGGAGGAGGTGGACGCTACACAGTACCAGCGTCTTGTGGGGAGCCTTCGCTACCTTGTCCACACACGGCCTGACTTGGCATACTCTGTCGGCTACGTTAGTCGGTTTCTGCAGCGATCGACAATGGAGCATGAGCAGGCTGTGAAGAGGATCATCCGCTATGTTGCGGGGACTCTCGATCACGGTCTCTACTACCCAAGGTGCCCTGGGGAGGCACACCTTGTCGGGTACAGCGATAGCGACCACGCCGGTGACATCGACACTAGCAAGAGCACAAGCGGGATCCTCTTCTTCCTCGGCAAGTGCCTCATTAGCTGGCAGTCGGTCAAGCAGCAGGTGATGGCCATGTCTAGCTGCGAGGCCGAGTATATAGCGGCCTCCACTGCTTCGACTCAGGCGCTCTGGCTGGCTCGACTGCTCGGTGATCTCCTCGGGAGAGACACTGGAGTGGTAGAACTCAGGGTGGACAGTCAATCCGCTCTAACATTGGCCAAGAACCCCATGTTCCATGAACGGAGCAAGCACATCCGGATGAGATACCACTTCATCCGAGACTGCTTGGTAGAAGGGAGCATCAAGGCGCGCTACATCAGCACCAAGGATCAGCTTGCAGACCTACTCACCAAGCCCCTTGGGAAGATCAAGTTTCTTGAGCTTTGCTCCAGATCCGGGATGGCCAACTTTCCCACAAGACGACGCCCAAGACTTAGGGGGAGAATGATGGAATAAGTCTTGAGCATCTAGAGGACAACAGTCGTTTTTTGACTGTCCTCTGTAGTCTCTTTAGCATCTAGAGGACATCAGTCGCTTTTTGACTGTCCTCTGTAGTCTCTTTAGAATCTAGAGGACAATCCTGTTATAGTGTGTGTGAGAAGGTGTGGTAGTGCAGCCTCTAGTGCTATAAATATCTATCTCCAAACCTTAGATGGGTATGGCATTTGAGTAGTGTGTGAGAAATAAACGAAAATTTCCCCAGCTCGTAGTGTCATTCTCTGGATGAGAGTTAGAGTCCCTCTACTTACAGTCTAATCTAATGTCCGGGATGATTTTGTTTCCTTGAAATTAATCATGAGGATTCATGTTTTTGTTCACCTGTTTAGATCATAAGTTTTTTTTGCTCATGATGACTTCCCGGTCCGAGACAACCAAGAAGAATTCAAGAGAGAGAGCCATAGTTCACTGCTCTGTTGGACAAAAGTGCAGTTTTGTAACTAAACCTACAGGTGCTTAGGAGTTTGGACCTGGGACCTCCATCTCATCATCGGTGGAGCTGAATTCTGGGAAGCCTCCTCAGCGGCGAAGAAGATCACTGGGAAGGGGTCCTCAGAGGTGTGGAAGCAGGAAATCGTCGCCGTCAGCTGCATATAAGTTGGAGGCTGGAAGTGTGTCATCGGCGAAATTGTACCAGGTCACTGAAATCTCATCTTTCAAAATGAAAGGGATGTGCAGCAGCAGCCAGCAGGTGCCATTGGGTCCCATTAGCCCATAGTTTGCAGCAGAAGAGTGGATGTCTTGAAGACTTTGCTACGAGGGCTAGCTCCTTTTGAAATGATGTTGTTTCTTTTTCTCTCTTTCTTTTTTTCTTTTCTTTTTTTAGGTTGTGTATATACCTTAGTGTATAGAAGCCGGAAGTAATTTTAGTTTTCTTGTATTATTTTGATGTAATTGTCTAAAATTAATAAAGCTTCCTTTATCGAAAAAATATAGAGAGAAAGTGTGAATGGGTATAGTTACAAAGATGCAACCTTTATGTCCATTGATATGTGTTTTGAATAAGATGAACCGGTCAAACCGTAATACAAAAAGTTAAATGAATTATAATTTAGAATGGTAGGAGTATTATATAGGTATATATAAACATCTTGTATGTAATATTTTTTGTATCGCGTGTCGTATGTACAGCCGTCACATTTAAATGGTAAAAGCTAAAATTATGTATAAATATGAATTTGAACCATAGTTTTGGCTTTAAACCCACATTCATACCTACCTAGACAACATAATCTATATGTCTTTATGTTTATTCTCTACACTCAAACATAAATTGAAACCGTAGAAATGTAAGTGCGTCTTTGCTAATAACCAATCTCTGTATGCCTTCGTTCTTTGGTACATACGAGGGTTAATTGGAATTCTAATCTGTCTCTCTCTCTCTTCGATCTTGCAAGTTTAGGTATCCTTATCATACGTAATACAGATTGAGGGATAATTAGATCTGTACAATAAATATTGAGGGTTTATTTAGATCGGTACCATACAATTCACATTCTGAAACATGCATTCTGCTCACACACATGACACATCTACAGCTACCTTGGACCTAGCTGCAGAGGCAAGTGGTTTCGTACATAGGGACCAAAATATCCTTTCTTCACCGGTCATTTGGCTCTAATGTATCCAGTGCCGGCCCTGGCGGGGGTCGAGCAGTGCCCCCGACCAGGGCCCCCAAACCAATGGGTCTCAACTCATGTACTAAATATCAGTATATATATATAATATATATTATATAGGTTTATTTGTTAGTTCTATAAAATTTTAAAGGTCTAATTATAAGCCAACAACACGATAACAACAAGCAAGGAGAATTAGACAACTTATCAATCTTAATTTTTATATTCTAGTAGTAGTACTTTATAGTCTCAGAACTAGCCTCCAAGGCTCTCAGCGTGCAGCGAGACAACGACGTCGTTTTATCTCTATCTCTCGCACAGTTGCAGACAGACAAGCGATCGGCTGATCTAACAATGCAGTCCATCCTTTTAATCGTTGTTTGAAGTAACCTTTTGAGTCATCTAGACACGTATATGTCACATTTTTCTGTGAGATATTAGACTATATTTTAATATTTTTATTTAATATGAATACCTTTTTCAAATATATATAAATATTTTATTAACAATATATATACACACTATATTTATATATAATTATTATTATTATAAAGGCCTCCTTTATAAGTTTTGTCCTGGGCCTCTAAAATGTCAGGACCGGCATTGAATGTATCTTGTAACTAGAGTGCATGTTTTTTTACATGAAGGTCACTGATGGATACCTATAATCTCGTATAGAAGAATGTTTGGTTACCCTCTGTTGGGGACTTGCTCTCAAATACTATGAATTAAGAATAAGGCAACATAAAATGTTAAATATCGATGTCCTTCGTCCGCTAAAACATTATTTCCCCAAGGATTCGATGAACTTCGGACGAAGGTTATAATAACAAAATTACGAAAGTATCACCTTCGTAATTTAATTCTCGAAGGTAATGCGGAATAACGCAGGGCATAAAGCATTAAGTATCCCTTCTGAACTTGTATTGCTCACAGGCCTCAGCTCCATCTATGTTATGGATTGCTTTTGAATCTGTCCAATTTCCTTCGGCCCTTCTGGCAGCTTCCTGACTTCCATGAATAGCAATAGGCCCTTGGTCCGAAGGTATCTTCATGCAGAGGTAAGCTGGGTGAAGAATTGCTTCGAAGGCATTGAGAGTACCGCGACCAATGATAGCATTGTAAGGATACTCCATGTCAACAATGTCAAACACAATTTGCTTAGTCCTTGTGTTGTTAACAAATCCGAAGGTTACTGGCATGGTAATCTTCCCAAGTGCTACAATTTGCCGTCCTCCGAAGCCACAAAGAGGGTGCGTAGCATCATGGATCTTGTCTTCAGGCTCTTGCATTTGTCTGAAAGCTTTAGCAAATATGATATCAGCTGCGTTGCCTGTGTCAACCAAAACATTATGGACCAGAAATCCTTTGATCACACAAGAGATAACCATAGCATCATTGTGTGGGTAATCCTTGAGTTGAAGATCCTCTTGGGAGAAGGTAATTGGAATGTGAGACCATCTTGACTTGATGAAGGGTCCTTGCACCCCAACATGCTGTACCCTTCTCTATGCTTCCTTCTTCTGCTTTTTGTTGGCTGGCTCTGAGCATGAACCACCTGTTATCGGGAGTACCAGCTTTGGGGCTGAAGCAGCTCCAGCTTGATCGTTGAAATGAAGCCATCAGCTCAAAAAAGTGGAAGTGAGTTGACCGGAGGTGGGCGCCAATGTTGGGGACTTGCTCTCAAATACTATGAATTAAGAACAAGGCAACATAAAATGTTAAATATCGATGTCCTTCGTCCGCTGAAACATTATTTCCCCAAGGATTCGATGAACTTCGGACGAAGGTTATAATAACAAAATTACGAAAGTATCACCTTCGTAATTTAATTCTCGAAGGTAATGCGGATTAACGCAGGGCATAAAGCATTAAAGATAGTTAAATTGGAAATAAATGACATCATTTATTACGCTATATAAATCTTAAATGTTTAAACATAATATTTAAATACATTTATACCTCTGCCTTGACAAATGATAATTTCCGGGTGATGCGATTGCAATTACAGGAATGCGTCCCCAGTAAAGGAATACTGTTCACTATTTATAGGCACAGGACACAGCCTGTGAACAATTACAATCATACCCCTCATAAAAGTTTACAACATCGACTCAAACTCTTATGGACTAGAAGGTCATTCTATCTTTAAGTCGGTTTGTAACTCCGAAGCTTCATGGACGGCACCCTTCGGCATTACGTACAGACAGCTTCAACCGAAACGGTTTCTTCCTGCAGGACCTTCGGCGACGAAGCATGGTCCCAACAGTAGCCCCTTCGTGGTGCTAGATCGTTTTTCGTAACGAGCTTGATCCGTGAAAAAAGTCTCCTAGGCTTCAGGAAGCCGAAGGTCCGAAAAACACCTTCCCGGAGCTCGTTGTCGAGAAACGATACAGTTTCCGAGCGCGTAGCGGTCCCACCATGCAGGTTCACTATTTTGGTCTTTGCGGCCCACCGCGCAGCGGGTGCGAGCAGCTGTTTGCCTGGTGTAAAAATCCTGACGATTCACCTTCTTACCTGCAGCACTATATAAACAGTCAGGTAGGTGTGAAGTTACCACAGCATTCATTGCTATTGCACTGTTTTGCTGCCAAAAATTTTAACCATAGCCGAAGCTCGACTCTCGGATTCAGACGAAGCTCCAATTTGGTGTCTACTTCGTCAGAAGAAAAGCTTCGGGAGAAGAGGTTATTTAGTTCCCGAGAAATCTTTCAAGAAATTCAAAATTGAATGGCCAGATTGCGCTCTACTGCTAGAGTTGAGCGTGAGGGAGACGAAGTCGAAGGTGCAGAGACTGTTCCTATCTCTGAAGCAATGCAGCGATCCAGATTGGTGACTTCGGAAAGAATTCCTACTGCCGAAACAGAACAGGCTGCTACCGAAACAGAACAAGCTGCTGCCGAAGCAGAACGAGGAGATATTGAGGAAGCTGATTCTGACGATGATTACCATATCGCAGTACCGAGCAAGCCTAGCCATTTAGACTTCGGGAAGTCGACTATCTCCAAGGCGGATTTCTCCAAAATGGTGAAGTCGGGCTATTTTAGAGAAGATGAGAAGAAGCTACTTCGCTTCGGGGGAGAGGAGACTACCCCGAAGCCAGAAAAGGATGAAATAGTTATTTTCAAGAGTTTTTTAAAGGCTGGGTTGAGATTTCCTTTGAATAGAATGATTTCTGATGTGCTGCAAAGGTTTGGGATTTATTTTCACCAACTGACCCCTAACGCCATTGTCAGGCTTAGCGTTTATATCTAGGCTCTCCGAAGCCAGGCGATAGAGCCGTTTGCCGACAGCTTCTGTCGAGTACATGAGCTGCATTACCAGACTAAGGCCAGAAAGGATGGGTTGCACGAAAATTTTGGTTGTTACAATTTTGCCTATCGGAAGACCACAAAATTTCCTGTGATTAGCTACCGAAGCAAATGGCCGGCAGGCTGGAAGTCAGAATGGTTTTATGTTAAAGTTAACGAAGACAGAGAGAAGCTAGTACAGAGCCCTCTTGAACTGATCTTCGGAGAAACAAGACCCCGTTGTAGAATGACAACTGAAGGTCCAACTTGGGCCGCACTGGCTGAATTCAAAATTATTGCAGAACACGTTGGCACTAGAGATTTAGTGCAGGAATTTCTGGCCTTCAGAGTATTTCCAACTATGAAGGAGTGGACTATGCCGAAGCTTAAAGGAGAAAAGAAAGAAGGGGAGCTTGTCCGACTACCCTATTATTATAAGTTTAAGAAATATTTTAAAGCACCCTGTTAAGAATGGCTCGATACAATTGAAGTAATGAGTAATGAAATCCTTGGAAATTACTCCAAAAAAGAGGACCAGCTGATGACAGCAGCCTTCGGCACTCGGCCGAAACGAAGGCTGAACAGGGTGCTTGATGCCATAGGTTTTGAATATGCAGATTATGATCGCCTGGGCGGAGATGCTGGAGGCCCAAAGCGAAAAAGAATTTCCAGCGCTGCTGACGAAGAGGTCGCCAAGGTAACCAAAAAGAAAAGGGGAGATTCTGAAAAACTAGCCCTGAAGAGTTGAATCCTGAGCCGAAGGTGGCCACTGCAGGAAAGAGGAAAACTGCATCTCCAGAACCAAGAACGTTGGTTCAAGAAGAAGATACTCCTGCAACGCCTTCTGCTGTTGAAGTAGAAGAGATTATGAAGGTAATGACTGAACCCTTGCCTGTCATGCTAAGTCCGCTGGCGTTGGAACTGACGAAGTTTTTTCAGAAGGACAAGGCAGCTTCGGCAGAAGAAGGTCCTGCACTGCCGAAAAAACGAAGGATTATTCAAATAGCAGATGTAATTCATGGGACACCGTTACCGACACCGGCATCAAGAATTGCTATTGACCAGACTGCCAAAACTGCCGAAGCTAAAGGCGCCACAGCCAAAACCACCAGAGCGGAAACCTTCGAAGCTGAAACTGGCGCAGCCGAAGCTGCCGGAGTTGAAACTGGGGCCACAGAAGATCTGAACCTGGACGAGACACTTGAAGTTATTGATAACATACTCTTAAAAATGACTGAGGAAGAATCTGCTGTGGCCGCGGCGAGCACAGGCACTGAAAAGGGGAAAAAACAAGCTGAAGACATTTTGGAGGGGGAAGATTTTGAATTTCAAGATTTACTTGGGCAAGAGCTGACAGACGCTGAAAAAGCAGAGCTTAAAAGATGTGCCATAGCCTGCAGATATAAGCCAGGGGCTACACTGTTTGGTGGGGTTAACGAAGGAAAACTGAGGTGCCTTCGAAACCGCAGCGAAGCTAAAATTGTTAGAACTCTCTGCAAAAACATTGGCTTGCCGAAGCTGGAAGTGGACCTCTGTCGTTACCAACGGCACCATATCGCCGGAAGTTTGCTTTATGCTAACTTCAAGGTAACAAATATTTTTGTTATTTTATTATTATTATTATCTTTTAGGTCGTTTTCTAACGAAGATCTTTTCGACAGAGCATACTGTTAAGTAAGGTTCTAAAAATGCAACAAGATCTCGAAGAAGAGAAGAACAAAGCCGTCATCCAAAATTTGGCTGAAAAAGTTGAAAACTACGAAGCTGATTTGAAAAAGAAGGATTTCACCATCCAAGACCTTGAAATGATGGTCAAAGAGCACGAAGGTGCATTAGAAAAGAAAGATTTTGTTATTCAGACTATGGAGGGTTCTTTGGCTGAAGTCCAAACTGAGAATAACAGCTTAAAGAATGAATTGCTCCAACAGTCAGAAAAATTTGAGCAAGAAAAGAAATATCTCGAAGCAAGCCTGAAAACTGAGGTAGATAAAAATTCAAATTTGCAGAAATCCTTTAAAGAACTTCAAGAGAAATGCCTAAGCTTCGGCAGCCGATGCGTGCAATGGCTGAAGGATGTGTTTCATTCTGTCGGAGCCAGCTCTGCAAAATTTACACCTTCAGCTGATAATCTGCCCAGCACGTTAGAATATATTGAAGGCGAGGTTGATGCCCTTGACGAAGTTATTGGTGGGCATGCCGACTTCTGCGCCCTGGTAGCTTCTCGGGGCACAGCCACCGCTTTTCTAAAGGCTGGCTGCACGCATGGAAATATTGTGAACAGACCAAACTTCAGCTTGTCAGCATCAGATCTGATAGATATCCCAAGCCTAGCCCGAAGCATTGGAAATAGATTCATGACCCAGATCTGGGTAGGTGGCGGGCGAAAAATGGCGGGTGACGAAGCTCGAAGTCATCTTAAGCCGGTAAAAAACTTATTTTTGTTACTTTTACCTTCTCCTTGAAATTTGCACCTTTCTTATTTTGCTGTTTGATATACGTAGGATGACGAAGCTGGAGAATGACGAAGTTGAAGTTTGACGAAGCCTAGCCTGAAGCTTGATAGTTGTTTACAATATACTTTCCTGCAAAAATTCTGGAGAAACTTTTGTAATATAGTTATGGAACAACTTATGTAAATTTGTACATACCTTGTAATATATTTTGTTTCTGCTATCTGCGTACAAGTTGCTTTGCTGTGGACGAAACTTCTCTTTTGAGCCGAAGGCGAAAAACACCTTCCCTTCTTTTCGTACACAACGAAGCATAAAAAATTTTCCTTCGAGTTTTTCCTCATCGCCGAAGCATCTGTGTTTTTGTGCGATATAATGATGATTCTATATATGTCTAAATGCATGTTTATGAATGCAAATGACATGATAAGATGTATTGTGCAAATGAATATCAAAATACATAATCATAGCCCTTCAGCGTTGACTTTTCGCTGTAAGCCTCCCTTAGGAGCTTCTTCGCCTTTTACTTTCAGCGGAATCAGCGCTTATTTTTCGTTGTAAGCCTCCCTTAGGAGCTTCTTCGCCTTTTACTTTCAGCGGAATCAGCGCTTATTTTTCGCTGTAAGCCCTGCATTCCCTTAGGAACGACTTTTGAGCTTCTCCCTGTTTCCTTTTCTTTTTCCTTTTGCATTTACATTTACATTTTTTGGGGGATATCACTCTCATAAAATTGAAATAAGGAAAATTACATGTTGTGGCCCCATTAAAAACCTTTCTCCCCCTTTAGAAAGGAAAAGGGTGCTACGAAAAAGAATATAAAAAATTACATCAAGCTAAACATAATATCGTCGAAGCTCATTCGCATTCCATGATCTAGGAATGTTGTTGCCGTCCATATCCTTCAATCTATAGGAGCCGGGTCTTGACGAAGATACTACCAAAAAGGGGCCTTCCCACTTCAGCTGTAGTTTGCCTGCTGTCTCAGGGTTGGCTACTCTTCGAAGTACCAAGTGTCCTGGTTCAATGTTCTTCAGCTTGACTTTTCTGTCACACCATTTTATTGTTTTAGCTTGATATTTATTGATGTTTTCCACAGCTTGAAGTCTGATCCCTTCAATAGCATCTTTTTCTACAGAGCAATCAGCTTCGTCCGAAGCTACTATCCTTATTGATCCTGCTTTGGCCTCTTCTGGGGTTATTGCTTCGTCACCGAACAATAGTTTAAAGGGCGTAAAACCTATTGACCTTGACATGGTTGTATTATGGCTCCATACCACTTTGATTAGCTCGTCAGGCCATTTTCCCCTGGGCTGGTTGAAGATTGACTTCATTATTCCTGTCATTATGATCCCATTAGCTCTTTCGACAAGTCCATTTGACTCTGGGTGTCGAACTGATGCAAAATGGATCTTCGTGCCAATTTGATCACAAAATTCTCTGAAGGCTTCAGAATCAAACTGTGTCCCATTGTCCACAGTAATGGCCTTCGGCACTCCGAAGCGACAAACAATGTTCTGCCAGAAAAACTTTTGAATAGTAAATGAAGTTATTGTGGCTAAGGGCTTTGCCTCAATCCATTTGGAAAAATACTCCACTGCCACTACCACATATCTTAAATTCCCTTGTGCTGGTGGTAATGGGCCTAGCAAATCAAGGCCCCACCTCTGCAACGCCCAAGTGGGTTGTATTAATTGAGTTAAAGACGAAGGTTGTTTTTGATCTCTTGCACATTTCTGACAACCTTCGCACTTTTGGACTATATCCGCTGCATCCGAAGCTGCCTTTGGCCAATAAAATCCTTGGCGAAAAACTTTCCCGAGCAAGGGCCTAGATCCAATGTGAGATCCACACAGGCCTGCATGTATTTCCTTCATTAATTCTATACCTTCGGATCTGGATAAACACTTGAGCAATGGGGAACAGACCCCATGCTTGTATAACTCCCCTTCTATTATGACATATGGTCGAGCTCTTGCTTCTATTCTCCTGTTATAAGCTTCGTCGTCTGAAAGAAAATTACCCTGAAGGAAAGAGATGATCTCAGTTCTCCAATCCTCGCTATAAACAGGGGATATATTAAGGATTGCTCTTTCAAGAAGCTCGACCGAAGGTGCTTTTATTGTTTCGAAAAATACTTCCGAAGGTATAGGCAGCCCCTGGGCTGCTGACTTGGCCAATAGATCAGCGTATTCATTTTCTCCACGAGGAATATTTTTGACAGAGAAACCTTTGAAGGAATCCTCAATCCTTCGGACTGTATCTAGATACTTTTCAAGCTTTGGGTCTCTTGCTTTATAGCTCTTGTCAACATGACCAGAAATAACTTGAGAATCAGTTTTAAGAATGGCCCTTCTGATTCCCATTGCCTTTAACTTCCGAAGACCCAAGAGCAGAGCTTCATATTCAGCGATATTATTTGTGCAACTAAAATCAAGTCTTGCCGCATAACAAGTTTTAACTTTGGAAGGTGAAACCAACACAGCAGCCGCTCCTGCTCCGAAGGTTCCCCAAGACCCATCGCAAAACACTGTCCATGCTTTGGCATCTTTATTTGTTTCTTCCTCCTGAGCCCCTGGCGTCCAGTCAGCAATGAAGTCTGCTAACGCCTAGGACTGAATCGAGGATCTATGAACATAATCAATACAAAATTCATTGAGCTCTGCAGCCCATTTTCCAATCCTTCCAGTAGCTTCTCGGTTTCTCATAATATCCTTCAGAGGTTGCGAAGAAGGAACAATTATGTTGTAAGCTTGAAAATAATGCCGAAGCTTCCTGGAGGCCATCAAAACAGCATACAGTACCTTCTCCAATTCTGTATAATTTTTCTTCGATAAACTAAGAACCTCGGATACGAAATATATTGGGGCCTGCCTCTTAACTTGGCCTTCAAGCTTCTCCTGGACAAGTGCTGCACTTACCGCTGAGTGCGAAGCTGCCACATATAATAACAAAGGAGCCCCTAGCGTTGGTGGAGTTAATGTTGTTAGATCTATCAAATATTGCTTCAACTCTTCGAAGGCTTTCTGCTGGATTGGTCCCCATTGAAAGACTTCGGCTGACTTCAGCACTTTGAAGAATGGTAAGTTTCTCTCTGCTGATCTGGATATGAAACTGTTGAGAGATGCCAGCCTTCCCGTCAATCTTTGAGCCCCCTTTTTTGTACTTGGTGGTTCCATTCGAAGTATAGCTTCGATTTTACTTGGATTAGCCTCAATTCCCTTTGTTGAAACTAGGCAACCAAGAAATTTCCCCTTCTTTAATCCGAAGACACATTTTTCTGGATTCAGCTTTAAACCAGCCTGTCTAAAATTAGCGAAGGTCTCCTGTAAATCAGCAATGTGGTTATCTTGCTTCGTGCTTTTTACAATGATGTCATCAACATAAGTTAGTACATTCCTGCCTATCTGAGAATGGAGAACCTTCGCTGTCATTCTGCTGAAGCTTCCTCCAGCATTTTTAAGCCCCTCAGGCATCCGAAGGTAGCAATATGTCCCACTAGGGGTTATGAAGCTGGTTTTCGGTTCATCCTCCTTCTTCATCCAGATTTGATGATAGCCTGAATAGCAATCTAGCAAACTCATAAGCTCTGATGAAGCTGCTGCATCGACTAAGGAATCTATCCTTGGCAATGGAAACTCGTCCTTCGGACAAGCCTTATTGAGGTCAGTAAAATCAATACACATTCTCCATTTACCATTGGCCTTCTTCACCATAACAGTGTTAGCCAACCATTCTGGGTATTTTACCTCTCTAATAACTCCGGCACTGAGAAGTCTTTTCACTTCATTCCGAGCACTTTCGGCCTTGTCATCAGACATCTTCCGAAGCCTCTGCTTTCTGGGTCTAAAGGATGGATCGATATTGAGCGAATGCTCAATAACATCCCTGTTAACTCCACAAAGATCATTAGCTGACCAAGCAAAAACATCTTTATTGTTGAACAGAAACCTTATCAAGGTTTTTTCCTGCTCTTCAGACAATTGAGATCCCAATAGCACCTTCTGATCTGCTATATCCTCACATAAGAGCATGGGCTTCGGCTGGTCAGCTGAAGCAACTTTTTCCCTTCTAAACTTATATTGCTCACAGGCCTCAGCTCCATCTATGTTATGGATTGCTTTTGAATCTGTCCAATTTCCTTCGGCCCTTCTGGCAGCTTCCTGACTTCCATGAATAGCAATAGGCCCTTGGTCCGAAGGTATCTTCATGCAGAGGTAAGCTGGGTGAAGAATTGCTTCGAATGCATTGAGAGTACCGCGACCAATGATAGCATTGTAAGGATACTCCATGTCAACAATGTCAAACACAATTTGCTCAGTCCTTGTGTTGTTAACAAATCCGAAGGTTACTGGCATGGTAATCTTCCCAAGTGCTACAATTTGCCGTCCTCCGAAGCCACAAAGAGGGTGCGTAGCATCATGGATCTTGTCTTCGGGCTCTTGCATTTGTCTGAAAGCTTTAGCAAATATGATATCAGCTGTGTTGCCTGTGTCAACCAAAACATTATGGACCAGAAATCCTTTGATCACACAAGAGATAACCATAGCATCATTTTGTGGGTAATCCTTGAGTTGAAGATCCTCTTGGGAGAAGGTAATTGGAATGTAAGACCATCTTGACTTGATGAAGGGTCCTTGCACCCCAACATGCTGTACCCTTCTCTGTGCTTCCTTCTTCTGCTTTTTGTTGGCTGGCTCTGAGCATGAACCACCTGTTATCGGGAGTACCAGCTTCGGGGCTGAAGCAGCTCCAGCTTGATCGTTGAACGAAGCCATCAGCTCAAAAAAGTGGAAGTGAGTTGACCGGAGGTGGGCGCCAATGTTGGGGACTTGCTCTCAAATACTATAAATTAAGAACAAGGCAACATAAAATGTTAAATATCGATGTCCTTCGTCCGCTGAAACATTATTTCCCCAAGGATTCGATGAACTTCGGACGAAGGTTATAATAACAAAATTACGAAAGTATCACCTTCGTAATTTAATTCTCGAAGGTAATGCGAAATAACGCAGGGCATAAAGCATTAAAGATAGTTAAATTGGAAATAAATGACATCATTTATTACGCTATATAAATCTTAAATGTTTAAACATAATATTTAAATACATTTATACCTTTGCCTTGACAAATGATAATTTCCGGGTGATGCGATTGCAATTACAGGAATGCGTCCCCAGTAAAGGAATACTGTTCACTATTTATAGGCACAGGACACAGCCTGTGAACAATTACAATCATACCCCTCATAAAAGTTTACAACATCGACTCAAACTCTTATGGACTAGAAGGTCATTCTATCTTTAAGTCGGTTTGTAACTCCGAAGCTTCATGGACGGCACCCTTCGGCATTACGTACAAACAGCTTCAACCGAAACTGTTTCTTCCTGCAGGACCTTCGGCGACGAAGCATGGTCCCAACACCCTCATAAGAGGTTATAGAAATACGTAATCATCCTGCTAAGTGGAAATCTGAATTAACTGTATTCTTATTCGAATAAAATGCTTATATGGTATCCGTATTTTTATTCGATTTTAATATGGAAGTTAAATGGACATATTCGAATTTAGTTTTTCTCTATCTGGTTTTAGATTCGTATTCGACAAAACCGTGAATAATCCAATATTATCCATTCGTTGAAACCATTTAAAACTTATTTTTTAATTACTAGTTACTAATTATAAATGTTTTGATTTCAATAATGTAGTAGGAAAATGATGTACGTCATTAAAAATGATTATATGATAAATAAGTGATTAACTTAATCTTAAAATACTAGCAATATACAATGATAAATTTTAATTAATATTAAAAAGAATAATTGCAAATACATTAGATTATTGGGATTTTTAGAGTCCAAAACAAAAATATACAGTTATACATGATACAAAAATATATTTAGAGTCCAAAGTACAAATATATATGGTATACATAATTTGTTTAAAGAAATATAATATTCAACTAAGTTTCATAAACATTCAAATACAACTCTCCACTTTACACTATATAGATTAATTAATTTATTATTTTTATTTAAAATTTTGGTACACACATTAATAAAGGGTATTCATTTATTTTGGAATGTCAAATTTATTTTTATTTACACATTTACTATTTCATATCAATTAAATGTATTATTGCATACCTACTTATAAAAAATATAAAATAATATATAAATGTGGTAAACAAAATCTGAAATTTTCTATGGACATATATTTTGATGATAAAATGATGACATAAAAGTTTTAGAAGATTTTGCACTTATTTATGTCAAATTGTTCACAAATACAACATATTTCAACTAAGTTTTATAAACATACGACTATGACTATCTACTTTATATTACGTAGATTTCTTTTATCATTATTTTCATTTAAATTTTGGTACAAACATTCATGTTGGGGACTTGTTCTCAAGTGCTATGAATTAGGAACAAGGCAACATAGAATGTCAAATGTTAAGGCCCTTCGTCCGCTGAAGCATTATTCCCCAAGGATTTAATGAACTTCGGACGAAGGTTTTGAATAATATATCACGAAGGTGCCTTCATGATCAAAGATAAAATAAAATATAAAACGTTATAGAATAAGAAAAATAAGAAGAATAAACAATATTACTTGGTTATTTTGTAATGTGAACTTAAATATCAAAATATAATATTTAGGCACATTTGTACCTTCGCCTTGGCAGAGAACGTTAATTCCAGAGTAGCACGTCAGCAATTACAAGATTGCGTGAACAATAAAGAAGTACTGTTCACCTATTTATAGGCACAGGACGCAGCCTGTAAGAAATTACAATCATGCCCCTTACAGAAAATCACAATCATAACTTAGACTCTTATGGACTAAAAAGTAATTTCATCTTTAAGTCGGTTCGATCCTTCATCTTTGGATACGCTATAGCGTCGAAGCTTTGTGAGTGGTAGCTTCGGTATCTCATATAAACAGATTTGCTGAAGGTATTTTCTTCCTGCAGGACCTTCGGCGACGAAGCATGAACCCAACAATTCATATACTCTATTCATTTATTTTGGAATGGTACATTGCTTTTTCTTTGCATATTTACTATTTTATATCAATTAAATAAATTATTGATTGTCTACCTATTTATAGAAAATTGTAAAAGGATATGTAGCCAAAAAAATTTAAATTCGATATGGACACAAATTTTGATGATAAAAGCATGACATTAAAGTTTTATAATATTTTGTAATTTTTTATGTCAAAGTGTTCGCAAATAAAACACATCTCAACTAAGTTTTATAAACATTCAACTACAACTCTCCACTTTACACTATATAAATTAATTTCTTTGTTGTTTTCATTTACATTTTGGTACACACATTCATATACTGCATTTATTCATTTTGGAATGACAAATTTATTTTTATTACCACATTTACTACTCTATATGAATTAAGTGAATTACTACATAGTTATTTATACAAATTATAAAATTATATGTAAATGTGACTAAAAAGCCAAAATTTTGCATATATACCTATTTTTATGATAAAAGTATTATATAAAAGTTTTAAAAAAGATTTTTCAACTTTTTGCGTCAAAGTGTTCATAAATAGAGCACATATGAATTAAGTTTCATTAACATTCAGCTACAACTCTTCACTTTACAATATATAGAATAAATTTTCATTGTTTCGTTTAAATTTTAGTAAATACATTCATATATGATACTAATTCATTTTTTGATGATAAATATATTTTCCTTGGCTCATTTACTATTTTATATCAATTAGATGAATTATTGTGTACCTATTTATAGAAATTATAAAACAACATGTAAATGTGGTCAGAAAATTCTGGAAGTTGGTGTGAACATATATCTTGATGATAAAAGTATGACATCAAACTTTTAGAAGATTTTGAAACTTTTATGTTGAGGTTTTAATAAATGTAACACATCTCAAATAAGTTTTATAAACATTCAACTACAACTCTCCACTTTACATTGTTTAGATTAATTTTATCGTTATTTTTATTTACATTTCGGTGCACACATTCATATAGGGTATTCATATCATTTTATATTGGCAAATGTAATTTTCTTGGCATATTTACTAGTTTATTTAGATTAAATGTATTACTAGATACCTACTTTTAGAAAGTACAAAAGAATATGTAAATTTGACATGGATATATATATTGATGATAAAAGCATAGCATAGAAGTTTTAGAAAATTTTACAACTTGTTTGTGTCAAAGTGTTCACAAATGCAGTACGTCTCAACTAATGTTCATAAACATCCAACTAAAACCATTTACTTTACACTATCTAGATCAATTTCTTCGCTATTTTCATTTAAATTTTGGTGCACACATTCATATATGGTATCCATTTTTTGAATTACAAATTTAATTTTCTTGGTACATTTACTATTTTATATCAATTAAATGTATTACGAGATACATATCTACAGAAATTGTAAAATAATATGTAAATGTGGTAAAAATGTTCCAAAATTTAATATGGACTTATATCTTGATGATAAAAGCATGGCATAAAAGATTTAGAATATTTTACAACTTTTTGTATCAAAGTATATTTATAAGCATGACATATTTTTTGTTAAAGAATATATATATGTATATTAATTAATATGTTCATAAGGTGTATTATGCATATAATTTACTTGTAACATGATTTTTTACTGACTATAAATTCATCAATAAAACAAATTTGTACTTGTTATGACACTATGTTTCAAGTCAAGTAAGTATTTAATTCATGCAAGTTCTATGATTCAATATTTTATTTCAGTTGTTCTAAATATTTTTCTGTTTTATCTTGCAAAAGTGCACATACTGGCCTTAAAAAGGAAATGTGCCCTTAGGCCATTCTATATTGTTTTAGTGATTACATGCACAACACATTTTGTTTATACTGACATGATGTTGAGCAAAGGTATGTAAAGCAAATTGAGCTCAGAAGAGGATTTAGTGCAAACTATATGCATCAAGTAAAAAGATAAGCTCTGAACACTTAGTCAATTGTTTTGTGTACTAATTATATTTGCCTAAGTGTGAGGGACTTTATGAAGTCAAGTCCAAAAGGAGCAAAAGAAAACAAATAAAGAAAAAGAAAAAGGTTGCTGGACTGAAGGCACCGGACGGTCCGGTGCGCTGTCCGGCCAACTGGCTGCTCTCGGGAATTCTAGCCTGTGTCGGTTATAATTCATCGGACTGTCCACACATAGCGCTACACAGTGTAGTGTGCAAGTAGCCAACGGCTAGATGCCACGTCGGTCGGGGTCCAACAGTCAATAGGAGCACCAGACGGTTCGGTGCCCCTTAGAATAGGAAAGCAGCCAATCACACGATTCGCAGCCATTGCACTGTTCACTGTACACCGGACAGTTCGGTGCACCTGCGGACAGAAGGCAACCAAGGCTGTTGGGGACTTGTTCTCAAATGCTTTGGATTAAGAACAAGGCAACATAAAAAGTGTTAAATGTTAAGGCCCTTCGTCCTACCAAACATTATTCCCCTTCGGGAATAATGAGTTCCGGACGAAGGTCACAAGAGACATACCTTCGTAAATATAACAAGTAATAACGAAGGATTCATACAAAACATGAAATGTAAATCATAGAATCATTTCTATTTTATTAACACAGAAAAATAGAAATGATTACAAATTACAAATGTACCTTCGGTCTTGAAAGAAGGTAAAAAGTACAAGCGTGACGCAAATACCAATGCCAAGTCAGCGTGAACAGTACGGGAGTACTGTTCATCTATTTATAGACGCGGGACGCAGCCCACGTAAAATTACATCCATGTCCATTACATTTGTTAATGGCTTATGGAAATCTGTCAAGGCCCACGTAGTCTTTTCATCTTTAAGTCGGTTCCCCTTTCTACTATCGCGACGAAGCTTCCCTGCGCACAACTTCGGCTATGCACCATCCTTCGTAGTTGGTAATCAGCTCGTCCTTCGTCTGATTCAGGCTTCGTCCTGACCGTGCTTTATGTTCATAATTCTGAGTCCGAAGATACCTGTTCACATAATCCACTTGGAAAACATTGTCAAATCATGTTTTTGAGGACCTTCGGAGGACGAAGGCCCCCAACAAAGGCCTTTCAAATAGAGCTCCAACGGCTCCTAGGTCCCTTGGGGCTATAAAAGGGACCCCTAGGCGCATGGAGCTTCACAACAAGCATCCATTGAACATTCTACAACATCGAAACTTCGCAAGCACTCGATTGTTTCATTGTAATAGAGATTTGAGCACTTCTTTGAGCTGTGACTCCGCTGTGTTGTTTCGTGTGCTCTTTTCTTGACTTGTGTGCGTGTTGTTGCTGCAACTTTAGTTCTTGTGTGTGTTTCTACTCCCCCTTACTCTTGTGTCCATTTGAGATCATTTGTGTAAGGCGTGAGAGACTCCAAATTGTGAAGATTCCTCACGACGGGATATTGTTGAGATAAAGAGAACTGTGGTATTCAAGTTAATCTTTGGATCACTTGAAAGGGGTTGAGTGTAACTCTCGTCTATTGGGACGCCACAACGTGAAGTAAGCAAGTATTCTACTTGACTGAACCACAGGATAAAAATCATCGTGTCACTTGTCTTTATCTTACTGTGATTTTTTATCTTCACTTACATAATTGCTCTTAGTTTAATACTCACTTAGTGAAGAGCAATTAAGTGAAGAAGTTTACTCCCCTCATACTCCTCATTCGAACTTGGCTCTTGCTTTCACTAATCCAATATTAGTCCAAGTTTGTTTTGTTGAGTTGTTTTTACAGTATCACCTATTCACCCCCTCTAGGTGCTCTCAGGCCTACTAGTTGGTCAGATAGAACAGATTAAACCGCTAGATAGTATTTATGAATGATGGACACAAGCTTTATATGCCTATAGTGAGTTGGTCAGATAGAACAGATTAAACCCTCATAAGTTGGTCGGATTAAACAGATTAAACCCACTATAAGCATATAAAGCTTGTGTCCATCATTCACAAAACTGAGACAACTCATCTTCTATTGCTTCCAGTAGTGTTTACTTGTATTTGTTCACTATACTGCTACTTAAACCTAAGGCAATCTGTTTAGGCTTTGCAGATTAGTGATAAGTTCCTGCTATGTTGTGTTAAAGAGTCGTCGGCCTAGAGTTTACTCTAGTTGGCTATACTGGCAGGACCAAGTTCATAGGTTTTCTGATGCTTTTTATTGTAAGTATAGCTCCTATGATGATGCAAGTGTGGTGTCTTCATCTTAAGAACCAACTCACATTCGCATCCTTTCCCCTTTAAAACTATAGTTATTGTTCTCTTCATCTATATCTGTCTCATGTGAAAGAAGCTGAGCATATGTACTTGTTTTAAGTGTGATGGTTAGAGCATAATTAACTGCACTAATAAAGGTTGAACTAGATCAGTGCCCGTGCGTTGAAACGGGATCATATAATATCTCGATAACTTATATATACAAATGTGTGTTATACTGTTATGAGATGGAGGACAACATCCACGAGCCGTCCGGGATGACGTTGAAGAGAAACTCGGGCCTGTGACGCACGAGCACTCACCTAGTAGTGTAGTATACAAGATTTAACAAGACAATTTAAAGGCAAAAATTCAAGAATGATCTTTCATAGACTACTGTAAATTCATGACTAAAAGCTCATTGTAATTGACTTGCTTGAAGAACACAATAATACTACTGTGAATATGTGATACAACTTAATCACAGTAGTAAAATTACATCTGATGTTGTATTTGGTAAAAAAGTATTTTTTCAGAGTTCAGAGCCAACAACTAAACTCAAGCGTTACAAGGTACAATGAACCTTACTATTCAGATTTTAATATAAAAACTCAAGATAGGTGTAATCCTCAAACAATCATAAGCAATGTGTATAGGAATTTTAGACATAATGGTGCCTACCACATGCTTTAGTATTCAGATTATTAACACAAACTCATGACATAATGACCAAAAAATATTAACACACAAACATGGACATAATGTTGTTTAGGAATTTCAGACATATATAGAGGTCAAATAGAGGAATTTCAGACAATGAACAATTATCATCATCAATATCATCAATAGGCTAGAGTTCAAATTCTTAATATATGAACTTGACATATAATAGTGCCTCTAGCAGTGTCGCCTTAGTTTAAAAGCAGTAATATGGCATAGAGAGGAGAGGAGAGAAGAGAAGAGAGGAAATAAACAATATCTATTGCTTTCCATATAAACTCACAAAGTTATATATATTCCAATCCCATGGAGAGATGAGGGGAGGAGAGCTACAAAAACCAATCCTGTTTTGTTTCTCCTTTCAGGCCTAACCCTATGCAGTAGCATATTCATCCAAGAAACCAACAACCTGTAACATATCCCTTATTATCCTACCCATTACAAACTTGTCATTAAAATTAAATTCAGTACTGACTAATATTATCTCGATCAATCTTCAAGGACATCGAGCTCGATTTTGCTATGCCACAGAGAATGGTGCATGTGGACCATTCTTCCTTATATGCATCAGGTGGTCTAAAGTTGGCTTTAACCTTTAGTCCACCTTACATTAGAGATTTAGACATCAAAAGAAAGCTAAAACATTATAAACCTTTTAGATCTCTAAGTTTAGAAGAGGGAGGCAAACATGCCCTAGAATATTGGAGATCGCAGCAACTGCTATCACCAAGTAACACACTAAGATATCGAAGACCGCAACTGCTGCTATCACCGTTTAAAGTACAGGATTCAGTGGTGGTGCTTTTGGTTCTACCTTAACAACTAAGATCTCAATCCATCTTAATTTTTCCAACCGAACTCTGAATGAAAAAAAGGAATCGCATTTTAGGAATGATTGACGAGTTAGCACAATGCAGATTCAGAACCTTTGGTTATTTCCAAAATAAAGACTTGCATGTATGGCTATAACAATTTATACTTTTAAAAAATGGATACTTATTGAGACCTAATAACCACATTTAGCTAGCTTAGCAGGAGGGAGCATGCTAACTCATAATGCCTTGTAATTACTGAATACTAATGAACCAGCGGAGCCATACCTCATTGACATCCTCAAGTAGCTCTGACAAACAAATTAGGGGACATGACAAACAAATTAGGGGACACTACCTCTGCGTATCTGCACAAGGGCCCAAGAGAGGTGGGGCCCAGTGAAAGTCGCCTAGAGGGGGGTGAATAGGGCGAAACTGAAATTTACAAATATAAACACAACTACGAGACGGGTTAGCGTTAGAAATAATAATGAGTTCGAGAAAGAGAGGGCGCAAAACAAATCGCAAGCAAATGAAGAGTGTGACACGCGGATTTGTTTTACCGAGGTTCGGTTCTTGCAAACCTACTCCCCGTTGAGGAGGCCACAAAGGCCGGGTCTCTTTCAACCCTTACCCTCTCTCAAACGATCCCTCGGACCGAGTGAGCTTCTCTTCTCAAAATCAAAATGGGGAACAAAACTTCCCCACAAGGACCACCACACAATTGGTGTCTCTTGCCTCGGTTACAATGGAGTTTTGATCACAAGAACAAGTGAGAAAGAAAAGAAGCAATCCAAGCGCAAGAGCTCGAAAGAACACGGCAAATCTCTCTCGCTAATCACTAAAGCCTTGTGTGGAATTGGAGAGGATTTGATCACTTGAGTGTGTCTAGAATTGAATGCCTAGCTCTTGTAAGTGGTTGAGAAGTGGAAAACTTGGATGACTTGAATGTGGGGTGGTTGGGGGTATTTATAGCCCCAACCACCAAACAAGCCGTTTGGTGGAGGCTGTCTGTCGTATGGTGCACCGGACAGTCCGGTGTACACCGGACATGTC
The DNA here is from genome assembly GCA_029449295.1 of Zea luxurians. Classification (NCBI taxonomy): domain Eukaryota; kingdom Viridiplantae; phylum Streptophyta; class Magnoliopsida; order Poales; family Poaceae; genus Zea; species Zea luxurians. The sequence continues at coordinate 44,947,818 of JAOPSE010000026.1, forward strand.
CGGTGCGACAGCCACGTCACCTGGCCGTTAGGGTTCCGACCGTTGGAGCTCTGACAGCTGGGCCCGCCTGGATGTCCGGTGGCGCACCGGACATGAACTGTAGGGTGTCCGGTGCGCCAGCATGGGCGTGCCTGCCCTCTGCGCGCGCTGGCGCACATTTAATGCGCTTGCAGGTAGCCGTTGGCGCCGAAGTAGCCGTTGCCCCGCAGTTACACCGGACAGTCCGGTGTACACCGGACATGTCCGGTGAATTATAGCGAAGCAGCCGATGCAAATTCCCGAGACTGGCGAGTTCAGAGCCACGTCCTCTTGGAGCACCGGACACTGTCCGGTGTACACCGGACAGTCCGGTGAATTATAGAGCGCCGGCTCTGAGAATTCCCAAAGGTGAAGAGTTTAGTTTTGGAGTTCCCTGGTGCACCGGACACTGTCCGGTGGCACACCGGACAGTCCGGTGCGCCCGACCAGGGTACCTTCGGTTGCCCCTTTGCTCCTTTGTTTGAACCCTTTTTCTTGGTCTTTTTATTGGCTTATGGTGAACCTTTGTACCTGTAGAACTTATAAACTTGGGCAAACTAGTTAGTCCAATTATTTGTGTTGGGCAATTCAACCACCAAAATTAGTTTAGGAAATAGGTGTAAACCTAATTCCCTTTCAATCTCCCCCTTTTTGGTGATTGATGCCAACACAAACCAAAGCAAGTAGAAGTGCAGAATTGAACTAGTTTGCAAAATGTAAGCGCAAAGGTTACTTAGAATTGAGCCAATAAATATTACTTACTACGTATGCATGGATTGTTTCTTTATTTTTAACATTTTGGACCACACTTGCACCACATGTTTTGTTTTGCAAATTCTTTTTGCAAATCCTTTTCAAAGTCCTTTTGCAACATAGTCAAAAGTAAGTGAATAAGATCTTTGCGAAGCATTTTCAAGTTTGAAATTTTCTCTCCTTGTTTCAAAATGCTTTCCCTTTGACTAAAACAAAAACTCCCCCTCAATAAATTCTCCTCTTAGTGTTCAAGAGGGTTTTAAGATATCAATTTTGAAAATACTACTTTCTCCCCCTTTAGAACACAAAGAGATACCAATTTGAAATTTATCAATTGAAAATCATTAATTTTAAAATTAGGGTGGTGGTGCGGTCCTTTTGCTTTGGGCCAATACTTTCTCCCCCTTTGGCATGAATCGCCAAAAACGGATACTTGGAATGAAATATAGGCCCTTATGTAACTATTTTGTCCCCTTTGGTAAATAAAACATAGGAGTGAAGATTATACCAAAGACGGAGAGTGAAGCGGAGCGACGGCGAAAGATGAGTAGTAGAGTGGAGTGGAAGCCTTTGTCTTCGCCGAAGACTCCAATTCCCTTTCAATATACCTATGACTTGGTTTGAAATACACTTGAAAACACATTAGTCATAGCATATAAAAGAGACATGATCAAAGGTATACTTATGAGCTATGTGTGCAAATTAGCAAAAGAAGTTCCTAGAATCAAGAATATTAAGCTCATGCCTAAGTTTGGTAAAAGTTTGTTCATCTAGTGGCTTGGTAAAGATATCGGCTAATTGATCTTTAGTATTAATGTATGCAATCTCGATATCCCCCTTTTGTTGGTGATCCCTAAGAAAATGATACCGAATGGCTATGTGTTTAGTGCGGCTATGCTTAACGGGATTATCCGCCATGCGGATTGCACTCTCATTATCACATAGAAGAGGAACTTTGGTTAATTTGTAACCATAGTCCCGCAGGGTTTGCCTCATCCAAAGCAATTGCGCGCAACAATGGCCTGCGGCAATGTACTCGGCTTCGGCGGTAGAAAGAGCGACCGAATTTTGCTTCTTTGAAGCCCAAGACACCAAGGATCTTCCAAGAACTGGCAAGTCCCCGATGTGCTCTTTCTATTAATTTTACACCCCGCCCAATCAGCATCCGAATAACTAATTAAATCAAATGTGGATCCCCGAGGGTACCAAAGCCCAAACTTAGGAGTATAAGCCAAATATCTCAAGATTCGTTTTACGGCCGTAAGGTGTGATTCCTTAGGGTCGGCTTGGAATCTTGCACACATGCATATGGAAAGCATAATGTCCGGTCGAGATGCACATAGATAGAGTAATGAACCAATCATTAACCAGTATACCTTTTGATCCACAGACTTACCTCCCGTGTCGAGGTCGAGATGCCCATTGGTTCCCATGGGTGTCTTGATGGGCTTAGCATCCTTCATTCCAAACTTGGTTAGAATATCTTGAGTATACTTCGTTTGGCTAATGAAGGTGCCTTCTTGGAGTTGCTTGACTTGGAATCCTAGAAAATACTTCAACTCCCCCATCATCGACATCTCGAATTTTTGTGTCATGATCCTACTAAATTCTTCACATGTAGATTCGTTAGTAGACCCGAATATGATATCATCAACATAAATTTGGCATACAAACAAATCATTGTCAAGAGTTTTAGTGAATAAAGTAGGATCGGCTTTTCCGACTTTGAAGCCATTAGCAATAAGGAAATCTCTAAGGCATTCATACCATGCTCTTGGGGCTTGCTTGAGCCCATAAAGCGCCTTAGAGAGCCTATAGACATGGTTAGGATACTCACTGTCTTCAAAGCCGGGAGGTTGCTCAACGTAGACCTCTTCCTTTATTGGTCCATTGAGGAAGGCACTCTTCACGTCCATTTGGTAAAGCTTGAAGCCATGGTAAGTAGCATAGGCTAATAATATGCGAATTGACTCAAGCCTAGCTACGGGTGCATAGGTTTCACCAAAATCCAAACCTTCGACTTGTGAATACCCCTTGGCCACGAGTCGAGCTTTGTTCCTTGTCACCACACCATGCTCGTCTTGCTTGTTGCGGAAGACCCATTTGGTTCCTACAACATTTTGGTTAGGACGTGGAACTAAATGCCATACCTCGTTCCTAGTGAAGTTGTTGAGCTCTTCTTGCATCGCCATCACCCAATCCGAATCTTGGAGTGCTTCCTCTACCCTGTGTGGCTCAATAGAGGAAACAAAAGAGTAATGTTCACAAAAATGTGCAACACGAGATCTAGTGGTTACCCCCTTATGAATGTCGCCGAGGATGGTGTCGACGGGGTGATCTCGTTGGATTGCTTGATGGACTCTTGGGTGTGGCGGCCTTGGTTCTTCATCCTCCTTGTCTTGATCAATTGCATCTCCCCCTGGATCATTGCTGTCATCTTGAGGTGGCTCATCACTTTGATCTTCTCCTTCATCAACTTGAGCCTCATCCTCATTTTGAGTTGGTGGAGATGCTTGCATGGAGGAGGATGGTTGATCTTGTGCACTTGGAGGCTCTTTGGATTCCTTAGGGCACACATCCCCAATGGACATGTTCCTTAGCGCGATGCACGGAGCCTGTTCTTCACCTATCTCATTAAGATCAACTTGCTCTACTTGAGAGCCGTTAGTTTCATCAAACACAACGTCACAAGAAACTTCAACAAGTCCTGAGGACTTGTTAAAGACTCTATATGCCCTTGTGTTTGAGTCATATCCTAGTAAAAAGCCTTCTACAGTTTTAGGAGCAAATTTAGATTTTCTACCTCTCTTAACAAGAATAAAGCATTTGCTACCAAAAACTCTAAAATATGAAATGTTGGGCTTTTTACCGGTTAGGAGTTCATAGGATGTCTTCTTGAGGATTCGGTGTAGATATAACCGGTTGATGGCGTAGCAAGCGGTGTTGACCGCCTCGGCCCAAAACCGATCCGGTGTCTTGTACTCATCAAGCATGGTTCTTGCCATGTCCAATAGAGTTCGATTCTTCCTCTCCACTACATCATTTTGTTGTGGGGTGTAGGGAGAAGAGAACTCATGTTTGATGCCCTCCTCCTCAAGAAAGCCTTCAACTTGTGAGTTCTTGAACTCCGTCCCGTTGTCGCTTCTAATTTTCTTGATCCTTAAGCCGAACTCATTTTGAGCCCGTCTCAAGAATCCTTTTAAGGTCTCTTGGGTATGGGTTTTTTCCTGCAAAAAGAACACCCAAGTGAAACGAGAATAATCATCCACAATAACTAGACAGTACTTACTCCCGCCGATGCTTATGTAAGCGATCGGGCCGAATAAATCCATGTGTAGGAGCTCCAGTGGCCTGTCTTTCTCAAAATGAACATTTGTTAGTCCTAAAATGTGCTCTCCCTTTAGAAGCTTATGAAGATTCTTCATTCCAACATGAGCTAGTCGGCGGTGCCAGAGCCAACCCATGTTAGTCTTAGCAATTAAGCAAGTGTCGAGTTCAGCTCTATCAAAATCCACCAGGTATAGCTGACCCTCTAACACTCCCTTAAATGATATTGAATCATCACTTCTTCTAAAGACAGTGACACCTACATCAGTAAATAGACAGTTGTAGCCCATTTGACATAATTGCGAAACAGAAAGCAAGTTGTAATCTAAAGAATCTACAAGAAAAACATTGGAAATGGAATGGTCTGGAGATATAGCTATTTTACCCAAACCTTTGACCAAACCTTGGTTTCCATCCCCAAATGTGATAGCTCGTTGGGGATCTTGGTTTTTCTCGTAGGAGGAGAACATCTTCTTCTCCCCTGTCATGTAGTTTGTGCACTCGCTATCGATGATCCAACTAGAGCCCCCGGATGCATAAACCTACAAAACAAGTTTAGTTCTTGACTTTAGGTACCCAAACGGTTTTGGGTCCTTTGGCATTAGAAACAAGAACTTTGGGTACCCAAACACAAGTCTTGGAGCCCTTGTGTTTGCCCCCAACAAACTTGGCAACTACCTTGCCGGATTTGTTAGTCAAAACATAAGATGCATCAAAAGTTTTAAATGAAATGCTATGATCATTTGATGCACTAGGAGTTTTCTTTCTAGGCAACTTAGCACGGGTTGGTTGCCTAGAGCTAGATGTCTCACCCTTATACATGAAGGCATGGTTAGGGCCAGAGTGAGACTTCCTAGAATGAATTCTCCTAATTTTGCTCTCGGGATAACCGGCAGGGTATAAAATGTAACCCTCGTTATCCTGAGGCATGGGAGCCTTGCCCTTAACAAAGTTAGACAAATTTTTAGGAGGGGCATTAAGTTTGACATTGTCTCCCCTTTGGAAGCCAATGCCATCCTTGATACCAGGGCGTCTCCCATTATAGAGCATACTTCTAGCAAATTTAAACTTTTCATTTACTAAGTTATGCTCGGCAATTTTAGCATCTAATTTTGCTATATGATCATTTTGTTGTTTAATTAAGACCATATGATCATGAATAGCATCAATATCAACATCTCTACATCTAGTGCAAATGGAAATATGCTCAACGGTAGATGTAGAGGGTTTGCAAGATTTTAATTCTACAACCTTAGCATGTAGTATATCATTCTCATTTCTAAGGTTAGAAATAGTAACATTGCAAACATCAAAATCTTTAGCCTTAGCAATTAATTTTTCATTTTCAATCCTAAGGCTAGCGAGAGAATCATTCAATTTCTTAATCTTAGCATGCAAATCAACATTATCATTTCTAAGATTGGGAATTGAAACATCACAAACATGTGAATCAACCTTAGCAATTAATCTAGAATTATCATTTCTAAGGTTGTCAATGGTCTCATGGCAAGTGCTTAGCTCACTAGACAATTTTTCACATTTTTCAACTTGTAGATCATAAGCATTTTTAACCTTAACATGCTTTTTGTTCTCCTTAATAAGGAAGTCCTCTTGAGAGTCCAAGAGATCATCCTTCTCATGAATAGCACTAATCAATTCATTTAATTTTTCCTTTTGTTGCATGTTTAGGTCGGCAAAAAGGGTACGCAAATTATCTTCCTCATCACTAGCATTATCATCACTAGAGGACTCATATTTAGTGGAGGATTTGGATTTAACCTTCTTCCTTTTGCCGTCCTTGGCCATGAGGCACTTGTGGCCGACGTTGGGGAAGAGAAGACCCTTGGTGACGGCGATGTTGGCGGCGTCCTCATCGGAGGAGGAGTCGGTGGAGCTCTCGTCGGAGTCCCACTCACGGCACACGTGGGCATCGCCGCCCTTCTTCTTATAGTGTCTCTTCTTCTCCTTTCTTCTCCCCTTCTTGTCGTCGCCCCTGTCACTATCACTAGATAATGGACATTTAGCAATGAAATGACCGAGCTTACCACATTTGTAGCATACTTTCTTGGAGCGGGGTTTGTAGTCTTTCCCCCTCCTTTGCTTGAGGATTTGGCGGAAGCTCTTGATGATGAGCGCCATCTCCTCGTTGTCGTGCTTGGAGGCGTCGATGGGTGTTCGACTTGGAGTAGCCTCCTCCTTCTTTTCTTCCGTCGCCTTGAAAGCGACCGGTTGTGCCTCAGGCGTGGAGGAGGTGCCTTGCTCGATGATTTTCTTTGAGCCCTTAATCATTAGCTCAAAGCTCACAAATTTTCCTATAACTTCCTCGGGAGACATTAGCTTATATCTAGGATCACCTCGAATTAATTGAACTTGTGTAGGATTAAGAAATACGAGGGATCTAAGAATAACCTTGACCATCTCATGGTCATCCCATTTTTCGCTCCCGAGGTTGCGCACTTGGTTCACCAAGGTCTTCAAGCGGTTGTACATAGCTTGTGGATCCTCCCCTTGGTGAAGCATGAAGCGACCGAGCTCCCCCTCGATCGTCTCCCGCTTGGTGATCTTTGTCACCTCGTCTCCCTCGTGCACGGTCTTGAGTACGTCCCAAATTTCCTTCGCACTTTTTAACCCTTGCATCTTATTATACTCCTCTCGACTTAGAGAGGCGAGGAGTATAGTGGTGGCTTGGGAGTTAAAGTGGTGAATTTGGGTCACCTCGTCCGAGTCGTAGTCCTCATCCCCTACGGATGGTACCTGTACACCAAACTCAACAACATTCCATATGCTTGTGTGGAGTGAGGTTAGATGATGCCTCATTTTGTCACTCCACATATTATAATCTTCACCGTCAAAAATAGGTGGTTTGCCTAATGGAACGGAGAGTAAAGGAGTACGTTTTGAAATGTGGGGGTAGCGTAGGGGGATCTTACTATACTTCTTGCGCTCTTGGCGCTTAGAAGTTACGGACGGCGCATCGGAGTCGGAGGTCGATGGTGATGAAGAGTCGGTCTCGTAGTAGACCACTTTCCTCATCCTCTTGTGCTTGTCGCCTCTCCAATGCGACTTGTGGGAAGAGGATTTCTTCTCCTTCCCCTTCCCTTTGTTGGAGGAGCTCTTCTTCTTCTCCTTCCTCTTGGTACGGGACTCTTCCGATGAAGTGCTCCCGTGACTCGTAGTGGGCTTGTCGCCGGTCTCCATCTCCCTCTTGGTGTGATCTCCCGACATCACTTCGAGCGGTTAGGCTCTAATGAAGCACCGGGCTCTGATACCAATTGAAAGTCGCCTAGAGGGGGGGTGAATAGGGCGAAACTGAAATTTACAAATATAAACACAACTACGAGACGGGTTAGCGTTAGAAATAATAATGAGTCCGAGAAAGAGAGGGCGCAAAACAAATCGCAAGCAAATGAAGAGTGTGACACGCGGATTTGTTTTACCGAGGTTCGGTTCTCGCAAACCTACTCCCCGTTGAGGAGGCCACAAAGGCCGGGTCTCTTTCAACCCTTACCCTCTCTCAAACGATCCCTCGGACCGAGTGAGCTTCTCTTCTCAAAATCAAAACGGGGAACAAAACTTCCCCGCAAGGACCACCACACAATTGGTGTCTCTTGCCTCGGTTATAATGGAGTTTTGATCACAAGAACAAGTGAGAAAGAAAAGAAGCAATCCAAGCGCAAGAGCTCAAAAGAACACGGCAAATCTCTCTCGCTAATCACTAAAGCCTTATGTGGAATTGGAGAGGATTTGATCACTTGAGTGTGTCTAGAATTGAATGCCTAGCTCTTGTAAGTGGTTGAGAAGTGGAAAACTTGGATGACTTGAATGTGGGGTGGTTGGGGGTATTTATAGCCCCAACCACCAAACTAGTCGTTTGGTGGAGGCTGTCTGTCGTATGGTGCACCGGACAGTCCGGTGTACACCGGATATGTCTGGTGCGACAGCCACGTCACCTGGCCGTTAGGGTTCCGACCGTTGGAGCTCTGACAGCTGGGCCCGCCTGGATGTCCGGTGGCGCACCGGACATGAACTGTAGGGTGTCCGGTGCGCCAGCATGGGCGTGCCTGCCCTCTGCGCGCGCTGGCGCGCATTTAATGCGCTTGCAGGTAGCCGTTGGCGCCGAAGTAGCTGTTGCCCCGCAGTTACACCGGACAGTCCGATGTACACCGGACATGTCCGGTGAATTATAGCGAAGCAGCCGATGCAAATTCCCGAGACTGGCGAGTTCAGAGCCGCGTCCTCTTGGAGCACCGGACACTGTCCGGTGTACACCGGACAGTCCGGTGAATTATAGAGCGCCGGCTCTGAGAATTCCCGAAGGTGAAGAGTTCAGTTTTGGAGTTCCCTGGTGCACCGGACACTGTCCGGTGGCACACCGGACAGTCCGGTGCGCCCGACCAGGGTACCTTCGGTTGCCCCTTTGCTCCTTTGTTTGAACCCTTTTTCTTGGTCTTTTTATTGGCTTATGGTGAACCTTTGTACCTGTAGAACTTATAAACTTGGGCAAACTAGTTAGTCCAATTATTTGTGTTGGGCAATTCAACCACCAAAATTAGTTTAGGAAATAGGTGTAAGCCTAATTCCCTTTCACCCGGCCATAGGAACGGAGCTCTCAGCTCCCACTAGCCTTCCAGTAATCCGATCTACATGCAGTGTGATCCAGGATTCACGTGGATAAGGATGAAATCAAGAGAGCGCTAGCTAGGATCACACGCCAATAGCACAAGGAAGGAAGGAATGAGCGAGCGAACCTTGAGGAAAACATCGCCGACAGACTTCTTTGTGTGGCTCTCCGTCGTTGGTCGCAACCCCCGCCACCGCCCTCACTCATCGCACATCGCGTTGTGGTCACAGTCGGGGCTGCCCTTCCGTCCGGTCGACCGGTTGAGCATGGGGCGATCAAGCAGGACTCGAGGAGGAGGTAGCGGATTTATGGCGACGGATCGGGGTAGCGGGGCTGAGTGTGGGTTGTTGGCTTGTTGCGCCCGTGGGCGTGGCAGGCAGGGGGTGGGGGCGAGCGGAGAGATCGTAGAGGGAGTGGGCAGTTTGGAGGGAGATCGTGGGGGATTCCTTTGCGCGGGCGTCTGGGAGTGAGTGAAAGGGAATTAGGCTTACACCTACTTCCTAAACTAATTTTGGTGGTTGAATTGCCCAACACAAATAATTGGACTAACTAGTTTGCCCTAGTTTATAGGTTCTACAGGTGCCAAAAGGTTCACAATAAGCCAATAAAAAGATCAAGAGAAATGGTTCAAACAAAGGAGCAAAGGGACAACCGAAGGCACCCTGGCCGGGCGCACCGGACTGTCCGGTGCACCACCGGACAGTGTCCGGTACACCAGGGGACTCCAAGCCAAACTCCTCACCTTCGGGAAAACACAGAGTCGCTCTGCTATAATTCACCAGACTGTCCGGTGTACACCGGACTGTCCGGTGTACACCGGACAGTGTCCGGTGCTCCAGGAATGAAGCGACTCTGAACTCGCCAGCTTCGGGAATTCGCAACGGCTAGTCCGCTATAATTCACCGGAAATGTCCGGTGCACACCGGACTGTCCGGTGTGACAACGAAGCAACGGCTACTTCGGCGCCAACGGCTACCTGCAGGCGCATTGAATGCGCGCCAGCGCGCAGAAGTTAGGCACGCCCATGCAGGCGCACCGGACACTCTACAGTGCATGTCCGGTGCGCCACCGGACATCCAGGCGGGCCCAGCAGTCAGAGCTCCAACGGTCGGAACCCTAACGTTCGGGTGATGTGGCTGGCGCACCGGACATGTCCGGTGTGCACCGGACTGTCCGGTGCACCATGCGACAGACAGCCTCCACCTAAACGGCTAGTTTGGTGGTTGGGGCTATAAATACCCCTAACCACCCCACATTCAAGTCATCCAAGTTTTCCACTTCTCAACCACTTACAAGAGCTAGGCATTCAATTCTAGACACACCCAAGTGATCAAATCCTCTCCAATTCCACACAAGGCTTTAGTGATTAGCGAGAGATTTGCCGTGTTCTTTTGAGCTCTTGCGCTTGGATTGATTCTTTCTTTCTCACTTGTTCTTGTGATCAAAACTCCATTGTAACCAAGGCAAGAGACACCAATTGTGTGGTGGTCCTTGCGGGGAAGTTTTGTTCCCGGTTTGATTTGAGAAGAGAAGCTCACTCGGTCCGAGGGACCGTTTGAGAGAGGGAAAGGGTTGAAAGAGACCCGGTCTTTGTGACCACCTCAACGGGGAGTAGGTTTGTGAGAACCGAACCTCGGTAAAACAAATCCACGTGTCTCACTCTTTGTTTGCCCATGATTTGTTTTGCGCCCTCTCTTTCGGACTCATTATTATTTCTAACGCTAACCCGGCTTATAGTTGTGTTAATATTTGTAAATTTCAGTTTCGCCCTGTTCACCCCCCCTCTAGGCGACTTTCAATTGGTATCGGAGCCCGGTGCTTCATTAGAGCCTAACCGCTCGAAGTGATGTCGGGAGATCACACCAAGAGGGAGATGGAGACCAGCGACAAGCCCACTACGAGTCACGGGAGCACTTCATCGGAAGAGTCCCGCACCAAGAGGAAGGAGAAGAAGAAGGACTCCTCCAACAAAGGAAAGGGGAAGGAGAAGAAATCTTCTTCCCACAAGTCGCATCGGAGAGGCGACAAGCACAAGAGGATGAGGAAAGTGGTCTACTACGAGACCGACACTTCATCCACGTCGACCTCCAACTCCGACGCACCGTCCGTTACTTCTGAGCGCAAGAAGTATAGTAAGATCCCCCTACACTACCCCCACATTTCAAAGCGTACCCCTTTACTCTCTGTTCCATTAGGCAAACCACCGGTTTTTGACGGTGAAGATTATAATATGTGGAGTGACAAAATGAGGCACCATCTAACCTCACTCCACACAAGCATATGGAATGTTGTTGAGTTTGGTGTACAGGTACCATCCGTAGGGGATGAAGACTACGACTCGGACGAGGTGGCCCAAATTAACCACTTTAACTCCCAGGCCACCACTATACTCCTCGCCTCTCTAAGTCGAGAGGAGTATAATAAGGTGCAAGGGTTAAAAAGTGCGAAGGAAATTTGGGACGTACTCAAGACCGCGCACGAGGGAGACAAGGTGACAAAGATCACCAAGCGGGAGACGATCGAGGGGGAGCTCGGTCGCTTCATGCTTCACCAAGGGGAGGATCCACAAGCTATGTACAACCGCTTGAAGACCTTGGTGAACCAAGTGCGCAACCTCGGGAGCGAAAAATGGGATGACCATGAGATGGTCAAGGTTATTCTTAGATCCCTCATATTTCTTAACCCTACACAAGTTCAATTAATTCGAGGTGATCCTAGATATAAGCTAATGTCTCCCGAGGAGGTTATAGGAAAATTTGTGAGCTTTGAGCTAATGATTAAAGGCTCAAAGAAAATCATCGAGCAAGGCACCTCCTCCATGCCCGAGGCACAACCCGTCGCATTCAAGGCGACGGAAGAAAAGAAGGAGGAGGCTACTCCAAGTCGAACACCCATCGACGCCTCCAAGCTCGACAACGAGGAAATGGCGCTCATCATCAAATGCTTTCGCCAAATCCTCAAGCAACGGAAGGGGAAGGATTACAAATTCCGTTCCAAAAAGGTTTGCTACAAGTGTGGTAAGCCCGGTCACTTTATTGCTAAATATCCATTATCAAGTGATAGTGACAGGGACAACGACAAGAAGGGGAGAAGAAAGGAGAATAAGAGATATCACAAGAGGAAGGGCGGCGATGCCCATGTGTGCCGGGAATGGGACTCCGACGAGAGCTCCACCGACTCCTCCTCCGACGAGGACGCCGCCAACATCGCCGTCACCAAGGGTCTTCTCTTCCCCAACGTCGGCCACAAATGCCTCATGGCCAAGGACGGCAAAAAGAAGAAGGTTAAATCCAAATCCTCCACTAAATATGAGTCCTCGAGTGATGATAATGCTAGTGATGAGGAAGATAATTTGCGTGCCCTTTTTGCCGACCTAAACATGCAACAAAAGGAAAAATTAAATGAATTGATTAGTGCTATTCATGAGAAGGATGATCTCTTGGAATCTCAAGAGGACTTCCTTATTAAGGAAAACAAAAAGCATGTTAAGGTTAAAAATGCTTATGCTCTACAAGTTGAAAAATGTGAAAAATTGTCTAGTGAGCTAAGCACTTGCCATGAGACTATTGACAACCTTAGAAATGAAAATGCTAGATTAATTGCTAAGGTTGATTCTCATGTTTGTGATGTTTCAATTCCCAATCTTAGAAATGATAATGATGATTTGCTTGCTAAGATTGAAGAATTAAACACCTCTCTTGCTAGCCTTAGGATTGAAAATGAACAATTAATTGCTAAGGCCAAAGATTTTGATGTTTGCAATGTTACAATTTCCGATCTTAGAGATAAAAATGACATATTACGTGCTAAGATTGTTGAACTTAATTCTTGCAAACCCTCTACATCTACCATTGAGCATGTTACTATTTGTACTAGATGTAGAGATGTTGATATTAATGCTATTCATGATCATGTGGCTTTAATTAAACAACAAAATGATCATATAGCAATATTAGATGCTAAAATTGCCGAGCATAACTTAGAGAATGAAAAGTTTAAATTTGCTAGGAGTATGCTCTATAATGGGAGACGCCCTGGCATCAAGGATGGCATTGGCTTCCAAAGGGGAGACAATGTTAAACTTAGTGCCCCTCCTAAGAAATTGTCTAACTTTGTTAAGGGCAAGGCTCCCATGCCTCAGGATAACGAGAGCTATATTTTGTACCCTGCCGGCTATCCTGAGAGCAAAATTAGGAGAATTCATTCTAGAAAGTCTCACTCTGGCCCTAACCATGCTTTTATGTATAAGGGTGAGACATCTAGCTCTAGGCAACCAACCCGTGCTAAGTTGCCTAAGAAGAAAACTCCTAATGCATCAAATGATCATGACATTTCATTCAAAACTTTTGATGCATCATATGTTTTAACTAACAAATCCGGCAAGGTAGTTGCCAAGTTTGTTGGGGGCAAACACAAGGGTTCCAAGACTTGTGTTTGGGTACCCAAAGTTCTTGTGTCTAATGCCAAAGGACCCAAAACCATTTGGGTACCTAAAGTCAAGAACTAAACTTGTTTTGTAGGTTTATGCATCCGGGGGCTCAAGTTGGATCATCGACAGCGGGTGCACAAACCACATGACAGGGGAGAAGAAGATGTTCTCCTCCTACGAGAAAAACCAAGATCCCCAAAGAGCTATCACATTCGGGGATGGAAACCAAGGTTTGGTCAAAGGTTTGGGTAAAATAGCTATATCTCCTGACCATTCCATTTCCAATGTTTTTCTTGTTGATTCATTAGATTACAATTTGCTTTCCGTATCCCAATTATGTCAAATGGGCTACAACTGTCTATTTACTGATGTAGGTGTCACTGTCTTTAGAAGAAGTGATGATTCAATAGCATTTAAGGGAGTATTAGAGGGTCAGCTATACTTGGTAGATTTTGATAGAGCTGAACTCGACACTTGCTTAATTGCTAAGACTAACATGGGTTGGCTCTGGCACCGCCGACTAGCCCATGTTGGAATGAAGAATCTTCACAAGCTTCTAAAGGGTGAACACATTTTAGGACTAACAAATGTTCATTTTCAAAAAGACAAGGTTTGTAGCGCATGCCAAGCCAGGAAGCAAGTTGGCACTCATCATCCACACAAGAACATCATGACGACTGACAGGCCACTGGAGCTTCTACACATGGATCTATTCGGCCCGATTGCTTACATAAGTATCGGCGGGAGTAAGTACTGTCTAGTTATTGTGGATGATTATTCTCGCTTCACTTGGGTATTCTTTTTGCAGGAAAAATCCCATACCCAAGAGACCTTAAAGGGATTCTTGAGACGGGCTCAAAATGAGTTCGGCTTAAGGATCAAGAAAATTAGAAGCGACAACGGGACGGAGTTTAAGAACTCTCAAATTGAAGGCTTCCTTGAGGAGGAGGGCATCAAGCATGAGTTCTCCTCTCCCTACACGCCACAACAAAATGGTGTAGTGGAGAGGAAGAATCGAACTCTATTGGACATGGCAAGAACTATGCTTGATGAGTACAAGACACCGGATCGGTTTTGGGCCGAGGCGGTCAACACCGCCTGCTACGCCATCAACCGGTTATATCTGCACCGAATCCTCAAGAAAACATCCTATGAACTCCTAACCGGTAAAAAGCCCAATATTTCATATTTTAGAGTTTTTGGTAGCAAATGCTTTATTCTTGTTAAAAGAGGTAGAAAATCTAAATTTGCTCCTAAAACTGTAGAAGGCTTTTTACTAGGATATGACTCAAACACAAGGGCATATAGAGTCTTTAACAAGTCCTCAGGACTTGTTGAAGTTTCTTGTGACGTTGTGTTTGATGAAACTAACGGCTCTCAAGTAGAGCAAGTTGATCTTTATGAGATAGGTGAAGAAGAGGCTCCGTGCATCGCGCTAAGGAACATGTCCATTGGGGATGTGTGTCCTAAGGAATCCGAAGAGCCTCCAAATGCACAAGATCAACCATCCTCCTCCACGCAAGCATCTCCACCAACTCAAAATGAGGACGAGGCTCAAGTTGATAAAGGAGAAGATCAAAGAGTTGAGCCACCTCAAGATGACGGCAATGATCAAGGGGGAGATGCAAATGATCAAGACAAGGAGGATGAAGAACCAAGGCTGCCACACCCAAGAGTCCACCAAGCAATCCAACGAGATCACCCCGTCGACACTATCCTCGGCGACATTCATAAGGGGGTAACCACTAGATCTCGTGTTGCACATTTTTGTGAGCATTACTCTTTTGTTTCCTCTATTGAGCCACACAGGGTAGAGGAAGCACTCCAAGATTCGGATTGGGTGATGGCGATGCAAGAGGAGCTCAACAACTTCATTAGGAACGAGGTATGGCATTTAGTTCCATGTCCTAACCAAAATGTTGTAGGAACCAAGTGGGTCTTCCGCAACAAGCAAGACGAGCATGGTGTGGTGACAAGGAACAAAGCCCGACTTGTGGCCAAGGGATACTCCCAAGTCGAAGGTTTGGATTTCGGTGAAACCTATGCACCCGTAGCTAGGCTTGAGTCAATTCGCATATTATTAGCCTATGCTACTTACCATGGCTTCAAGCTTTACCAAATGGACGTGAAGAGTGCTTTCCTCAATGGACCAATCAAGGAAGAGGTCTACGTTGAGCAACCTCCCGGCTTTGAAGATAGTGAGTACCCTAATCATGTCTATAGGCTCTCTAAGGCGCTTTATGGGCTCAAGCAAGCCCCAAGAGCATGGTATGAATGCCTAAGAGATTTCCTTATTGCTAATGGCTTCAAAGTCGGCAAGGTCGATCCTACTTTATTCACTAAAACTCTTGACAATGATTTGTTTGTATGCCAAATTTATGTTGATGATATCATATTTGGGTCTACTAATGAATCTACATGTGAAGAATTTAGTAGGATCATGACACAAAAATTCGAGATGTCGATGATGGGGGAGTTGAAGTATTTTCTAGGATTCCAAGTCAAGCAACTCCAAGCAGGCACCTTCATTAGCCAAACGAAGTATACTCAAGACATTCTAACCAAGTTTGGAATGAAGGATGCTAAGCCCATCAAGACACCCATGGGAACCAATGGGCATCTCGACCTCGACACGGGAGGTAAATCCGTCGATCAAAAGGTATACCGGTCGATGATTGGTTCATTACTCTATTTATGTGCATCTCGACTGGACATTATGCTTTCCGTTTGCATGTGTGCAAGATTCCAAGCCGACCCTAAGGAATCTCACCTTACGGCCGTAAAACGAATCTTGAGATATTTGGCTTATACTCCTAAGTTTGGGCTTTGGTACCCTCGGGGATCCACATTTGATTTGATTGGTTATTCGGATGCCGATTGGGCGGGGTGCAAGATTAATAGAAAGAGCACATCGGGGACTTGCCAGTTCTTGGGAAGATCCTTCGTGTCTTGGGCTTCAAAGAAGCAAAATTCGGTCGCTCTTTCTACCGCTGAAGCCGAGTACATTGCCGTAGGCCACTGTTGCGCGCAATTGCTTTGGATGAGACAAACCCTGCGGGACTATGGTTACAAATTAACCAAAGTCCCCCTTCTATGTGATAATGAGAGTGCAATCCGCATGGCGGATAATCCCATTGAGCATAGCCGCACTAAACACATAGTCATTCGGTATCATTTTCTTAGGGATCACCAACAAAAGGGGGATATCGAGATTTCATACATTAATACTAAAGATCAATTAGCCGATATCTTTACCAAGCCACTAGATGAACAAACTTTTACCAAACTTAGGCATGAGCTCAATATTCTTGATTCTCGGAATTTCTTTTGCTAATTTGCACACATAGCTCATAAGTATACCTTTGATCATGTCTCTTTTCTATATGCTATGACTAATGTGTTTTCAAGTGTATTCCAAACCAAGTCATAGGTGTATTGAAAGGGAATTGGAGTCCTCGGCGAAGAAAAGGCTTCCACTCCACTCTATTACTCATCCTTCGCCGTTGCTCCAAGCAATTCTCCGTCTTTGGTATAATCTTCACTCATATGTTTTATTTGCCAAAGGGGAGAAAATATTTAGGAAAGGGCCTATATTTCACTCTAAGTATCCGTTTTTGGCGATTCATGCCAAAGGGGGAGAAAGTATTGGCCCAAAGCAAAAGGACCGCACCACCACCCTAATTTTAAAATTAATAATTTTCAATTGGTAAATTTCAAATTGGTATCTCTTTGTGCTCCAAAGGGGGAGAAAATAATATTTTTAAAAATTGATATCTTAAAACCCTCTTGAACACTAAGAGGAGAATTTATTTGAGGGGGAGTTTTGTTTTAGTCAAAGGAAAAGCATTTTAAGACAAAGGGAGAAAATTTATAATCTTGAAAATGCTTCTCAAAGTCTTATTCATTTACCTTTGACTATCTTGCAAAAGGACTTTGAAAAGAATTTACAAAAGAATTTGCAAAAACAAAACTTGTGGTGCAAGCGTGGTCCAAAATGTTAAAAATAAAGAAACAATCCATGCATATCTAGTAAGTAATATTTATTGGCTCAATTCTAAGTAACCTTTGCACTTGCATAATGCAAACTAGTTAAAATTCTGCACTTCTATATTTGCTTTGGTTTGTGTTGGCATCAATCACCAAAAAGGGAGAGATTGAAAGGGAATTAGGCTTACACCTACTTCCTAAACTAATTTTGGTGGTTGAATTGCCCAACACAAATAATTGGACTAACTAGTTTGCCCTAGTTTATAAGTTCTACAGGTGCCAAAAGGTTCACAATAAGCCAATAAAAAGATCAAGAGAAAGGGTTCAAACAAAGGAGCAAAGGGACAACCGAAGGCACCCTGGTCGGGCGCACCGGACTATCCGGTGTGCCATCGGACAGTGTCCGGTGCACCAGGAGACTCTAAGCCAAACTCCTCACCTTCGGGAAAACACAGAGTCGCTTCGCTATAATTCACCGGACTGTCCGGTGTACACCGGACAGTGTCCGGTGCTCCAGGAATGAAGCGACTCTGAACTCGCCAGCTTCGGGAATTCGCAACGGCTAGTCCGCTATAATTCACCGGACATGTCCGGTGCACACCGGACTGTCCGGTGTGACAACGAAGCAACGGCTACTTCGGCGCCAACGGCTACCTGCAGGCGCATTGAATGCGCGCCAGCGCGCGCAGAAGTCAGGCACGCCCATGCTGGCGCACCGGACACTCTATAGTGCATGTCCGGTGCGCCACCGGACATCCAGGCGGGCCCAGCAGTCAGAGCTCCAACGGTCGGAACCCTAACATTCGGGTGACGTGGATGGCGCACCGGACTGTCGGGTGCACCATGCGACAGACAGCCTCCACCCAAACGGCTAGTTTGGTGGTTGGGGCTATAAATACCCCCAACCACCCCACATTCAAGTCATCCAAGTTTTCCACTTCTCAACCACTTACAAGAGCTAGGCATTCAATTCTAGACACACCCAAGTGATCAAATCCTCTCCAATTCCACACAAGGCTTTAGTGATTAGCGAGAGAGATTTGTCGTGTTCTTTTGAGCTCTTGCGCTTGGATTGCTTCTTTCTTTCTCACTTGTTCTTGTGATCAAAACTCCATTGTAACCAAGGCAAGAGACACCAATTGTGTGGTGGTCCTTGCGGGGAAGTTTTGTTCTCGGTTTGATTTGAGAATAGAAGCTCACTCGGTCCGAGGGACCGTTTGAGAGAAGGAAAGGGTTGAAAGAGACCCGGTCTTTGTGACCACCTCAACGGGGAGTAGGTTTGTGAGAACCGAACCTCGGTAAAACAAATCCACGTGTCTCACTCTTTGTCTACCCGTGATTTGTTTTGTGCCCTCTCTTTCGGACTCATTATTATTTCTAACGCTAACCCGGCTTGTAGTTGTGTTAATATTTGTAAATTTCAGTTTCGCCCTATTCACCCCCCCTCTAGGCGACTTTCAGTGAGCGGGTGCTCCTGAGATGGCTGAGATCGACGATGAACAGGAGAGCACGGGACGGAGACGGCGCTAGCAGGAAGAGCTAGAGGGTGAGGGCTCGCTGGGCAGAGAAAGCAAGGGATACTGACCCTAAAGCCAAGCTGGGTTAGGGAAAGAAGCGGCGGCCTCCTGACAGCTACTTGGGCCGCACCAAAGAAACACAGCCCACGCGACCTATGTCGTCGTCACGGCTTGCACATTTTTATGACCATACCGGCCAACCAACATAGCTTCTACCGGCTTATAAGCCTTCCTTCTTCAGAGAAAGCAATCGTGGTCAAATGATCCTGCCAGTGTCAAATTGAGGCAACTTTTTGCGCGAGCAGATGTGGGTTCGGTGTATGCAAAACTAAGGGTGGCTGTCACGTGGGCGTCCGTAGTCTGCAATGTGGGCCCAACGTCTGGAGTGTGTGATGGCTTGCACGATAGGAATGGTTGAATAAGAATGGGGGATTTTGTCACATGGGACCGGAGTACCCCAAGTCAGGAGTTGCTCGACGTCCCACGTCACAGAACGTGATGGTTTGCCGGACAGCAGCGGTGGATGAGCCATTATAGCTTAGTGTGGCATCAGCCATACCTTACTTTTAATAACTCTCATATATTTTATTATAACAACAAAATAAGACGTGGTGTGGTGGATATGTTGTCTCTAATCTAGCAACAGGTCTTGAGTTTAATTCATAATTCTTACATATTTTATTTTTTACTGCCAGACAGGGACGAGGGCAAAACAGGAAATGAAAAAAGGCAGAACAGAAAATGGCAGTCTACCCTTATAGCCTTAATAAGTACTAGAGATTAGAACTGCTTCGATAGCAACTGTTAAACTATGTATCTTTTGTTACCAATGTCTCTAGTTGTGCACACCCCCAACAATGAAAGTAAACAAACTTGTTTTCTTTGTGGTAATTGAAGTAAAATCTGATACTTTGCTAAAGAAACAAACAAGATCCCGACCTAGGCCAGATCCTGGCCTAGACCTAACTGGTCCAAGGCAGATCAGACATTTAAATGTCAAATACGAGTGAGTGTTAAAGATGGTCAAATTATAAAACTAATTATAGAGATACTAAGGTGGCGTTTGGTTTGCGAAATGTAACGTAAATGGTAATGGTAACGATTCACATTCGAATATCGGCGGTAACAATTTTGAATAAGGATGTATCTATTTATAATGTGTTATCGATTACGGTTAGACTTAAATAAACATGATTTAACGTTATCGGTTACTCATTCCGTTACTAATATATGAACCAAACGGCAAGAAATTTTATTAAGGCTAATTAATCCGATGTGACAAAAAATTAGTATAGCATTGATCCAAACACCCCCTCAACCAGGCTTAAACTGGCTGATCCAGGACACCGACCATGCCCTGTTGTGCAGGCTAGGCTGCCCAGGCCAGCTGGTCCAGGCAATCATACAGTCCCTACGTTTGCAAGTAGTAGTACTGTACGTAATCCAAATTCTCCGTTTATTTCGAGGTTCCAGTCATAATTTCTACAAGTAACTCGATTTCAGCAGAGCCATCAATCCATCATCCACCCAAACAAAATTTATTCTGAAGCGTGAACAGTTAGCACATGTAAAGCAACAGTTAGTTATAGCCTGACAACAGCTCTCGCTTCTACTGATGTGATGCAGTGATGCCCAACTCTACGACCCATTATCTCTCGTCATGCACAAGTACATCTGTACGCACGCATCGTGGATGATAGACATATACATGCCCCGCCGAGTAGTCTCCTCGCTTATCACCATTCGCCTGAGCTTAGCGAGCTATAGCTTTGTCGTCTCTTGTACTCTTTCTTGGCAAGGCTCAGCAGGAAGTCGGTGAACACGTGCTCGTATCCAGGCATTTTGCCGTACCCTGCGACCAACAAAAGTTTGGTCAGAAAAAAAGGCAGCATAAGTAGAAAAGGGGGCCGAGAAGTTATGGGTTTATGGCTAATAGCATTGTCAAATCGAAGAATCTACCCACAAGAAAACAGGCTGAGCTGGGATAACTTCGGCGTGCCAGGTTCTAGCCACTCTTTGGACTCCAAACTGTTTTTAAAAACAATAAAACCGACAGAGTGGAACAAGTGTCACAGCACAGGCATCTCGTTCGTTCAGTACATCCATCAAGCAGAATACCTGATATCATCATTAGTCATGATGACACGGGAGATAAACTACCTCTATTCGCAGTGTCTCCAATTTGGTATTTCATATTAGTGTCAGCAATGCACTGCGAATTAATTTAAAGACTTAGCTATAGTAGAACAGGATTAAACAGGAGATTCTTTGATCAATAATTCTAAAATGTACATGTAGGGGTCAGCTTTACCGAAACAAAAGATAGCTTGTGCAAGCTCAAGAATGTCAGATTGCATACCAGGAAAGTAGTTCATGTCTATGACATAAAACCGATCTCGCGTCCCATGCTCCCTGATCATATCGATGTTGAATAGTCTAAGACCCTGCCAATCAGGTGAAAGGAAAATGAAAATGAGACTGATGCACTCCAAACAGTAAAAAAAGAAGGGGCAAGAACTACATTACCAGTCGTCGGCGCAGCTCTCGTGCCAAGATCTCAAGCAATGGTCTCGGAGGAAGTTCTGATAGGTCATGTTAGAAAATCAGTTGTGAATGGTGTTTCCTAATACCAAAAAAAATCTGCAAGGACCAAAAATTGGGAGCAATGCGCACCAGCAACACGAGGGTCAAGATCTGCATCATCTGCACTGGCTGCAGCACAAGAGACCCTTGGAAACCGAAATACCCCAGCATTATTCGATAGATCGCCTTCATCAACATTTGGAAGTGAAAATCGACGTACAACCCTTATTGCATCCCCAACAATGTACACCTTAAACATGACGCCACCTACAAATGACAAGAGCCAAAAAAAAAGGTTAACATGGATCTGCAGAGTACTCAAAAGAAAGAGATTACAAGACTCAATGAATATACCATGGTTAACAAATTCCTGAAGAACCAAGGGGGGCTCAAGTTTGGTCAGTGAAGTTGGATCATAAGCAAGGGATAGTTCATGGGACTTCGCCACCAAGGGTTTCGCCACTGCAACGTTTTGAAAGTTAAAAAAAACTGGAGACATAACTCTTGAAATAGAATTCAGTGCAAATAATCAACCACTGCAGCCACTTCAAGGATGCTCGTGATATTTTAGATCTCACTTCCAAAATATTAGCCAAAACGGTTAATATTCTCATTTATTCAATAAATTTGCTGCAAGCTTCTACACATGAGCCAGAAGCACTTGATATACAAAAGACACGATAGGCCATGGAACGAGCAAGCCAGGATCATGCAGAGTGGTACAATGGATAACAATGGGTACAAATTTTAGTGTTCTCTTTCAGTTTGCATAGGCATTGATATAGTAAGTCAACTATATATATTTAGGTGCCTCAGCGATTGACTTCCAATGTATCATGCCATCTGTAACCTAGTTACCTCAGAGATTGACTTCCAATATACCATGTCATCTGTAACTTGCACCCCTACCCATGTGATGAACATATCGCAAACCTCTACAAACTAAGCCATATTCAACCATTGACAGCCAAATGGAAAAGCTAATACTTCCATACAGTGTTTAGTGAAATTATTCAATCTAATATATGAAATAAAGACACAAAGGGAGTGATATCAGGAGATAACAGTTGCACAATTGCTCTAACAGGTACAGCACAACCATTGTTGTCATGGCATCGCCTAGGCAAAAACTAGGCGCCTACTAGGCGTCCAGGTGCCCAGCCTGGCTCGCCATGGAGCTGCGCCTCACCTGAATACATCTAGGCGATCACTTGAAACTCAAGGCTTTGAGGTGTGCATGCCTAGGCGTCGTCTAGGGATGTCCAGGCAAGTGCCTAGGTCTAGGGAGGTCAATAAGCGCTAGTATTCAAGTTGAAGAGGGAAACCCATCGCTGCGAGGCTGCCAGCCACCGAAAACCTCGACTGCTCGCTCCACGTACGCCGGACGCCAAACACCGGTAATCCTCCTCCCTTTCGTGCGCGCTGCACTCCACCCACACGTCTGCGCAGCTCTGCTCCGCCGCCCCTCCCCCCTGCGCGCCTAGGCAGCTATGCTCTGCTTTGCTGCTGCATGCCCTGTTTTGAGAATGCGAGATGATCTGCCCTATTTTGAGAATGTGAGGTTAGGCGGGCGGCGAGGCGTCCAGGGCTCCAGGCGACTCGCCTCGCCGGGGAGCCATAATAATCTTATAATCATGAGTACAACTCAGGCTTTCTATGGTTATTTAGTAGTCACTTATAACAGTCAAAGAGGGAAGGGGTCATGCCACTACTTTGCGGAAAGATAGATCCCTAGGCTATATAAATTCTCAGGAGATTTAGGCATTTAGCACTAACTTTTCTGTATGTATGGTTATAGTGTTCACTTCTCAAGTAAGCAAATAAGAATCAGTTTCTAATATATGTTAAATCATGTTACATTTGGCTAGAAAAAATTATGAATATATGTCAAAAGAACATGAACAGATTATCCCCCCAAAGAACTCACAGTATTACAATTTCCTTTGCTGTTACATAAATTGCAATGTTCTGTTTCGGGTCCCACACCAATTTGTAGCTTTTATTTGTGAATGCAGGGAGCAACATCTTTTACCCATTTCTTAAATTTTGATTGTTGGAAAACATAAGTTCCCACACCGGCTCCTCCACAGGCGAAGCCCTCCCAAACGGGGCCTTAAGCATAAAACAATGTTGACGCTGAACACAAGTAAAATAAAGCATCACAAACAGCTAACGAGCAGACTTACCCAATGGGAGAGAGAGACCCGCTCTCCTAACTGCAGCTGGTATTGATGAGGGATCAGTATTAACGAATAGCTGCTTAGGCACACGTACTTTACCTGCAGAAGAGAACTGCACCATAATGATGAAATCAGCCTTTAGAAAGGTTCTAAGAACCATCCTGGGGTGAAAGATGACCACAGTTTGTTGCCAACATAAATGGGTAAACAACTAAAACAACAGTCCAAATGCCTTTACCACTAATGTAAAAGTGAAAAAAATATTGTAATACCTAGTTCCACCCAGAGAATATTCATCTACCAAGGTTGGTATAGTAAAGCCATAACCGTTGTTTACATAATACACTTTGGCTTCAGCATATCAAGTTTAAGGATTTTTTGTGCAAGGAATAGTTTTTATTCATGGCCATGGAGTATCATGAATAATAAAAACTGTTTGTATAAAACTAATACTTGTATTTCCTCCTATTGACAAGACAAGTAAAAAATCAGAAGTGGGCACTAGCAGTCATAGGGTTTGTTTGTTATAGCTTTTTTTCTGACGAGCTTTTCTGAGAATCTGGTTGTGGGAATAATCTAGCTGTGGGGAGAATCTAAATAGCATGGGGATTACATACGAAGGAAGATGAAGGGACATGGTTTATGATCTAGAAAATGACAGATTCCTACTATCGCGACGACTTGGCCGATTATGTGTTCACGTTGATTTTGGACGGTTTTCATGAAATCGATTCTCATGGAAACTGGCTGAAAAGTTAGATGTTTGGCAGTCCGCAGCAACTTCTGGTGGCCAGAATCAGCAAATAAGCTGAAACAAACAGGGCCATATTAACTGAAACAAGGTGTGTCTTTCGCTTTTGTAAACCAAGTTACACCAACTTCTTGAAATATAGACTGACAAGTGACAAAATGAGGATATTTGATTTTTAATTCAATTTTGTTTCAGGAAAAAACACAATCTTTTGTAGTCACAAAGTTCCTGGATTGATCGGGTCGAGGAACGTGGTACACTACATGTGAGAGATGTTAACATGGTGGGAACAAAATGACCCTACGTACCCGGGTCGGGGACGATGTTTCCAGGTTGAGGATTGCTACCATTGTACTTGTTTCTTGTGACTATGTTTTGCTTGCATGTCACAAGATATTTAGTTGAATTTTCTAGCAAAACTCCTTCAGTGCATATCTATACAAAAATGGTTTCTGAAGCATTTTAGAATTGAATAGCTCAAATATAGAAATGGAAGCAGCCAAAAATGGCAATTTAAGTTTAAGAAAATGTCCCAAGTACCCCCTAAACCATTGCCGGTTTATTTTTCACCTCAGCTGCAACACAATATAATTTACAACAGAGATTTTGCCGCGCTGCATGCTGACATGGTTCAATTTTTGATATGGTAGTAATGGAACTACCTACCGTGTCAGTTAAATTTTCTAGAAAAAATTGTCTCTAGGACATCATCAAATGATGGTTTTGTGTGCATCATATTCCACTAGTTGATTTAGTCTAGTAGACATTGCAAATTCTTGGTTTTGTGAGCAACACACTAGACAACAGACCAGTCCTGACAGCTCCCACATGAGTGGGGTCTGGGAAGGAATAACTGAGTTAAGCCTTATCCCCGCATTTTGCAGAGAGGTCGCATTGAATCCCAGACCGTTGGCTCAATGGAGAGGCTTCTCACCACTGCGCCAGGCCTATCGTTCAACACACTACACCAATCAGAAAAAACTTTTTCAACATAGGAGAGAGGACCTCTTTCAAGTAAAAAACAGAAATGCCCCTAGTTAAAATGAATGGACTCAAGCCAACAATCATCCTTGTCACTAGACCCACTGCATGCATCCCTCGCAAATGTCATGCATCGGTCATGTCTACGTATGTGGCAAAGTTCGACATCAGAACCCACCCACCTCTTTGTGCATGATGTGTCTAGTCTCACCATGGCTACAGCCCTGCAGCTTTGACACAGATTTTTTTTCTCATTTTTTTATTTTTTAATATCCTTTTTAAATAGCTCCACAATTTTTTATTTTTAACTTTGTGCCTCTTAACCTTTGCTAAGCAGGCAGAATGTTTCATTTTTTATTTTTAAAATAGCCATTTGGCCCCCTTCTACACTTTGTGCCTCTTAACCTTCGCTAAGCAGGCAGAATGTTTGTATTGTTGTTGTCTTTTTCCCTCAATATCAATGGATGAAAAAGCGCATCCTTGAAAAAAGGCAAATTATATTATACAAGCAACATGGTTGAGGTAAGCACTCTGGTTTTGATGCTTACGGGATATAAACTAAATGGTACTGAAAATTGAATGTGAAAATCACAAGGCAATCTCATGGTGGTTATTTGGTCACTTGCACCTTCTTTTTGAATGGACATATATCCCTTCTTTCAAATGAAACAGAAATGTTTCTGTGCTATCATTGAAGCGCCATTTTTTTCCTCAAACAAATAATAATAAAGGAAATTATGTATACCATGGTGAAACTAATTGGTTTGTTCCAACAATAAGGAAACATTTTTCAAAGAAATTACCATGACAGTCTGTGAGGTCCAATTCAGATACTTCTTGAAGCATAGACTGGCGATCAAGCAAGTTTGCTATTGCGCCAGGTGGATCAAGAACAGTAACTTCTGGGTGCGTCTCCCTATATTCCTAACAGAATGAGACAAAATAATTTATAGTTTAAATCAAACATATAATGAAGCTTTTTTTATAAAACAATATTAGACACTTCTACTCTAAAATAAAAATGAAAAAGTAGTTTAAAACATTTTGAATTATTCACCTCCAGCAATTGCTGCCACCCCCTTCCAGTCAACTGCAGAAAACACAATGGCAATGTAGCGCTCAGTCAAATATGGAGAACCTTAGCAACAGTGCAGCAAATTTCAAAATTCTCCAGGCTTAATAGAATGTTCCAGATTGCCTAACCTTATGAAGAACGATGTCAAATGGACCTTGATCAGACAATGGGCGTTTCTGATCAATAGCGACAAACAAGATTCCCTTTTTCCTGCAGTATGTTTTAGAAGGATAAGGAGATGACAATCTGGGAAAATACAAAACAACTGCCAAATTGTAAGTTTGTAAGCACTATCAGCAGCACCTTAAGCATTGCAAGCATATAAACTTTTCTAGTTCTGTTATCATTAAAGAGCCAACTCCATATATGAGCACATCTATATGTTTTCCCATTGTTTTCAAGAATAACCACAATCCAAAGAGAATTTCAAATTTCCATTCAAAGAAAAGGCCTCCTAAACTGTTTCAGGAGTATGAGTCATGAATCTATGTGACATGACAAGAGTCCATTAGACTATGGTGCAAAAGAAAGGCCACTATTTCAGTAACGGCACAGCACGTGCTATACTAATATGCATGTTTGCTGCTAGCTAGTCAAAGAGCATTAGAATATGATCCCTGATTGGTGTATATCCAGAAACATTTTAAAAAGATAGGACATGGTTCATCCAACAGGCTGGACGTCCAACGTACCAATTTCTTAAAAGAGCATGTGGATCAGTTAAAGCATGAAAGGTAAAAGGCACATGCTTATCACAGGTTACTAAAATATTCCTATAACACTATGTGGAACCTACATTATTTCCACACTCCAGTCCAGTCCTGATCCAAGTGATGTAAGTGCAGGGGTATGCTGCTACTCATGGGTCCAAGCAGAAAGAAGTAGCACTTAGGAATATAAGATCACAAGTGATCAAGTAAAAGAAACTATCCTTTATATCTATAATGTATTGCCATCCAGGACCCTACATTTGCTTCCACATTCTCCACTAAATTTTGAACAAATTGCTATCACTGTGTGGAAATAAGAAGGCATTGTAAAACTACCACACGATGAGGAATGCAGCAATGTCGCTTTCTTATCGAAAAAAATAGCAGCAACATGGAGATGTGTCTAAGCACAACAGTGCATGTTATTATATGTCACTGTAGCTGATGATTCTAGAATCTAGAAAACGGACCTGCTCCAGTGGAAATCGATAAACATTAGTATACAGTAGAATTGTACAATAATTCTACTTGGAGGGAAAGGGACAGCAAAGGTGCTTCCACTTTGGCAGGAAAACAAAAAGGCATGAACGTCCAGTAAAAACCAAACCATATCAGAAAGCAGAGATTCGGTCAGACTTTTCAATTTCAAAGGACGCTTTTCACCACCTTCTGCACAAAAACTCCACATAAAGTGGTAGCCTTATCTCACGTTTTATTCTCAATAAATACTGTTCGAGTTGGAAACTTCTTCAGTTGAGCAGTTTGCAAGAAGAGTCTAACTAAGGGAGACAATGATAAGATAAAGCCATCTCCAACCCCCCAAACCTGCGAAAACAGGGGGCGGGGATGTCCGTCTCCAGAATATACCAAGACAGAGACAGGGGGTCAGTGAATTAACGAAGTAGAAACGGTGAGAATAAAACACAAGGTGCTGGCATGCTGCTGCTACTCAGCAAGTTCTTCATGGTACTCAAAAAATCACTAGACAACAACTGGTGGAGGAAGAGAACACTGTTCTATTCGGCCTAATTTTATCAAACCAGCATCAAGGACCGCCACCAAACGCTCGCTCTCAATGCACGCCGTCGCCATCCCATCCCAAGCGCACAGAAATATCCCAGACGCGGCGCACCTTTTCCGCATGGACCCGTCTCTACCCTAAACCAAACCAAGACGGAGCACGTGATCCCCTGCAGTACCTGGCGAGCCCCCGGAGCTTGGGTTGGAGGAAGCTCTTGGCCTTCTTACTCGTGAGCGCGTACCCCACCACGACCTCCCTCGCGGGCGCCGGCACCACCGCCTCCTCCGCGGCAGCCGGCGCCACCGCCTCAGGGTCCACCTGCCCCTCCGTCCCCACGCACACGCCCGACACCATCGCAGCGTGCCGAGGCCCAATAGCGGCGAGACAAACCCGGGCCGGCCGGCCGGAGCGAGAGCGGAGAGGGGAGGGCGATCGAGATCAAGGCCAGGCGGGCGGCGGCGAGAGATCGGGAATGCCGGGAAGGGAAGGGAGCGCGGCCGGAGCCCTAAGCCTCGGGAGCGGAGCGGTGCGGCCGTGCGGGGACAGGTGGTGTGTGCGGGCAGGGCAAGGTGAGGCGGAGAGGAGAGGAGAGGAGAGTGGAAGAGAGGTGGGGGCGCCTGCGTATTTGTAGGCGGAGGATGGGAGCAACTTTGCCTCTGGGTCCCTTGGAAAAAAAGTTTCTGCCAGATTACGGTCTTGTCCTTGTACCCCCCTTGTCTTCAGTTTTCGTTTCCTTTTTGCGCTGCTGAACAAATATTATCCTGAAATCCGTATGGCTTCTATTACAGAAATACTCTCCCCGATCGTAAGTGCGGATGCAAAGCGTAGTACACTTTGAAAAGAATGTAGCTTATCTAATTAGAGAAAAACTATTGTGCAATTAGAATTTTCGTACACTTATCGTATACATGTACTTAATTTCAAACTCTAACTCATTCTATATATCAGTATATAAAATTTAAAGTCTCGATTCGTTCTATATTAATAGATATAAAAATAACACTACCCGATTTGAAGGATTAAAAATAATATAATTCTATTTTTTTATATCTTCTAATACAATTAGAACTTGGAATCTGTTATGTTGTTAGTATAGATATTGAATTACACAGCAATTATACGAGAGGCACGATTGTATAGAAAGCTTGAATGTATAACCGTTTTTACCAAAACAAATCTAAACTCACAACAAACTACTAATAAATTACGTGGTGATTATTCGAAAAGCTCGATTGCACGACAAATTGTATACAAATCTTGATCATATAACGATTTTTACGCTCTAATTAAGTGTGTATGAACGGCGAATAATTAACAATTACAACAATGAACTCCCATTCGAGTGAATTAAACCATGATCAGGATTCATGAGTTGTGAACAAACGGTGTGCTGTAGGTGTGGAACACATTGCCAGATAGGAAAAAAAAACTACGTGTTTTCACACTTTACGAGCATTTCCAGGCTGCAAGCAAGGCAAGTACTAAAATGATGCTTAGCTGCCCAACCAGTGCGAGCCAGCCAACTCAAGTTTTTAAAACCAGTGGTGCATCCGCATAAAAATATGCGCCGTTGCAATTGCAGTGTGGGCCGCTCGGAGCTGGACGCCTTGCATTTGCATCGCGTACACGCATGCAGTAGGTGCAAAAACTGGCCAAATGGGCAACGGCAGTATACGAAGAATGACTACTACGAGAACGAGTACGCAGCGCTGGCCCGGAAGCAGGGAAGAAAACATATATATCATTTTTATTTTATTTTTTATGGATATATAGGATATAAAATCTACTATACAATTTTTATTCTTCTGTTTACTATCAAACTTGTAAAGATTTATAAAAAATATCTAATTTATTATGTATCTTCTCAAATTATAGATATAAGATTTGATACGGATTTGATATTTTTTTCATATTTTTGTTGCAGTAAACAAATAATACATAAAATAATTTATGTAAAGATATTTTTATACATATCTGGTAACATAAAAAAAGATCAGCATCAGTTTTCATACATATATATTTTTAAAATATTAAATTTGTCTTAATAATTCAGATACCACTTTTATCTACGCAAGCTACTGACTCTATAGTGTTTTTATCAAGGCATCAGAGAAAGACACAGACACTATGTTGCTGCAGGCATGCATCTGCAAAACATGGATATGGAGCATGCCCGCATATGTGTTATCGGCTAAAGTTTAAATAACAATTATAAGTATTAAATATAGTATAATTATAAAACTAATTATATAAATGAATATTAAATCGCGAAACAAATTTGCTAAGTTTAATTGATTATATATTTAATACTTGTAATTGATATTCAAACGTTTAATTGTGACACGGACTAAACTTTAGCGTAGAAAACAGACACCCCTTAAAATTACGAGGAAACAATCAATATACGGTGGCTTTTGTACCATGCTTGACAGATGTCTAGTAGGGTCATAGGGTGTACTCTCGAACAATTTTGTATTATTAAAAAACGAAACTATTTGCTTCTATGTGTGATGGTTATGTGCTAGTCTTCCGCTTTGCCCGGCGCCGGCCGCTTTCTTTGCTGACGCTGGATTTCTGGTCGCCGTAGGCAGCTGCATTAAAAACCGCAAGTGACACTCAACTAATACTTCCTGTGTTGATTGGCCTAGCTCTACCTCAGCATCATACTATGATGAAGACCCATGTCGTCCTTGCACGATGTACTGAACAGCCCAACAAATCACGGGTCCTTATCCAGTGCGCATTACCGGGGAGGTAGTAAAATCCAATCAGGCGAAAGAATGTCGTCATAGCCAAATGCCGTCGTGTATGCTTCGCTCCTTCAACAAGGCTGCAGTTTTGATTATTCAAGTCTCATGACAGACTGGACTCGAGTTTAGTGTTCATACTGATGTAGATCGAAATCATTTTGATTAAATCGAATGGTATAAGACGGGTTATCTATAAATAGACTATAGAGGTGTTTCAATGTAATATAGCTAATACTTAGAGGTGGTAATAAACCGTGATCCAAATACTTCTTCACAAAATGGTAGGGTACTAAATAAATTTTAGTTAAAAATGAATAGAAATAGAACATGATCCTAATTCGATCCAATCTTTAAATCTTATAGTATAAAATTTAGAACATATTATCACCCCTACTTAGCTGCTAAAAATTGGATAAGACATTCAAACATTTTGTCGGGGACCATAATTAGGGGTACCCTCAAGGCTCCTAATTCTCAGCTGGTAACCCCCATCAGCATAAAGCTGCAAAGGTCTGATGGGTGCGATTAATTCAGGGATCAGTTCATTCGAGGGACTCGATCACGCCTCGCCCGAGCCTAGCCTCGGACAAGGGCAGCCGACCCCGGAGGATCTTCGCCTCGCCCGAGGCCCCCTCCAGCGGCGAACATATTTCCGGCTCGCCCGAGGCCCTGTCTTCGCCAAGAAGCAACCTTGACCAAATCGCCGCGCCGACCGACCAAATCGCAGGAGCATTTAATGCAAAGGTGGCCTGACACCTTTATCCTGACGCGCGCCCCTCAGCCAACAGAGCCGAAGTGACCGCCGTCACTTCGCCGCTCCACTGACCGGTCTGACAGAAAGACAGCGCCGCCTACGCCGCTCCGACTGTGGTGCCACTTGACAGAGTGAGGCTGACAGGCAGTCAGGCCCGGCCGCAGGCACCATAGGAAGCTCCGCTTCGCCCGACCCAGGGCTCGGACTCGGGCTAAGCCCCGGAAGACGGCGAACTCCGCTCCGCCCGACCCAGGGCTCGGACTCGGGCTAAGCCCCGGAAGACGGCGAACTCCGCTCCGCCCGACCCAGGGCTCGGACTCGGGCTAAGCCCCGAAAGACGGCGAACTCCGCTCCGCCCGACCCAGGGCTCGGACTCGGGCTAAGCCCCGGAAGACGGCGAACTCCGCTCCGCCCGATCCATGGCTCGGACTCGGGCTAAGCCCCGGAAGATGGCGAACTCCGCTCCGCCCGACCCAGGGCTCGGACTTGGGCTCAGCCCCAGAAGACGACGAACTCCGCCTCGCCCGACCTAGGGGCTCGGACTCGACCTCGGCCACAGAAGACGGACTCGACCTCGACCTCGGAGGAGCCTCCACATCGCCCAACCTAAGGCGCGGGCCGGCCACGTCAACGGGAGGCGCCATCATTACCCTACTCCAAGCTGACTCAGGCTATGGGGAACAAGACCGGCGTCCCATCTGGCTCGCTCCGCCAGGTAGGCAATGATGGCGCCCCGCACGCTCCCTGACAATGGCGGCTCTCGGCCCCCTTACGGAAGCAAGAGGACGTCAGCAAGGACTCGACAGCCCCGACAGCTGTCCCTCCGCCAGGCTCCAGCGCTCCTCCGACGGCCACGACATCACACAAACCGGGCGCCAAAATCTCTCCGCCCGCCACGATGGCGTGTACTTAGGGCGCTAGCTATCCTCCGCTAGACACGTAGCACTCTGCTACACCCCCCATTGTACACCTGGATCCTCTCCTTACGCCTATAAAAGGAAGGACCAGGGCCCTCTTAGAGAGGGTTGGCCGCGCGGGGACGAGGACGAGACAGGCGCTCGCGTAAGGCCGCTCGCTCCCTCACCCGCGTGGACGCTTGTAACCCCCTACTGCAAGCGCACCCGACCTGGTCGCGGGACGAACACGAAGGCCGTGGGATTTCCACCTCTCTCTCTTGCCCATCTCCGGCCACCTTTCTCCCCCCTTCGCGCTCGGCCTCGCGCCGACCCATCTAGGCTGGGGCACGCGGCGACATTTCACTCGTCGGCCCAGGGACCCTGAAAGTAGCCTAGAGGGGGGGTGAATAGGCTAATCTGAAAATTTTCACAACAAACTTCGAAAGATTGTTAGATACACAGTTCGATTGGTGCAGGCCGGTTCAACAGCTACGTGCGCAAGTTGAACCACTCTGAACCAATCCAACTGTTTTATAAACTTTTGACTAAAATCTACTCGAAAAAGTATTTCGCAAGTTCTTGAGAGAAGTAAGATATAGCTAAGTGAGGATGAAAAGATGAATATGTAAAGGCTATTTTACTTCTAGATAAACTCTACGGAGAAATCTTGATGTCAATCTTGCAAGTAAAAGTATCTCAAGTTAAAACAAGCAAGAACACACGACACAAGATTTAATCCGAGGTTCGGCCACACCACAAAGGTGTCCTACTCCCCGTTGAGGAGCCCACAAAGGGCCGGGTCTTTTTCAA
The DNA here is from genome assembly GCA_029449295.1 of Zea luxurians. Classification (NCBI taxonomy): domain Eukaryota; kingdom Viridiplantae; phylum Streptophyta; class Magnoliopsida; order Poales; family Poaceae; genus Zea; species Zea luxurians. Next base: position 44,980,981 of record JAOPSE010000026.1, read on the forward strand.
CCCTAATCCTCCAAAAGCCGACCACAAAGGTCAAGGCAATCTCTTCTTATCTTAGCTCAAAGAGCGGGTGATACAAACTTCTTAGGGTCGTCCACAAATTTGGAGACTCCCAAGCAACCTCAAAAGATCTTGAAACCTAGGGTTTCAAGAACACCAAGAACGCACAAGAGGGGTTTGCACAAGCTCAAGTCTTTGAAAAGGAGATGGGAGAGGAAAACCAAATCGTGAGCACAAGCACAAACCTCACACGCAAGAGCTCCTCCAACAAGGTTGAATCTTGAGGAAGATTTAAGTGTGAGAGAGATGGAGAGATGAGTGCTTTGTCTCAAGTTAGGTGAGCAATAAATGAGTGAGTGTTCAGCCGTATTGAAGAAGAGAGAAAGGGAGGGTCTATTTATAGTCACGGCTCAAAAACTAGCCGTTTGACTAAAAAACCCGTTGAAAACCGGTTGAACCGCCCCCTAGGGCGGTTGAACCGCCCCCTGACAGGTCAGCAGACTGTCTGTCAGTCTGACTGCCAGACTGACTGGCAGACTGACCTGCAGGCGGGTCAGACAGGCCAGGACCGGTTGAACCGCCCCCCAGGGCGGTTGAACCGCCCCCTGACACCCCTGGCGACCTGACTGCCAGTCTGACTGGCAGACTGCAGACCAGAAGTCAGAGGGTCAGAGACCAGTTGAGCTGCCCCCCAGGACCAGTTCAGCTGGTCTAGACTAGAGAGTTTTGGAGAGAAAACCCCAGCTCAGCTGCCCGGGGGCAAGTTCAGCTGGGTATGGTCAGAGAGGTCCACAGCTGAAGTTGAAGTTCAGCTGGAGTTGAAAAAGTTCAACTCAGCTGAAGTCCAGCTCAGCTGAAAAGCTCAGCTGCAGCTGAAGAAGCTCATCACAGCTGAAGTTAAGTTCAGCTGGAAAGCTCAGCTGCAGTTGAAGAAGTTCAGCTGCTTTTCAGCAAGAACACTCTAGGTTTCTCAACCCTAACCATGGTCAACCAAATAATGTTAAAGTGATTTTTGGTTTTCAAAAATAGCTTTTGAATTTGGGGACTTGAGCTATAGCAAACACCTGTACCTGTGCGAAAAAGAACAAGGAAGAATTACATCATGCAACACAAGATTTTAAATAAATTTTATACGTCCGTTGCATGAAGTTCTTGGTGCTTCCTTAAGTTCCTGTTTCCTTTTAATCAAACACTGAGAACAAAAACTGTTAATACCCTTATTTGTTTTGTCATTAAATCACCAAAACCCTCACTTGGGGTTGATTGCACTTACAATCTCCCCCTTTTTGGTGATTGATGCCAAAACAATTAAGGTCAAAAAGATATATATTTGCAATAGAAAGTTTCTTTTGAATGATTGTATGTAGATGGCTCCCCCTAAATGTGTGCATGATTGTGAATCCAACGTTTTGACATAATATGTCATGTGAGCAACACATTTAGAGGTAGTGACAAAAACCATACTAAATACAATCATCCGAGGGGTGCAAGAGTGTCATAACAGGAGTTGTGATGCACATGACTATCTCTAAAAACACATTATTTTTACTTCATAGCAGAGTAGTCATTACAAACTGATAGAACAAAAGATGATGGCCAGAAGACCATCATATTCCTTTGAATAACAATCCAACAGTTTTATTTCATACAATGGTAAAGTACAAGCCACAACAGTGGCCAAAAACGAAAATAATCCAAAAGAAAACCGAAAGAACCACAAAATAGAAAGAACCACAAACTAGAGATTGGATTTTCTCCCCCTTTTTGGCAACAAGTACCAAAAACGGAGAGAGAGACAAGGATACAAGAATCAATATCCTCCAGGAGGAGGATATGACGGAGGATATGATGGAGGATAGGAAGTGTAATCCGGGAAGAAGGTCCTCATCGCGTCCTCCTCAAAAGTGGAGTCCCGAGGTGGCTCATCAGCCGCAGAGAAAACAGATGCCGAAGATGTACGATGATCAGGAGGAGGTGGAGGGTGGTGGTGGTAACCAGAGCCGGATGGCGTAGAGTCACCAGGAATGGGTCCCGGACCCGGGTAAGGAGGCGGAGGGTGGGAGGATGATTGACCTGGATCCCCATGGTAGGGAGGCGGGGCAAACTCCTCGCGATCATCAACATAGACTTCTTCATCTTCATCGTCTGCAGACATAAAAGGCACCCCGTAGGCCTGCTGGTGCCACTCATTGATCTCCGGGGGAGGAGGATGGAGAGGCACATCAGGCGAACGAGGGACAAAAGGCATGCCCATGGAGGAAGCTTGACGACGAAGATTGTCGTCAGTCTCCCGCTGACGCCGTGCCACCTCATGGACATCAGCAGAAATGTTGCGGCACATGGAGAAAAATGCCGCAAGCCCATGGAACAAGCGAGCACCCATCCCGCGGCCACGACCTCGACCACGACCACGAGCACGTGGCATGGGAGATCCGCGGCCAGGAGAGGGACGCGAGGCAGCAGCGGGGGGAGAGGAGGAAGGATGGTGAGGAGGCTGGCGAGGTGGCTCAGAGGAGGAGGCAGGGCCTCCAGACCGTGAGGGAACCCGCTTCGTACGAGCAGCTGGGTTGGAGGAATCAACCCAGTAGGGTACGTAGCGGGAGTGTTTGACGGGTTTTTCGAAGTGGGTCTAGGTGACCACTTCGATCATCTTCATGATAAAGGGTGCATGAAGACACCCTCTGTGAGGAGACCAGGAAGCACGGACGATCTCTTCCCAGATCATGTCAAACACATTGATGCGGGCGAGACTGTTGGGAGCAAGGAGGAGGAGGAGGACTCGACTCTCCCCAAGGACGTTCATTTGATTACCGCCCTTTGGGAGAACGGTCATCCGGGACAAGGAATTAAGGTACCTGTAGTACCTATGCATGTTAGCGGTTGTCCAGAACTCCCGCTCAGTAGAGACATGAATGAATTCCGTCTCTTCCCGCATGGGCAGCCGAATGCCATGCACTCGCATGTTGCTGCCCTGAATGTCTGCATCAGAGAAGCCCAAAATATGGGCAAAACGACGATAACTGACTTTGTGCCAGTTACCCTGGATGAAGAAATACATGACTGGGTAATCATACCCATCGGCTTCCTCATCTACTTTCTTTATCCAGAGGGTGGCATAGAACTGAGCTACCACCTCATCGTTCCAGGGGTATTCTATGGTCATAATGTTACGTAACCCCTTTCTCTCTAAGTTTACGAGAGCTGGCGACATGTCAGCATCTCCCATATTCTCACAACCCTCCCAGTCAATAAATCTATGTCGGACGATTGGGTGTTTCTTGGTAAGAATGACAGAATTGTAGAAGTCAGCCTGGAAAAGATTCCAGAACCGAGAGTCCTGGACACCAGGATGACGAGGAGTGAGAGTAGGGTTGGTAAACCTCAGACGCTGAAGGGTGTCTATTCCCTTCCGAGTGAAGTCGATGGGAGATTCATGCGGACTGCGGCTGACGTTCGCCGGATGCATGTGCAGTCCGGTGACGTAGAGAGCATCAGGCGCTGGAAGGTCGACGAAGTCGTCGAAAGCCCCATCCTCCTCTTGGCAGGGAGCATACCCTGAGGATGACGTGCTACGACGAGGACGAGAGACGCCAACCTTTTGGCGTCTCCCGCGAGTCGGCTGCGAGGGCAGGGAAGAGCCCTCGCCAGCCATCCGACCAGAGCCACGTCCTCTCTTAGAGAGGGAGCGACGAGGCGGAGGAGAGGGGACGGGAGATTCCTCCTGAATCTTGTCGGAGTCGCTGCTAAACTCAACCACAGAGGGGTTGCGACGACGCACCATGATTGAAAAAGGTGGTGAAACGTGAAGCGGTTGAAGTGTGTGAAGGAGAGGCTCTAAAGGTTGTGAAGCGACCAAGGCGAGAGTGAATGAAGTGGGAAAAGAGAAGAGGAGTGTCAAATATATATATAGGCAGTTGAGCTGGTCCTCAGGACCAGTTCAACCGCCCCCATGGGCCAGTTCAGCTGGTTTTGATGCGCAGCGACCAAAAAAAAACTGCTCAAAAGAAGATGTCTGGGCTCCCGGCACTTGAGCGAGGCAAGAAAAAAAATATGCATGGCGCCCTGACACGTTTGCTCGGCTGTGAGAAGTGACCGAACAGAGAGAAAAAGTCTGCAGCATGGTGCGCGGGCTGAGCAGAAGCATCCAAAAGTTTACTGCGCGGCAGACAGCGACCGGACAGGTCACTGCGCGCCCTGCAGCGAGGAGGCGACCAAAAAAAATTCTGACGCGCGCTGCAGCAGCTGACCGGATGCGCCAAAAAAAATTAAAGAATCTCTGGCGCCGCTGCAGAGATGAGGCGACCGGACAGGGAAAGTGATCGGACAACAAAAAAACAACATGGCGCAGCAGCTGGCCCCAAGACGGGCTGTGCAGAAGCGTCCAAAAAAAAACTGCGCGCGCTCAGACATTTGCATGCACTGCTGGAAAAAAAAAGAAGCTCGCGCACTGACGCTAGAGCACAGCGGAGACCAAAAACTACTGCATGGCGTCCTTACCCCCTGCATGCCAGGTTGTGACCGGACAGGAAAAAGAAATGGGCGCTAGGCCGCAGGAAGTGACGGGTCAAGTAAGAAAAAAAATGCTGCGCGCCAGATGCTTGAGTGCGGCTGAGACCAAAAAAAAATTTTTGGCGCGCGCCCTGACACTGCCTGCACTGCTGTGACCGACAGCCAAAAAAAATTGCGCGCCCAGCAGGATGCAACTGGTTAAAAAAATCTGCGCGGCGCCTCGGATGTGACCAGTCAAACAGGAAAAAGGTTCTGTGCGCCTGACACTGCTGCCCTGCTGAAAAAGCGACTGCGCGACTGAAAAAGGTGCAGCGGACAGACCTGCGCGTGGACAGACCTACGCTGACCGGTCAGAGACCGGTTCAACCGGTCAACAACACCGGTTCAATCGGTCAACAACACCGGTTCAACCGGTTTTGGCCAGGTTGCTCCTGGTAAAATCTGGTCAAAAGCAGCTGAGCTGAAGTTCAGCTGCAAAGTTCAGCTGACCTCCTCCAGCTGAACTAGAAAGTTCAGCTGGCCTCCTCAGCTGAACTAGAAAGTTCAGCTGGACAAGCCAGTTGAGCCCCTTACTACTAAAATTCATTCGAATTTTAAGATTTCTACCAAGTTTTTTTTTGAAAGATCATCACAAAACTTTAAGACTATCAATAAAAAATAGTGAATCAAACAATTTTTGTGTGACCGTTTTCAAGTTAAGTTACGAGAATCTAAGATATTTAATTCACTCCTAAGAAAGCAAAACCTAGTCTCATCGAGGGGTTTTGTGAAGATATCGGCTAGTTGATTTTCGGTGCTCACATGAAACAATTCGATATCTCCTTTGGCTTCGTGGTCTCTCAAGAAATGGTGTCTGATGTCAATATGTTTAGTTCTAGAGTGTTGCACAGGGTTGTTTGCAAGTTTTATGGCACTCTCATTGTCACACAAAAGTGGAATTTTGTTAAACTCACAACCAAAATCTCGAAGGGTTTGCTTCATCCATAACAACTGTGCACAACATGCCCCAGCTGCTATGTACTCAGCTTCTGCAGTGGAAAGTGCAACACAATTTTGTTTCTTGGAACTCCATGATACTAAGGATCGCCCAAGGAATTGGCAAGTCCCAGTAGTACTTTTTCGATCTACTTTGCAACTGGCATAATCTGAGTCAGAATAGCCAAGTAAATCGAAAAGGGAGCCTTTGGGATACTATAATCCTAGGTTTTGGGTGTGAACTAAGTATCTTAGAATTCTCTTAACTGCTACAAGATGGCAATCTTTAGGATTTGCTTGAAAACGTGCACACATGCAAACACTCAACATAATATCAGGTCTAGATGCACATAAGTAAAGCAGTGATCCTATCATTGATCTATATAATGTTTGATCTACGGGTTTACCTTCCTCATTTAGGTCGAGATGTCCATTTGATGACATTGGAGTCTTGGCGTGTTTTGCCTTTTCCATGCCAAATTTCTTGAGCATATCTTGTGTATATTTGGTTTGGCATAGAAAAGTACCTTCCTTGAGCTGTTTGACTTGAAATCCCAGGAAGTATTTAAGCTCGCCCATCATAGACATCTCAAACCTGTTCGTCATTACTTTGCTAAACTCTTCACAAAATTTTTCATTAGTACTACCAAATATAATGTCATCAACATATACTTGGCACACAAATAATTCATTGTCAACTTTTCTAGTAAATAAGGTAGAGTCAGCTTTTCCTATTGTAAACCCATTCTTAATTAAAAATTCTTTAAGACAGTCATACCAAGCTCTAGGGGCTTGTTTAAGCCCGTAGAGTGCCTTGTGAAGAAGATAAACATGATTTGGCTTCTTTGGATCTTCAAAACCCGGTGGTTGCTCCACATATACTCTCTCTTGTAGTGGTCCATTTAGAAATGCGCTCTTGACATCCATTTGATATAGCTTGAAATCATGGTTAGTAGCATATGCAATTAATATTCTAATTGATTCTAACCTTGCTACCGGCGCATATGTTTCGCCAAAATCGAGTCCTTCCACTTGAGTATAGCCTTGGGCAACCAACCGTGCCTTGTTTCTTGTAACCACGCCATGTTCATCTTGCTTGTTCCTAAAGACCCATTTAGTCCCAATCACATTTTGTTTGGGTCTTTGGACTAAGGACCAGACTTCATTCCGGGTGAAGTTGTTTAACTCCTCTTGCATGGCAATTATCCAATCCGGATCACCCAATGCTTCTTCAACCTTAAGTGGCTCAAGAGAGGAAACAAATGAGTAAAATTCACAAAAATTAGCTAAACAAGATCGAGTTGTTACCCCTCTCCTGATGCTACCCAGGATGTTGTCCACTGGATGATCCCTTTGTATTGTTTGATGGACTCTAGGATGAGGCACTGATGGATGTCTTTGTATTTGCTCCTCCTCATCAATTACTTGATCAAGAGGCACTTCACCATCAATACTTTCTTGTTCATCTTCTACCACTGTTGGCATCCTTTGATGATTTTCTTCGTGGCTTGGATGACTTGAGGTTGATGGGTTTGCTTGGGTGGAGACTTTGTCACTCACCACCCTTGCACCCACATCAACTATCTCATTGGTCATCCATAAGGTTCCTTCTTCATCATCCCTTTCTTGAGGTCTCACCTCACTTATTGCAAGTTTCTTTATGGCCTCACAAGGTGGTTCTTCATTTCCTGCAGTGTCATTAGAAATATGCCCTTGCGAGCCATTAGACTCATCAAATGTCACGTCTATCGCTATTTCAACAATACCGGTGGTATTGTTGAAAACACGATATCCATGCGCATTTGATGCATACCCAAGCAAGAAGCCCTCGTCCACTCTAGGAGCAAACTTTGAGCTCTTGACTTTCTTGTTAAGAATAAAACACTTACAACCAAATACTCTAAAATAATCAACTTTTGGTTTGTTACCAGTGAGAAGCTCATAAGCAGTCTTTTTGTAGATCTTATGAAGATAGAGACGGTTGATTGCATGACAGGCGGTGTTGACCGCCTCTGCCCAAAAGTTGTCAGGTGTCTTGTACTCATCCAACATGGTTCTTGCAGCTTCAATTAGAGTTCGGTTCTTTCTTTCCACAACACCATTTTGTTGTGGAGTGTAAGGCACCGAGAACTCATGCTTGATTCCCTCTTCTCCTAAGAATTCTTCGACACCTGTGTTCTTGAATTCCGTCCCATTATCACTTCTCACTTTCTTGATTTTGAGCTCAAACTCATTTTGAGCTCTTCTCATGAATTTCTTCAATATTTCTTGAGTTTCACCTTTATCACTCAAAAAGAAAACCCAAGTGAATCGAGAAAAATCATCAACAATGACTAAACCATACTTACTACCACCAATGCTAATGTAAGCCACAGGTCCGAAGAGGTCCATGTGAAGAAGCTCCAATGGCCTCTTTGTTGTGACCACATTCTTTGATTGATGTGGGACTCCATGTTGCTTTCCTGCTTGGCATGCGCCACAAACCCTATCTTTCTCTAATACAACATTTGTTAGTCCAATGATGTGATTATCCTTTTGAAGTTTGGCCAAATTCCTCATACCGACATGGGCTAGCCGGCGATGCCAAAGCCAACCCTTGTCGGACTTTGCCACTAAACAAGTCTCAGGCGTCACTTTACTTGTTGTGAAATCAACAAGATAAAGCTTGCCCTTCAAGCGACCGGTAAAGGCAACTGAGGAGTCCTCCCTTCTAAGGATCTTCACATCCACATCCGAAAATAGGCAATTATAACCCATTCCACAAAGTTGTGAAATGGACAACAAGTTATAGCTTAAAGAATCTACTAATAAAACATTTGAAAGTGATTGTTGGTCTGAGATAGGAATTTTACCAATACCAATCACCTTACTTTTGCCACTATCTCCAAACACAATTTCTTGTGCTTCTTGAGTTAGTTGCAATGTATGAAACATGTCTTTCTCCCCGGTCATGTGATTTGTACATCCACTGTCAAGCACCCAACTTGACCCACCAGAGGAGTAGACCTGCAAGACAAGTTTAGGCTATGCTTTTAGGTACCCAAATTGAATTGGGTCCTACAGTGTTAGTTATAGCCTTGGGTACCCACACACTTCTTTTCATGACTTTTCGTTTAGTGTAGGCACCCACATATTTCACAACCAATTTTCCTAAATCCCAAGTCAACATATAATCACAAAGATATGAGTGGGAAATGGGAGCATTAGATTTTTGTCCACTTGAGGATCCCTCTTCCTTCATCTTACTCTTTGTGGAACTCAAGTTAACCTTTACCTGAGGTGACTTGTCATTTGAGGAGTGAATCCTCCCCAAGGCATCATATAGGGTGGTTCCCTCTATGAACTTGGGGGATCTCCACCCCTTATGCACTGTGCTAGGGTTTTCCTTGAATGAGTTGAACCCAAGCCCCCTTCTTCCATTGTTGGGCTTAAGGGACTTGTACTTGGGTTCAACTTTCTTTAACCCATCATTGCTAGAGCATCTTTTCAAAATTTCTTTGACCTTCACCTGTGGGCTATTCTTCCTTGCATGGTTAGTTAGACAACAAGAAGCATGATATTTGGCACAATGTTTGCAAGAATTATCATTTAAGCTAGACTTAGATTCAAGCACTAAAGATGAGGCATTGATGTTCTTGCAATTTTCAAGTTGCACTTGAAGTTCTTGATTTTGAACATTCAAGCTTAACATGCTTGCTTCAAGTGCATTCTTTTCATTTGCAAGATTAGCTATAGAGGTTTTCATGTTAATTACTTCTTTTTCTTTATTCTCTATAGTTATCTTGACTAAAGATACTTCCTTAGTCAAGACATCTAGCATTTCACCTTTATTGTGAAGCAATTCTTGAAGCTCTAGGTTTCTTTCCTTTCCAAGAATAAGCAAGTCTTCTTGAGCATCAAGAGTTGCTTTTCTTTTATCTAGCTTCTCCATTAATTTGGTGATAACATTGTATCCATTCAAGCCAAATTCTTTAATCATTTTATTTTTCATGGCAATTTGTTCATCATCATCATTTGAAAAATCATTACTAAATAAGGTTACCTTATCTCCTTTTGCCATGAGGCAAGTTGGAGTGTAGAATTCGTCTTGTAGGTTGGTGAAGAGTTGCGAGCTTGATGTAGATTGGATGGCCACGTTTGCCACCACTTCCTCTTCCTCGGAGCTAGAACTCTCTTCATCGGAGTTCCATTCTTCACCAATATGGGCTTGACCATATTTCTTCTTCTTGAAGTATCCCTTGGTCTTGCCCCCCTTTTTGAACTTGTCCTTCTTATATTCCTTCTTAGCTTCTTGTTCCTTCTTGTTAGGACAATCCGCTATGAAATGACCGGTTTGGCCACATTCATAGCATGCCCTCTTCTTTCCTTTCCTTTGAAACTTGTCATTTTTCCTTACAAATTTCTTGAATGTTTTGATGAACATAGCTGTGTCTTCATCACTTGAGCTATCTTCATCACTTGAGGTCTCGACCACTTTCTTTGCTTTGTGGTCTTTGTTCTTCTTGGGGTTGTCTTGCTCATTAGTGATCAAGGCATGAGAGTCCCTTGACTTGATAGGGGCTTCTTCGGACTCATGTTGTTGAATCTTTGCAAATAATTGATGAGGCGTCATATCCTCATAGTCATCACGATCCCTAATCATCCTTGCAAGACTCTTATCCTTTTCTTTATATGCTCTCATGAATAAACTTGTGACCTTGGAGTCACTCCAATCTTCACTCCCAAGAACTCTTATTTTGTTGACCAACACCATCAACCGATCAAAGAGTGATTGAAGCGACTCACCCTTTGTCCAATCATATCTTGCAAGCTCACTTTCCAAAGCCTCAACTTCATGTGACATTTTAAGAATATTCCAAATGTCACGGGCATCTTCTCTTCCTTGAACTTTCCGGTATTCTTCCGGACAAAGACTTCCTTTGATTATGCTCACTGCTTGAGCATTTCGATGAACCTCTTGCATCATTTCCAGAGTCATCTCTTCTCCTTGGGCGGGCTTATACATACCTACATTAACAATCTCCCAAAGACTAGGATGCACACCGATTAAATGCGACTTCATCTTGTCGGCCCACTCATCATAGTTCAACTCACTAAGAGTTGGTAACTTTCCAAGTGGGGCGGAAGAGAAGTTGGGAATATAATTTCTAGAGTAATCGAATTGAACTTTGCTAAAGTCATTACCTTTGCTTTTGGTAGATGATCCTTCGGTGTTGAGACTTACCTTGCTCAATACCTTAGACACCAAAAGATCCACTAGATCGTCATTATAATCAAATGTTCCCTTACCTTTATCTTCTTCGGCCTTTCTTCTTGATTCTTCTTCTTCGACCTTTTTCTTAGCATCTTCCTCTTTCATTTTGAGGAACATTCTCTCGGCAATCTTCATGGCGAGGTCGAGGACCTTGGGGTCCACTTCCTCACCGGAAGATGTGATGGGGATTTCCTCGAGGAGAGGATCCACATGGTCCCGTTGAGTAGACATGATCGTTTCCTCACGCGGTTAAGCGTAAAACGAGGTACGTAGCTTTGATACCAATTGAAAGTAGCCTAGAGGGGGGGTGAATAGGCTAATCTGAAAATTTTCACAACAAACTTCGAAAGATTGTTAGATACACAGTTCGATTGGTGCAGGCCGGTTCAACAGCTACGTGCGCAAGTTGAACCACTCTGAACCAATCCAACTGTTTTATAAACTTTTGACTAAAATCTACTCGAAAAAGTATTTCGCAAGTTCTTGAGAGAAGTAAGATATAGCTAAGTGAGGATGAAAAGATGAATATGTAAAGGCTATTTTACTTCTAGATAAACTCTACGGAGAAATCTTAATGTCAATCTTGCAAGTAAAAGTATCTCAAGTTAAAACAAGCAACAACACACGACACAAGATTTAATCCGAGGTTCGGCCACACCACAAAGGTGTCCTACTCCCTGTTGAGGAGCCCACAAAGGGCCGGGTCTTTTTCAACCCTAATCCTCCAAAAGCCGACCACAAAGGTCAAGGCAATCTCTTCTTATCTTAGCTCAAAGAGCGGGTGATACAAACTTCTTAGGGTCGTCCACAAATTTGGAGACTCCCAAGCAACCTCAAAAGATCTTGAAACCTAGGGTTTCAAGAACACCAAGAACGCACAAGAGGGGTTTGCACAAGCTCAAGTCTTTGAAAAGGAGATGGGAGAGGAAAACCAAATCGTGAGCACAAGCACAAACCTCACACCCAAGAGCTCCTCCAACAAGGTTGAATCTTGAGAAAGATTTAAGTGTGAGAGAGATGGAGAGATGAGTGCTTTGTCTCAAGTTAGGTGAGCAATAAATGAGTGAGTGTTCAGCCGTATTGAAGAAGAGAGAGAGGGAGGGTCTATTTATAGTCACGGCTCAAAAACTAGCCGTTTGACTAAAAAACCCGTTGAAAACCGGTTGAACTGCCCCCTAGGGCGGTTGAACCGCCCCCTGACAGGTCAGCAGACTGTCTGCCAGTCTGACTGCCAGACTGACTGGCAGACTGACCTGCAGGCGGGTCAGACAGGCCAGGACCAGTTGAACCGCCCCCCAGGGCGGTTGAACCGCCCCCTGACACCCCTGGCAACCTGACTGCCAGTCTGACTGGCAGACTGCAGACCAGAAGTCAGAGGGTCAGAGACCAGTTGAGCTGCCCCCCAGGACCAGTTCAGCTGGTCTAGACCAGAGAGTTTTGGAGAGAAAACCCCAGCTCAGCTGCCCGGGGGCAAGTTCAGCTGGGTATGGTCAGAGAGGTCCACAGCTGAAGTTGAAGTTCAGCTGGAGTTGAAAAAGTTCAACTCAGCTGAAGTCCAGCTCAGCTGAAAAGCTCAGCTGCAGCTGAAGAAGCTCATCACAGCTGAAGTTAAGTTCAGCTGGAAAGCTCAGCTGCAGTTGAAGAAGTTCAGCTGCTTTTCAGCAAGAACACTCTAGGTTTCTCAACCCTAACCATGGTCAACCAAATAATGTTAAAGTGATTTTTGGTTTTCAAAAATAGCTTTTGAATTTGGGGGCTTGAGCTATAGCAAACACCTGTACCTGTGCGAAAAAGAACAAGGAAGAATTACATCATGCAACACAAGATTTTACATAAATTTTATACGTCCGTTGCATGAAGTCCTTGGTGCTTCCTTAAGTTCCTGTTTCCTTTTAATCAAACACTGAGAACAAAAACTGTTAGTACCCTTATTTGTTTTGTCATTAAATCACCAAAACCCTCACTTGGGGTTGATTGCACTTATAGACCCCCCGGTCTCGAAATGCCGACAGTTGGTGCGCCAGGTAGGGGCCTGTTGCGTGTTGACGAACAGCTTCCCGTCAAGCTCCAGATGGGCAGTCTCCAGCAACCTCTCCAACCCGGGACGGTGCTCCGTTTCGGGAGTCTTGAGTTCATGTCCCTCGACGGCAGCTACGACATGATACTCCTTCCACCGCCGTGCGACAGCGACAATGGCGGCCAACAGCCTGCCCGCCGGCGGCGGAATCGACGACGTCTTCCCCGCGTGGTGGAAGAACAACATTCGAGCTCACCCCGTCCTCTCCCCCGCCGACGGAGGAGGAGGCAGGGCAACCAAGGCCAAGCAGGAGGCAGCGCCTCGTCGGCTGTCGAGCGAGTCGACGGCGCCAGCGCCCCAACGGGGGGCGCGTCGGGCATCGACCTCGCGTTTGAGACGAGGACGAGCGCCGTCTCCCCGCAACGCGCCGATTCCGAGCAAACGGACGACGCCAGCACGCTCGCGAAAGACTTGCTGGGTGTCACCCTCGTACCTAAGACGACGGTGCAGTCAGTCCCTGACGTGACTTTATCACCGCCCGTCGACCAAGAGGTACCGACCGATTCCCATCCCACACCTTTCGGATTCAGCCTCGACCCGCCTAGCGGCTTCGCTTTGGCGGACACTCTCGCAGAGGCGAGTCCAAACCCTCTGGGGTTCCGTATGCGGTCACCTTGGGACCGGCTGACAGACGTCTCGACCTACGGGCCCTCTGGGTCCGAGGAAGACGACGTGCCCGACTTCTGTTGGGATTTCTCTGGACTTGGCAACCCAAGTGCCATGCGGGACTTTATGACCGCATGCGACTACTGCCTTTCCGACTGTTCCGACGGTAACCGTAGCCTCGACGACGAGGACTGCGGCCCAAGCCGCGAATGTTTCCATGTCGATCTAGGGGGTCCCTCCGAAGGCAACCATCTCGGCATGCTGGAGGACGGTGATCTCCCTAGGCCGGTGCCTCGCGTTGACATCCCACGGGAGCTAGCTGTGGTCCTCGTTCCGGCGGGGGGTCACGACCCACAGCTCGAGCAAATCCGCGGGGTGCAGGCCAGGCTCGACGAGGGGGCAGGAGCACTTGAGCCGATCCGCCGGGACGTCGGGCAGGAATGGGCGAGCCAGCCTCCGGCCGGAGAAATACGTCATCTACCCCAGGGCTTCCAGCACCGCATCGCCGACGATGTCAGGATGAGGCCGCCACCCGCTTCCAGTGGGGTCGACCAGAACCTGGCTGCAGCAGCAATGCTTCTTTGTGCGATGCCAGAGCCATCAACCACCGAGGGGCGACGAATCCAGGGAGAGCTCAAGAATCTCCTGGAAGGCACCGCGGTCCGGCGGGCCGAGAGCTCCGCCTCCCGAAGGCAGGGGTACCCGTCGGAACATCATGTCGCGACTTCCCGATTCATGCGGGAAGCCTCGGTCTACACCGGGCGCACGCGCAACACAGCGCCTGCGGCCCCGGGTCGCCTCGGCAACGAGCACCATCACCGCGACCGTCGGGCCCACCTCGACGAGAGGGTGCGCCGAGGCTACCACCCCAGGCGTGGGGGACGCTACGACAGCGGGGAGGATCGGAGTCCCTCGCCCGAACCGCCCGGTCCGCAGGCCTTCAGCCGGGCCATACGACGAGCGCTGTTCCCGACCCGGTTCCGACCCCCGACTACTATCACAAAGTACTCGGGGGAGACGAGACCGGAACTGTGGCTCACGGACTACCGTCTGGCCTGCCAACTGGGTGGAACGGACGATGACAACCTCATCATCCGCAACCTCCCCTTGTTCCTCTCCGACACCGCTCGCGCCTGGTTGGAGCACCTGCCTCCGGGGCAGATCTCCAACTGGGACGACCTGGTCCAAGCTTTCGCCGGCAATTTCCAGGGCACGTACGTGCGCCCCGGGAATTCCTGGGACCTCCGAAGCTGCCGACAGCAGCCGGGAGAGTCTCTCCGGGACTACATCCGGCGATTCTCGAAGCAGCGCACCGAGCTACCCAACATCACCGACTCGGATGTCATCGACGCGTTCCTCGCCGGCACCACCTGCCGCGACCTGGTGAGCAAGATGGGCCGCAAGACCCCCACCAGGGCGAGCGAGCTGATGGACATCGCCACCAAGTTCACCTCCGGCCAGGAGGCGGTCGAGGCTATCTTCCGGAAGGACAAGCAGCCCCATGGCCGCCCATCGGAAGATGCCCCCGAGGCGTCAACTCAGCGCGACGCCAAGAAGAAGGGCAAGAAGAAGTCGCAAGCGAAACGCGACGCCGCCGACGCGGACCTTGTCGCCGCCGCCGAGTACAAGAACCCTCGGAAACCCCCCGGAGGTGCCAACCTCTTCGACAAGATGCTCAAGGAGTCGTGCCCCTACCACCAGGGGCCCGTCAAGCACACCCTTGAGGAGTGCGTCATGCTTCGGCGCCACTTCCACAAGGCTGGGCCACCCGCGGAGGGTGGCAGGGCCCGCGATGACGACAAGAAGGAAGATCACCAGGCAGGAGAGTTCCCCGAGGTCCGCGACTGCTTCATGATCTACGGTGGGCAAGCGGCGAACGCCTCGGCTCGGCACCGCAAGCAAGAGCGTCGGGAGGTCTGTTCGGTGAAGGTGGCGGCGCCAGTCTACCTAGACTGGTCCGACAAGCCCATCACCTTCGACCAAGCCGACCACCCCGACCATGTGCCGAGCCCGGGAAAATACCCGCTCGTCGTCGACCCTGTCATCGGCGACGCCAGGCTCACCAAGGTCCTCATGGACGGAGGCAGCAGCCTCAACATCATCTACGCCGAGACCCTTGGGCTTCTGCGTATCGATCTGTCCTCGGTCCGGGCGGGCGCTGCGCCTTTCCATGGGATCATCCCCGGGAAGCGCGTCCAGCCCCTCGGACAACTCGATCTTCCCGTCTACTTCGGAACACCCTCCAACTTCCGAAGGGAGACCCTAACGTTCGAGGTGGTCGGGTTCCGAGGAACCTACCACGCGGTACTGGGAAGGCCATACTACGCGAAGTTCATGGCCGTCCCCAACTACACCTACCTCAAGCTCAAGTTGTCGGGCCCCAACGGGGTCATCACCTTCGGCCCCACGTACAAACACGCGTTCGAATGCGACGTGGAGTGCGTGGAGTACGCCGAGGCCCTCGCTGAGTCCGAGGCCCTCATCGCCGACCTGGAGAGCCTCTCTAAGGAGGTGCCAGACATGAAGCGTCATGCCGGCAACTTCGAGCCAGCGGAGACGGTTAAGTCTGTCCCCCTCGACCCTGGCAGCGATGCCTCCAAGCAGATCCGGATCGGTTCCGAGCTCGATCCCAAATAGGAAGCAGTGCTCGTCGACTTTCTCCGCGCGAACGCCGACGTCTTCGCGTGGAGTCCCTCGAACATGCCCGGCATACCGAGGGATGTCGCCGAGCACTCGCTGGACATCCGAGCC
Organism: Zea luxurians; assembly: GCA_029449295.1. Taxonomy (NCBI): domain Eukaryota; kingdom Viridiplantae; phylum Streptophyta; class Magnoliopsida; order Poales; family Poaceae; genus Zea; species Zea luxurians. Next base: position 44,997,150 of record JAOPSE010000026.1, read on the forward strand.
GGAGCACGACCCATCAAGTAGCCTCTGCGCCGATTCAACGAAGAAAAGCACAGAGCTATAGGCGAGGAGATCCACAAGCTAATGGCGGCAGGGTTCATCAAAGAGGTATTCCATCCCGAATGGCTTACCAACCCTGTGCTTGTGAGAAAGAAAGGAGATAAATGGCGGATGTGTGTAGACTACACTGGTCTAAACACATGTCTGAAGGTTCCCTACCCTCTGCCTCGCATCGATCAAATCGTGGATTCCACTGCTGGGTGTGAAACCCTGTCTTTCCTCGATGCCTACTCAGGGTATCACCAAATCAGGATGAAAGAGTCCGACCAGCTCGCGACTTCTTTCATCACACCCTTCGGCATGTACTGCTATGTCACCATGCCGTTCGGCTTGAGGAATGCGGGCGCGACGTACCAGCGGTGCATGAACCATGTGTTCGGCGAACACATTGGCCGCACGGTCGAGGCCTACGTCGATGACATCGTAGTCAAGACGATGAAAGCCTCCGACCTCCTTTCTGACCTTGAAGTGACATTCCGATGTCTCAAGGCGAAAGGCGTGAAGCTCAATCCCGAAAAGTGTGCCTTCGGGGTACCCCGAGGGATGCTCTTGGGGTTCATCGTCTCCGAGCGGGGCATCGAAGCCAACCCGGAGAAGATCGCAGCCATCGTCAGCATGGGGCCCATCAAGGACTTGAAAGGCGTGCAGAGGGTCATGGGATGTCTCGCGGCTCTGAGCCGCTTCATCTCACGCCTTGGTGAAAGAGGTCTGCCTCTGTACCGCCTCTTAAGGAAGGCCGAGTGCTTCACTTGGACCTCTGAGGCCGAGGAAGCCCTCGGGAACCTGAAGGCGCTCCTCACGAATGCGCCTATCTTGGTGCCCCCAGCTGCCGGAGAAGCCCTCTTGGTCTACGTCGCCGCGACCACTCAGGTGGTTAGCGCCGCGACTGTGGTCGAGAGGCAAGAAGAGGGGCATGCATTGCCCGTTCAGAGGCTAGTCTACTTCGTCAGCGAGGTACTGTCTGAAACCAAGATCCGCTACCCACAAGTTCAGAAGCTGCTGTACGCAGTGATCCTGACGCGGCGGAAGCTGCGACACTACTTCGAGTCTCATCCGGTAACTGTGGTGTCATCCTTCCCCCTGGGGGAGATCATCCAGTGCTGAGAGGCCTCGGGTAGAATTGCAAAGTGGGCGGTGGAAATTATGGGCGAAACAATCTCATTCGCCCCTCGGAAGGCCATCAAGTCCCAGGTCTTGGTGGACTTCGTGGCTGAATGGGTCGACACCCAGCTCCCAACAGCTCCGATCCAGCCGAAGCTCTGGACCATGTTCTTCGACGGGTCGCTGATGAAGACAGGAGCCGGCGCAGGCCTACTCTTCATCTCGCCCCTCGGGAAGCACCTACGCTATGTGCTACGCCTCCATTTCCTGGCGTCCGACAATGTGGCTGAGTACGAGGCTCTGGTCAATGGGTTGCAGATCGCCATCGAGCTAGGGGTCCGACGCCTCGACGCTCGCAGTGACTCGCAACTCGTCATCGACCAAGTCATGAAGAACTCTCACTGCCGCGACCCGAAGATGGAGGCCTACTGCGATGAGGTTCGGCGCCTGGAAGACAAGTTCTACGGGCTCGAGCTCAACCACATCGCCCGGCGCTACAACGAGACTGCGGACGAGCTGGCTAAAATAGCCTCAGGGCGAACAACGGTTCCCCCGGACGTCTTCTCCTGAGACCTGCATCAACCCTCCATCAAGATCGACGACACGACCGAGCCTGAGGCACCCTCGGCCCAGCCCGAGGTACCCTCGGCACGGTCTGAGGCACCCTCGGCTCGGCCCGAGGCACCCTCGGCTCAGCCCGAGGTACCCTCGGCACCCGAGGGTGAGACGCTGCACGTCGAGGGGGAGCGAAGCGGGGTCACGCTTGATCAAAACTGGTAGGCCCCGTACCTGCAATATCTCCATCGAGGAGAGCTACCCCTCGAACGAGCCGAAGCTCGGCGGTTGGCGCGGCGCGCCAAGTCGTTCGTCTTGCTGGGGGATGGGAAGGAGCTCCACCACCGCACCCCGAGCCCTTGTTGGAGACACCCGGGGGCTACACACACCCCTGGGAAGGGCCGCTTGTCATCGCCAAAGTTCTGAAGCCCGGAACAAACGAACTGGCCGATAGTCAAGGCGAGGTCTGCACCAACACTTCGAACGTCTAACAGCTACGTCGCCTCTACCCTTAAGATGCTTTCAAGTTGTTCGCTTACCTTGCCCCCACGCAAGTTTTAGTCATCAAGGAAGGGTCAGACTTGCCTCGGTAGAGCCCGACCCTCCCTCGGGGGCTAAAAAGGGGGGAACCCCTCTGCGTCAAAATTTTCAATCGAAAAGGCTTTTGCGTTCCACCGGCTATGTCGGAAGCAGGACCCCAAGGAGCGAACGCGGGTGCATGTAAGTGGCAAGGCTGACTGAGCCGAGGGACTCCTACGCCTCTGGGTTACGGACACCTCACTCGTCACCCGCCACGAAAAGTGACCCCTACTTGGGGAAGCCACCCTGCTACTGACAGGCGGGGCCGGACACGCAAAATGAAAGGGAAAGGAGCACAACTTTATGCAACGGTAATAAAGTGTTCAGGCCTCAGCGGCCGCAGAAAGACACACGTGCATCCAACAGAAACTGCTCTGACAGAGTTAGGCGTCGCCACGGGAAGGAGCCTCGCCTTCGGCTTCGTCCCCGCCCTCGGCAAAGTCCATCCCGGCTTCGGACGACAGCGCAGGCGGGAGGATCTCTGCCTCGAAGGTGGTCGCCAGCACTGCGCTCAGACCCATGGCGGCCGCATCGAGCCTCTGGACTTCTGCCAGGGCGGCTTCATCTTCGTCAGGAAGGCAATACCCCTCGCTGACCCGCTCCAGGTCCACGACGTAGTGGGAAGCGAGCACGGCGAAGGCCCGCCTGACGCCGTGGTGTAGCGCCTCGCGGAGTCTGCCGCGCACATGATCGCCCAAGGCCTGTAGGCGACTTTGAGGGGAGCTTCCTGAGGGGACGTCGCCGGAGCCAAGGACCCGGCAGAAGTCCGAGACGGCCTCGGACATGGCCGCGTGGTCGGCCTCCCTCTGCTCGGCCGCCCCGGCAAGCGCCTCGGCAAGCGCCTTGGCGGACTCATCAAGGGCGGACTCGAGCTCTGCGAACAGCCAGAACGAAAGATCTCAAACACAAGCGGAGGAAACAAGCTGAAACGAAAACCGAAAATGGCCAAGGCGTACCTCCGGCTCGGGCACGCTGCTCCGAGGCTGCGACCTGGGCTACGGCTAGGTCGGCTGCAAGGGCTCCAGCCCGGCTTTCGGCCTCGGCAGCCCGGCCCCGAGATTGGTCCCGCTCATCAACGATCCGGTCGAACTCCGACTACTGTCGTTGCACTTCTGCGCGCGCCGCTGTCGCCTCCGCGCGTGCCGCTGCCGCCTCGGCTCTCAGATCGGTGCAGAGCAACCGAAGGTCCGCTGCCTCGGCGCCCTGCTGAGAGAGGCACGCAGTAGCCCCGGCGAGCGAGGTCCTCAGGGATCGCAGCAAGCCCCAGACGTCGACCTCGTGGCAGATGAACGACGACTTAGCGGCGCTCATATCCGTCAGATCATGAGGGAAGGAAGCGGGGCGTCACGAAAGACGCCTTGGTCACAAAAAAGAAAAGGTATGCCTGAAACCGTTACCTGGAGGATTTTGGGGACGTCCCTGCAGAAAACCTCCAGCGACGACCGGAGCGACCCCACCGTTGCTTCGGCACACTCCCGGAGCTCGTCCCAGGACTGCTCCTCCCGCTCATCGTCGAGAACAAAGAAGGGATCCGAGGCCTCGCGGGTCCGGAACCGGAGCAACTGGCGCCGACCCTCGGAGCTCCGCCGCACAGCGACAAGGCTGCCGCTCGGCGGGACGGATCGCGTCTCTACGCCCCCCTCCTCCGAGGCACCAAGCACCGACACCTCGGCCGTCTCAGCGTCGGCAGCGACAGGTCGCTCCCCGACTGGGACGGCAGCGGCTTCAGTAGCAATGGGTGCCAGCACCGCCAGCACGTCCGGTGGGTCCGGGGCCACGTCCGCGTCAGCCGCCTCCCCTAGCACGATGGCCGCCTCGGCAGAAGAGCCGGCCTCGGGAACTCGCTCCACGATGACTGGTGCCGCCTGAGCCCCCTGCTGTGGAGCGCCTTGTGAGAAGGTCAGCTGAACGGCAAGGCCCGGAGCGGCGCCGGCTGCGGAAGCCGACGCCGTCTTAAGGGCCTTTCGGGGAGCCAGATCGGTCAGGCCATGGCTTCGCTTACTGAGGAGGAAAGAAAAACCACGGTCGGGACATACGAATGAAAAGCCAGGACAAAGACGTTCCAAGATACTTACCCGCTCCGGGCCATGATCAACCGTGCCTGAGGGGAGGTCTCTCGGATCTCGACCCCCGAAGCCGCCGCCGAGGTCCGCTTCACCGGCAGCTTCGGCACCACCCTTGCTTTGGGCGCTTTGGACGCCTGGGAGGCGGACTGCCCAGGCCCCGCCACGGCGACCTGAGGGTCGCTCTCCTGCGCTGCCGGCGTGGACGACGGCTCTCGGGGAACAGACGTCTCGGCCTAGCTCCCCGGGGTCGCCTCAACTCCCCTAGCCGAGGGGTCAAGTACCCTCTCGGTCTGCCCCCGCTCTTCGGGCCGGGACCTCGGCGTCCCGACTCCGGGGACTGACGGCATCAGCCCACTCAGGGGCTGGCTTGACGGCTCCTGGCCTAACCTCAAGCCAGGGCTGAAGCCGAGGCGGGCAGCCATGTCGTCTTCCTCGTCATCATCTTCATCATCGTCGTCGTCATCAGGCGTTTCCGGCGACGGCTCCCTCGGGAGCCCCTCCCTCTCCTGCCGATGACAGAGCTTTTCCAAGGCGTCTTGAGCCCGCATCCGCTCCCGGGCCCGGGCCTTCTCCGCGTCCTTCTTTTTCTTCTTCTCCTCCGCGGCAACCCGCCGCGCTGCTCGGTCCACCGCATCCTGCGGGACCCGTGGCAGGGAAGGCTTGTGCCACCCTACCTCCTGAAGACGGATGGAAATCCCGACCGTAAGAACCAGGGGCAACCCGATGCAATAGGAAGGAAGGAGCGGACACTCATCAGAGTCACGCACCCTTGGTCAGGGCGCATCAAAGGCTGGGAGAAGGCGCTGGGGTCCGGTTTCCCCAACGCGACGGCCACCCGCCCGTGGAGAACGACGAAGGGAAGAGGATCCGAGGACATCCGCGAGCCCTCCAAGTCAGCCTCCGGTGTCATCTCCCAGAGCGGCAACCGTCGCTCCGCCAAGGGAAGCACCCTCCGGCGGTGGATGGCGGCAATCACTCCCGCGGCGGTGAGTCCCCCTTTCTGCAACGCCTCCAAGGCCTTGAGAAGGGGTTCGAGGTTCTTCTGTCTTTCGTGCGGGGTCCCGTGGCGCCAAGCATCGGCGGCGACGGTGACTACTCGCTGGGAAAACGGCGGGAGCAACTCGCCGTCATTCCGGAGGTAGAACCACCGGCGCTGCCACCCTTTGTTCGAGGACGCAAGGATGGCAGGAATATACAGCGACGCCCGCGACTGCCTCAGCTGAAGGATGCAGCCACCGGCCCGCACTGCCGCGCGGACCTTTCTCTCCCCCGTCGGCGAAGCGAAAAGCTCCGCGAAAAAGAGATGAGTCCACAAGTCCCAGTGGGGGGCGATCCCCAAGTACCCCTCGCACACCGCTACGAAGATGGCAGCCTGCGAGATGGAGTTGGGGCTGAGGTTGTGCAACTCCACCCCGTAGTGGTGCAGGATCGCCCGCATAAAGCGGCTCGCTGGCACACCAAATCCCCGCTCGTGGAAGGAGACGAAGCTCACGATGTACCCCGGCGGTGGGGACGGAGCGGCTCCGCTCACGGGGGGAATCCATTCCGGCCGCCTCTCATCAGAGAGAGGGCGAAGTAAACCCTCAGCAACAAGATCCTCCAGATCACCCGCCGTCACTGTGGAGAAAGGCCATGGGTCGCGCGGCGAGATGATGGTCACCCGGTCGGCCATCACCGAGCAGAAGGGGTGGCGACGCAAAGGACAGGGTGGGCGGTTTCCTTTTCTCTGGCTAAGTCTCTCGGGTTGCAAAACCCTAAGAGGGAGGCAGGAAGCGGAGCAAAGAACCATCGCCAGACCCTCCCCCGAGTATATAAAGACCAAGGCGAGACCGGTTCAACGTTCCGCCCGGACCGGCCGCGGGATTCAAAAACACGAAGCGAAACAGCCATTCCTCGAACGGCTCGCGCACGCGCAATGGCCGCCCCGCGAACCACTCGCCCCGTCGCATTAACTCCGCGGCGGGACAGGCGGCGCCTCCGGCAGGAGAAGCGAGCGACACTTCGCCTTCGCCATAATGACCGCGTCAAAAAAGGTACACCGCGTCGTTCGATCTCGTATCCTTTTCCTTTTTTCCTCTTTCTCTCTCTTGCAACAGGGACCGGGAAAGGGGGATACCCTGAAAAGGATCCTTCCCCGTGAAGGAATCAGGCTCCGAGCCTCCCTACTGATCAGAGGTTCGAAGGCTGGCCCCTCGGAAGGGTTCAACAGCCGCCTCAGAGCACGTGGGCTCCACACCCACTACTGGTCAGAGGTTCGAAGGCCGGCCCCTCGGAAGGGTTCAACGGCCGCCTCAGGCTACTCGGGCTCCACGCCCACTACTGATCAGGGGTTCGAAGGCTGGCCCCCGAAGGGTTCACAGCTGCCTCAGACACAGAGCGAGGGATGACCATGGGTACGTTCGATACATAACCAAGGCTTGGGCTGCGCTCCCGAGGTACCCTAGGACATTTCCGAGACCAGCGGAAACGATCTTGTAACGGAATCCCATCAGAGGGAGACATCGAGCCCTCGGACCCCGTCGTCAGGGGACCGGGTCCGGCAGATCACCCGCAGGTACTTTTGGGCGCGCCTCTGGGCCTCTAGCCGACCCCTAACGAATGGTGCACGGACGTCCGCTCGGATCACCCGCCTGCAGCTCACCGGAGACACCATGTTCGGCGCCCACCGAGGGCAACATGGCGCTCTCCCCCTCCTCCTTGCGGAAAGGCGACGCAGGGGCGTATGTAAAAAAGTCGAGTCTGTCCCTGATCGCCCTCTCGCCCTGTGCAGAGGCTCGGGGGCTGCTCTCGCAAACCCGGCTCCGGCCAAAACCGTTGACAGCGTCAACATACCAGCCCGAGAACTTGGGACCCGACCGTACACCCGGGCTACGGCCAGCTCGCATGAGGGAACGACCAGACCAGCCGAAGCATTGCGCGAGGCATTAAGACCTCGGAGGAGTCAAACCACTCCTCCGAGGCCTCGGGGGCTCGCGCGCACCCACTGGAACAAAACGCAACCGAGAAAGGCTGGTCCCCTTGCAAAAAAGTGCGACGAAAGCCTCCAAGCGAGTGCTAACACTCCCTTCGAGGCTCGGGGGCTACTGTCGGGGACCATAATTAGGGGTACCCTCAAGGCTCCTAATTCTCAGCTGGTAACCCACATCAGCATAAAGCTGCAAAGGCCTGATGGGTGCGATTAAGTCAGGGATCAGTTCATTCGAGGGACTCGATCACGCCTCGCCCGAGCCTAGCCTCGGACAAGGGCAGCCGACCCCGGAGGATCTCCGCCTCGCCCGAAGCCCCCCTCCAGCGGCGAACATATTTCCGGCTCGCCCGAGGCCCTATCTTCGCCAAGAAGCAACCTTGACCAAATCGCCGCGCCGACCGACCAAATCGCAGGAGCATTTAATGCAAAGGTGGCCTGACACCTTTATCCTGACGCGCGCCCCTCAGCCAACAGAGCCGAAGTGACCGCCGTCACTTCGCCGCTCCACTGACTGGTCTGACAGAAAGACAGCGCCGCCTGCGCCGCTCCGACTGTGGTGCCACTTGACAGAGTGAGGCTGACAGGCAGTCAGGCCCGGCCGCAGGCACCATAGGAAGCTCCGCTTCGCCCGACCCAGGGCTCGGACTCGGGCTAAGCCCCGGAAGACGGCGAACTCCGCTCCGCCCGACCCAGGGCTCGGACTCGGGCTAAGCCCCGAAAGACGGCGAACTCCGCTCCGCCCGACCCAGGGCTCGGACTCGGGCTAAGCCCTGGAAGACGGCGAACTCCGCTCCGCCCGACCCAGGGCTCGGACTCGGGCTAAGCCCCGGAAGACGGCGAACTCCGTTCCGCCCGACCCAGGGCTCGGACTTAGGCTCAACCCCAGAAGACGACGAATTCCGCTCCGCCCGACCCAGGGCTCGGACTTGGGCTTAGCCCTAGAAGACGACGAACTCCGCCTCGCCCGACCTAGGGGCTCGGACTCGACCTCGGCCACGGATGACGGACTCGACCTCGACCTCGGAGGAGCCTCCACATCGCCCAACCTAAGGTGCGGGCCGGCCACGTCAATGGGAGGCACCATCATTACCCTACTCCAAGCTGACTCAGGCTATGGGGAACAAGACCGGCGTCCCATCTGGCTCGCTCCGCCAGGTAGGCAATGATGGCGCCCCGCACGCTCCCTGACGATGGCGACTCTCGGCCCCCTTACGGAAGCAAGAGGACGTCAGCAAGGACTCGACAGCCCCGACAGCTGTCCCTCTGCCAGGCTCCAGCGCTCCTCCGACGGCCACGACATCACACAAACCGGGCGCCAAAATCTCTCTGGCCGCCACGATGGCGTGTACTTAGGGCGCTAGCTCTCCTCCGCTAGACACGTAGCACTCTGCTACACCCCCCATTGTACATCTGGATCCTCTCCTTACGCCTATAAAAGGAAGGACCAGGGCCCTCTTAGAGAGGGTTGGCCGCGCGGGGACGAGGACGAGACAGGCGCTCGCGTAAGGCCGCTCGCTCCCTCACCCGCGTGGACGCTTGTAACCCCCTACTGCAAGCGCACCCGACCTGGTCGCGGGACGAACACGAAGGCCGTGGGATTTCCACCTCTCTCTCTTGCCCATCTCCGGCCACCTTTCTCCCCCCTTCGCGCTCGGCCTCGCGCCGACCCATCTGGGCTGGGGCATGCGGCGACATTTCACTCGTCGGCCCAGGGACCCCACGGTCTCGAAACGCCGACACATTTTAACTAATAATTCAGCAATTAGCTACTTTTAACAAGTTAGCTGAGCATCTACAAGAGACTACATTTTCTACTCTCTATTTAACTCTTTATTTACCTCTTTATAAAAATTAAACAACATCTCATTTCAATTCTCTTTAAGAGCAACTCCAATAAGCTCTTTATATCCTTTCTAATCTATATGAAAAGAGATTTTTATACAAAAATACTTTCCAATAGTTTATCTAAATGACTATTCAAATAAGTCATCTTCTATTTATGATTTTTCGCTGGACAAATATAGAAAACGTGAATGTCTCTCTAGAGTGCAAACAAGATGTATGAAGACTGATGGAGATCGAAAAGATATAGAAAGTGGTTTTAATGTAAATGACTCTCTAAATTATTATTTAGAGAGTGAATTTTAGAAAGACTTTTGGAGATGCTCTAATAGTCAAGTCAGCTTGGGTAGGCAGAGTGGCAGTGGCTAGCCAAATTTGGCTAGAGTGGGGGTTAATTTGGAAAGTCGGATGGCTTAGCGAGTTAAATGACTAATCTGTTAGATAACTTTTTTGTTGTTAAATAACTAAAATTTGGTTTGCCGAGCCATTTGGCTAGCCTCTTGGAGATGCTCTTAGCTAGCTGCTTGTTAGCTAGCTAATCCCAATAGCAATTTTTAGCCAACTACCTATTAGCTCTAGTGTATTCAAACACCTCATATATCTTTGTTGAGTTATCTATAAACTCCAAAAGATTAGTCTACTTTTAGGTTTGTAGACAACCTCCCTTGAGAATCTAGCTACCACGAGGATTATGTGCGGAGAAATTAAAAGGGTCAATATGGTTTAGGATTTAGAAAATGATAGATTCTTACTATCGTGACGACTCAATCATTTATTATGTCCACGTTGATTTTAAATTATTTTTAGTAAAATGATTTTCGCAAAAGCAGTCTGAAAAACTAGACGTTTGATAGTTCACAACAACTATGGTGGTCAGAAACCGGGAAAAAAAACTAAAACAAACAGTTACATAAGCAAATGAACAAGCAGGCCGTTGTGACGTTGTCTGTTTTAAGAGGATAGAAAGATGTCAAAGTTACACGACATCGATGAGCTCCTCTTATTCCGTTGTTAAAAAACAAATTCATTAAGAGCAGTCCGGTAGTATCTCTCTTTCCTCTTGCGGTTCAATTACCTATCCACATGTTCCCTAGACTTCGGCTATTTCTCTCGCGCTTCACTGTGCAGCGGTTGTATCATTTTCGCCGCACACATAATTACTTCCTCCGTAAAAGATTTGGATTTTTTTGTTTACTTTGGGAACCCTATTTTCTAGAGCGATTTTTATTTTCTTAATAAAAACAAGTTCATTTTTTCTTAAAAATTTAAAATCCTTGAGAAAATGGAGTTCACAGACTAGCCCTAAATAATTTATTTTCTGCAGTGTTTTCTTTCTTGTGTGAACATATATATAGCTAGAGATCGTACTATCTTCGGCAAAGTGATATAAAGCATCATACAATCCATACTACTCAATACTCATGACAAGACGCAAGAAAATAATCGGCCGACTCGATTTTACTGGTGACAAAAGATGAACAAGTTGGTAAATGTAAAGCATATCCGAGATGATGCAACAACGTAAACAGCCATAATTATTCTCAATAACCCGGTAGCAATGCAAGGGAATTAACAACTCTTACAACATCAGGTGTTGTAAACCACACAATACTTCAGAACAGACACGCATAACACGATAGCAGGAGCAACTCACGGCAGATCACGGGATAAGGGCAGCAAACTGGCCTGATGCTGCATCATCAGCAAACTTCTCTAGTACTCGTCACCCTCGTCGCCATCCTCGCCCTCATCGAACTCAGCGCCAACCTCCTCGTAGTCCTTCTCGAGCGCCGCCAGGTCCTCACGGGCCTCAGAGAACTCACCTTCCTCCATACCCTCACCGACGTACCAGTGCACGAAGGCACGCTTGGCGTACATGAGGTCGAACTTGTGGTCGATGCGGGAGAACACCTCCACAACACTGGTGGAGTTGGAGATCATGCACACGGCACGCTGCACCTTGGCCAGGTCGCCACCAGGCACAACGCTAGGAGGCTGGTAGTTGATGCCGCACTTGAAGCCAGTCGGGCACCAATCCACGAACTGGATGGTGCGTTTGGTCTTGATGGTGGCCACAGCAGCATTAACATCCTTGGGGACCACATCACCACGGTACATGAGGCAGCAGGCCATGTACTTGCCATGGCGTGGGTCGCACTTGGCCATCATGGAAGATGGCTCAAAGGCGCTGTTGGTGATCTCAGCCACAGAGAGCTGCTCGTGGTAGGCCTTCTCAGCAGAGATGACTGGAGCGTACGAAGAAAGCATGAAGTGGATCCTCGGGTAGGGTACCAGGTTGGTCTGGAACTCGTTAACATCCACGTTAAGAGCACCATCGAACCTCAGGGAGGCAGTAAGGGATGAGATGACCTGTACAACATCAGTAACAGGTAGTTGTTACAGACAAAAGCCAGTATTTGAACCAGTTTACCAGGCAAAATGCGAAAGCAGTAGATCAAGACACGTCAGTACCTGGGACACAAGCCTGTTGAGGTTGGTGTAGGTTGGGCGCTCAATGTCAAGGGATCGGCGGCAGATGTCGTAGATGGCCTCATTGTCCAGCAGTATAGCCACATCAGTGTGCTCGAGCAGGGAGTGGGTGGACAGTACACTGTTGTATGGCTCAACTACCGAAGTAGAAACTTGGGGGGAAGGGTACACAGTGAACCCAAGCTTGGACTTCTTGCCGTAGTCAACAGACAGGCGCTCTAGGAGGAGGGAACCAAGGCCAGAGCCCGTTCCTCCACCAACAGCGTTGAAGACGAGGAAACCCTGGAGACCAGTGCAGTTGTCGGCAAGCTTCCTGATGCGATCAAGGCACAGGTCAACAATCTCCTTGCCAACTGCAAAACAAGGATATGGTTCAAATGAGATGTTCATTACAGAGCAAATATCAAGGAGCAGTGAAAATTGACGACCAGATCAGATTACTTACTGGTGTAGTGACCACGGGCAAAGTTGTTGGCTGCATCCTCCTTCCCACTGATGAGCTGCTCAGGGTGGAAGAGCTGGCGGTAGGTGCCAGTCCTCACCTCATCGATGACAGTGGGTTCAAGGTCAACAAAAACAGCACGGGGCACGTGCTTCCCAGCACCAGTCTCACTGAAGAAGGTGTTGAAAGCATCATCACCTCCCCCAATGGTTTTGTCACCGGGCATCTGACCGTCAGCCTGAACAAAACACAAATGTAGTAGTGTTAATATGCGACTTAAGGAGTCTATGTAAAAAATACATGACATCTACAGTAGTAGACCAGACAGATGCATAATCTTAAGGTAACACAGGCCTGAATGGAGATATTTCAAACTATGACACACGATTCAAATGTCCTAGGGAGCCATGATTGAATCTCCAGATTGCAGACACTTATAATATGTGAACACCATTTAGTCCTAGATAAAGCTAATAACAGCTAGGACTACATAACAACATGCCAGTCTCTATCCCATTTCTAGCAGATTTAAACAGCAAAATGCAAATTGGGTTAAGGTGCCTAATAGTGACGTGTATTCGTTTTTTTTTTGCAGAATTAATAACAGTATGAATGGATGCATTGTGGGCATGAAACTTAGCCTATGAAAATTCATCAAGGCTCACATATCAAATTAACACTAAACATACTATACTCTGTATTTGTACATCAAGGCTCACATATAAACAGGCAATACGGAACTTAGCCTATGGAAATTCAAAGATCCAAAGTGACAGTACATTTAAACGAATTCAGGGCACTCAGATCTACCACGCACGTGGGCATGGAAACATTGTACGATTTCGGGTGATCCCTATTCAAATTCTACGTATCAAAATTCCAGTTAAAAAACAATTGCAATCTCGCTCAGACACCAGTTCTCCGGATCAGACCTAGCAAACCCGAATCCGGGTAGCCACCATCACATGCATCCAGATCCGTACAGATCTACCGATTTGAAACGTCATTTCCTCCGGCGGATTTAGCCCCACCAAAAATCCAGCAAATATTAGCGACGAAACCCCCCCCCCCCAATACCGATTATAAATCTACCTCAACAGCGCGAGAACGGGAGAGGGAATGACGGATCGTTACCTGAATGCCATGCTCAAGGCAGTACAGCTCCCAGCACGCGTTTCCGACCTGGATACCGGCCTGGCCGATGTGGATCGAAATGCACTCCCTCATGGTGTCGTCGTACGGGTGGAGCGGCGGCGGGAATTGGGAGAAGGGGGAAAGGTTTGAGCCGCGGAGGTAGGCGAGTACGAAGACGCCTATCTCTGCGATGCTCGATTAGGGTTACGCTGGCTCCCACTCGTCTCGCTTTATAGAACGGAACGGCAGCCTGGGCCACGAGCCCACGATGGAGTGCCAGCGCAAGCGAGGGAAGGGGGCGGTGTTTTTTCGTTTGAGCCTCTGAGATTTTGATTGTTTTAGGGCTTGTTCGTTTTGCTCTCAATTCATGTGAATTAGGTGGGATTAAATGAGTTTTAATCTTAAACAAGTCAAAATCTTTCATAGTTTTTTTTAATCTCATCCAATCCACATGGGATAGGAATAACCGAACAAGCCCTTGATGGTTTGTGCTCCACGTACGTTCAACGGTCGGTTGGTTCGTGTCACAGTACTTGACCTCAAGAGCGGACATGTACTGGCTACGGAAATCGAAACCTCGCAGGGCATTACGAGCAAAATATTTCAAAAATACATTTCTTTTTGTTGATACCTGAGTTCTCACCACCAAACTGTCACCGCTTCCTATTATTACGAATAAGGGATAGTTTGGGAGTTAAAAACAGAGAAAATTAGAGTAGCTAAATTCACCTTATTATTAATTTTTGAATAAGAATAAAAATTTAACCCATTTTACGGCATCTAAACTAGTCCTAAGTGTACCTAACTTCTTAACCTTTAGTACGGTCTATTTGACTATTTCACTCACTCATCAGTACCCCACAACTTTACAAAACCACATAAATAATCCATTAGACAATTTTAGTTGATAGTTTTGAATTTTAATGACGTGACACTGATTTAAATTACACCAATTTTATATTTTTTTAATTCTATTTTCTACTGGTGTCCAAAATTTATACAACTTACTTCACAAAATATCGATGATGGTACCACCAAAAAATTATTGTGATATTTATCTCACCCTCACTTGTATCTTGCGGTATTTATCTCGCCCTCACTTGTCTCTCATCCAAACATTATAGAAATTTTGGTCTCCCTCTTTCGTCCTTTCTTAGACCATCTCCAAGAGCAGAGGCATACTAAGACCTATTTTTAAAATACCTCATATGTATTAAAATATCACACTCCAACAGCTAGGCCATTATTGGTAGACCCAACGCATCCAAGTGTTCCTCCGACGAAAACACCGCCCCTGCCTTCTCGATGCATCTCGTTCACAACCAACTACCATCCTACTTCTGCGCGCTCTGGGAACGTGTGACGGCGGTGTAGACCGCGGCGACTCGGTGACCCAGGGCGAAGCGAGGCGCGACGGCGGCGAAGAGCACAGCGACACCAGGTGCAGCGTGGGGCAGAGTGACGCGAGGCGCGGCTACGAGGCGACGCGAGGCTTCGTTTTCTCTAATCTTCGCTCCCGCGGGTCTGTACAGGGCCATCGTCGAGGCTTCTCTTTCTCTGCTCTCGTACATTTGGTCTATGTTTATTTTTTGTCTTGTAATTCATAAAGTTGCCTACAATTCATACACGCGGCTGAAGGGCAAGCAATACATACCCCACCATACTATTATACTAGAATTATTTATAGTTCAAGCAATGGCTACAAGGCAGCGTGAATAATGCACATGAATGCACTTCTTTTGTTTCCTGAGTGCAATTAGCCAGCGTTGTTTTCAGAAAGTGGAATACAATATCATCGACAAAGGAAACCTTGTGCTTCTAATCATCTGAAATATATTTACAGTGTTTTCATCAATCGTTTTTTTTATTTTACCTCTTCTTATATTACCAGGATATATAACATGTTTGTGTGATTCATACAGTAAACAAAATCACAAATTTCAAATTGATGTAAATAGTTAAAATCCAAGAAGAGGATTGCTCAAAAATTATTTTTCAAACAGGTTGGGATTTGTGCAAATGGATGGACGCAGGTCTACTATGGCTGGTGGCTCAAATACATCACAATTTCCTAATATTGATACATGGAACTTTGATGGATGCTATTACAACATCACAGAGGGTGAGGTGAGCTGATTCTTCATGTGCTAAGTACTATCGATTTATCGATTTCATTTATATGATTGTATCACCATGTCCATCGTATAGCATTCGCACCATAATGAACATGTCCATGAGGTACAAGGGCTGCCCACCCAGGATGTTGAAGTTGACAACAGTAGTGCAAAAAATAAAGTAGCTAGGAGAGCAAAGAACTTCAGCCATCAGGAGGATGAGGTTATATGTTCTGCTTGGATAAATGTGAGCCAAGATGCGATAATCGGGATGAATCAAACCAGTGGTGGCTATTAGAAGCATTTTGCCGATTACTTTGACAAATACAAGCCTGAAGGATCACAAAGGACACAAATAGCTATACAACACAGATGGAAGACAATTCAGAAGGAAGTAAACAAGTTTTGTGCATACTTGTTTGAAATAGAGCGTCGAAATGAGAGTGGGAAAGTGGCAGAAGATAGGGTAACTAATATTCTAGTTAGTCTTTTACCTTAACAACATATTGGGTTCAATGGTAATGATGTTTTAAATTTTTTACAGCTAAAGGATGCCATGAAGATGTTTGAGGGATTACAAAATCATCCTTTCCAATTCACACATTGCTGGATATTATTGAGAAATGAGAGAAAGTGGTGTGAAAGGTCTACTACAACAAGACCAGGGAGGGTCGTAAATGAAGATCAACCAACGAACATGTTTCCTTCTAGTGAACCTGAGGTGTCAATACGTCCAGAGGGACGTGACTCATGCAAGAGAAAGCGTGCAAATAAAAATACTACATCCGCTGATTCCACTGCTTGTGTTGAAGTGCTTGAGCGTATGACCAAGAACCGTGAGCTTGTTGAGGTTAAACGTGATGGACAGTATAAGGAGCTACTTGCACGTAGGGACCGTGAGCTTGATTTGAAGGAACAAGAGATGGAGTTCAAGATCATGGTTGTGAACATTGACGAGGTGGCGGAGGAGAAGCGAGCTTACTACCGAAACATGCAGCGCCGGATCATGGAGAAGAGTAACAAAGACAACAATAGTTCAACTTAGATTAGAATGTTATTTGTGTCCATGAACTACATGTTGCTAGCTATGTCTATGTTATACAAATTCCGGACCTTATTTATGTTGGATTGAATAAGCATCAGTCACTCCTCTATCCTTTGTGCATGCTGAACTTGCCGTGCGAAAGTGTGTGTTACTGTATATATTGTTGTGATGAAACTGACAAGTTAAAATGCATGCAGCTGGAATTTTCATTGTACTAAAAACGCTTGTAGATGTTTGTTATTGAAGAATCAAACAATTGCTATGGACAACAAAACAAATGTTCATTGTGCACTAGCTGTTGCATTGTCGAATTGTGGGTACAGACTACAGAGGCAGATGTATCAATGGACAACATACTGCTGGCGTGTATAAGACATAGAAAGTCTGGCTGCATAAAAGTGTACATGACACCATCTTTAATATAAATCTTATGTCTTGCTAATGTGATCAATCGTCAATGTCCTCATCTCCAAACTTGGACCAAATGTGTTCTATCAAATCAAGTTGAAGCTGGTTATTGGTCTCAACACTTTGTATGGCCTCATGCTTCTTAATTAGCTCTTCGATAGCAGGAACATTACGGTTCTGGCCATATGAAGGATTTGATGATCCGATGTAATCTTCATTCGCTAGTCGGGTCATCTCTCTCTCATCTTCAATAATCATATTGTGTAATATTATGATGCAGTACACAATATAATTAAGGTCCCTAGGTGTCCAAAACCTTGCTGGACCATGCATTATAGACCAACGTGATTGCAACACCCCGAAGGCTCGCTCCACATCTTTCCTGAATTCTGCTTGCTTCTTAGCAAAAAAAAAACTGAAAGTAGCCTAGAGGGGGGGGGGGGTGAATAGGCTAATCTGAAAATTTTCACAACAAACTTCGAAAGATTGTTAAATACACAGTTCGACTGGTGCAGGCCGGTTCAACAGCTACGTGCGCAAGTTGAACCACTCTGAACCAATCCAACTGTTTTATAAACTTTAGACTAAAATCTACTCGAAAAAGTATTTCGTGAGTTCTTGTGAGAAGTAAGGTATAGCTAAGTTAGAATGAAAAGATGAATATGTAAAGGCTATTTCACTTCTAGATAAACTCTACGGGAAAATCTTTATGTCAATCTTGCAAGTAAAAATATCTTAAGTTAAAGACAAGCAAGAACACAAGACACAAGATTTAATTCGAGGTTCGGCCACACCACAAAGGTGTCCTACTCCCCGTTGAGGAGCCCACAAAGGGCCGGGTCTTTTTCAACCCTAATCCTCCAAAAGCCGACCACAAAGGTCAAAGCAATCTCCTCTTATCTCAGCTCAAAGAGCGGGTGATACAAACTTCTTGGGGTCGTCCACAAATTTGGAGACTCCCAAGCAACCTCAAAAGATCTTGAAACCTAGGGTTTCAAGAACACCAAGAAAGCACAAGAGGGGTTTGCACAAGCTCAAGTCTTTGTAAAAAGAGATGGGAGAGGAAAGCCAAATCGTGAGCACAAGCACAAACCTCACACCCAAGAGCTCCTCCAACAAAGTTGAATCTTGAGGAAGATTTAAGTGTGAGAGAGATGGGAGAAATGAGTGCTTTGTCTCAAGTTAGGTGAGCAATAAATGTGTGAGTGTCTAGCCGCATTGAAGAAGGGAGAGAGAGGGTTCTATTTATAGTAACGGCTCAAAAACTAGCCATTTGACTAGAAACCTCGCAGAAAACCGGTTGAGCCGCTCCCTAGGGCGGTTGAACCGCCCCCTGACAGGTCAGCAGACTGTCTGCTAGTCTGACTGCCAGACTGACTGGCAGACTGACCTGCAGGCGGGTCAGATAGGATAGGACCGGTTGAACCGCCCCCTGACAACCCTAGTGACCTGACTACCAGTCTGACTGGCAGACTGCAGATCAGATGTCAGAGGGGACAGAGACCAGTTGAGTTGCCCCCCAGGACCAGTTTAGCTGGTCTAGACCAGAGAGTTTTGGAGAGAAAACCCCAGCTCAGCTGCCCGGGGGCAAGTTCAGCTGGTGTATGGTCAAAGAGGTCCACAGCTGAAGTTGAAGTTCAGCTGGAGTTGAAAGCTCAACTCAGCTGAAGTCCAGCTCAGCTGAAAAGCTCAGCTGCAGCTGAAGAAGCTCAACACAGCTGAAGTTAAGTTCAGCTGGAAAGCTCAGCTGCAGTTGAAGAAGTTCAGCTGCTTTTCAGCAAGAACACTCTAGGTTTCTCAACCCTAACCATGGTCAACCAGATAATGTTAAAGTGATTTTTGGTTTTCAAAAATAGCTTTTGAATTTGGAGACTTGAGTTATAGCAAACACTTATACCTGTGCGGAAAAGAATAAGGAAGAATTACATCATGCAACACAAGATTTTACATAAAATTTTATACGTCTGTTGCATTAAGTCCTTGGTGCTTCCTTAAGTTCCTGTTTCTTTCTAATCATACATTGAGAATAAAAACTGTTAGTACCCTTATTTGTTTTGTCATTAAATCACTAAAACCCTCACTTGGGGTTGATTGCACTTACAATCTCCCCCTTTTTGGTGATTGATGCCAAAACAATTAAGGTCAAAAAGATAAACATTTGCAATAGAAAATTCCTTTTGAATGATTGTATGTAGATGGCTCCCCCTAAATGTGTGCACGATTGTGAATCCAATGTTTTGACATAATATGTCATGTGAGCAACACATTTAGAGATAGTGACAAAAACCATACTGAATACAACCATCCGAGGGGTGCAAGAGTGTCATAACAGGAGTTGTGATGCATATGACTATCTCTAAATACACATCATTTTTACTTCATAGCAAAGCAATCATTACAAACTAATGGGACAAAAGATGATGGCCAGAAGACCATCATATCACTTTGAATAATAACCCAACAGTTTTATTTCATACAATGATAAGAGGATACAAGCCACAACAGTGGCCAAAACAAAAAATAATCCAAAAGAAATACATAACCGAAAGAACCACAAACAGAATGACTAAAAATTTTGGATTTTCTCCCCCTTTTTGGCAACAAGTACCAAAAATGAAGAGAGAGAGAGAGACAAGGATACATGAATCAATATCCTCCAGGAGGAGGATAGGACAGAGGATATGATGGAGGGTATGATGTGTAGTCAGGGAAGAAGGTCCTCATCACGTCTTCCTCGAGTGAGGAGTCCCTAGGGGGCTCATCACCCCGCAGAAAAACCAGATGCCGAAGATGTACGATGATGAGGAGGAGGTGGAGGGTGGTGATGGTAACCAGAGCCAGATGGCCGCGGGTCACCAGGAATGGGTCCCGGACCCAGGTAGGGAGGAGGAGGATAGTGACCAGAGCCGGACGGCCTAGGGTCACCGGGAGTGGGTCCCTGACCCGAGTAGGGAGGCGGAGGGTGAGAGGATGATTGACTCGGATCCCCATGGTAGGGAGGCGGGGCAAACTGCTCGCGATCATCAACGTAGGCTTCTTCTTCTTCTTCGTCGTCTGTTGACATAAATGGCACCCCGTAGGCCTGCTGGTGCCACTCATTGATCTCCGGGGGAGGAGGATGGAGAGGCACGTCAGGCGAGCGAGGGGCAAAGGGCATACCCACAGTGGAAGCTTAACGACGAAGATTATCGTCAGTCTCCCGCTGACGCCTTGCCAGCTCATGTACATCAGCAGAAATGTTCCGGCACATAGAGAAAAACGTCGCAATCCCATGGGCCAAGCGGGCACCAATCCCCCGGCCACGACCTCGACCACGACCACGACCACGTGGCATGGGAGATCCGCGGCCAGGAGAGGGACGCGAGGCAGCGGCGGCGCAAGAGGAGGATGGGTGAAGAGGAGGCTTGGGAGGTGGCTCATCAGAGGAGGCAGGGCCTCCAGACCCTGAGGGAGCCCGCTTCGTACGAGCAGCTGGGTTGGAGGAATCAACCCAGTAGGGTACGTAGCGGGAGTGTTTGACAGGTTTTTTGAAGTGAGTCTGAGTGACTACTTCGATCATCTTCATGATAAAGGGTGCATGAAGACACTGAAAGTCGCCTAGAGGGGGGGTGAATAGGGCGAAACTGAAATTCTCAAAAATAAACACAACTACAAGCCGAGTTAGCGTTAGAAATAAAATCAAGTCCGCGAGAGAGGGCGCAAAACAAATCGCAAGCGAATAATGAAGTGAGACACGTGGATTTGTTTTACCGAGGTTCGGTTCTTTCAAACCTACTCCCCGTTGAGGAGGCCACAAAGGCCGGGTCTCTTTCAACCCTTCCCTCTCTCAAACGGTCCCTCGGACCGAGTGAGCTTCTCTTTCTCAAATCACTTGGGAATCAAACTTCCCGCAAGGACCACCACACGATTGGTGTCTCTTGCCTCAATTACAAGGAGTGTTTGATTACAAGAAAGAATGCGAAAGAAAAAGAAGTGATCCAAGCGCAAGAGCTCAAATGAACACTACAAATCACTCTCTCTAGTCACTAGGGCTTTGTGTGGAGTTGGGAGAGGATTTGATCTCTTTTGGTGTGCTTTGCAATGAATGCTAGCTCTTGTATAGTGGTTGGAAGCTGGAAAACTTGGATGCAATGAATGGTGGGTGGTTGGGGGTATTTATAGCCCCAACCACCAAACTAGCCGTTTGGTGAGGCTGTCTGTTCGATGGCGCACCGGACAGTCCGGTGCACACCGGACATGTCCGGTGCGACAGCCACGTCACCAAAGCCGTTGCAATTTGACCGTTGGAGTTCTGACTTTAGGGCTTGCCTGGATGTCCGGTGCACACCGGACATGAACTGTAGATTGTTCGGTGCGCCTGCTCCCGCGTGCCTGACGACTGCACGCTTCTGGCGCGCATTAAATGCGTCGCAGGTAGCCGTTGGCGCCGAAATAGCCGTTGCCCCGCTGTTACACCGGACAGTCCGGTGTACACCGGACAGTCCGGTGAATTTTAGCGGAGCAACTGAAGTGAAAACCCGAGGCTGGCGAGTTCCGGAGACCGCTCTTCCTTGGAGCACCGGACATGTCCGGTGTACACCGGACAGTCCGGTGAATTATAGCGGAGTCGCCTTTGGAATTTCCCGAAGGTGACGAGTTTGGAGTCGGAGTCCTCTGGTGCACCGGACATGTCCGGTGCGCCAGACCAGAGGTGCCTTCGGAAGACCCTTGCTCCTTTATTTGAACCCAATACTTGGTCTTTTTATTGGCTATGTGTGAACCTTTCGCACCTGTATAACTTACACACTAGAGCAAACTAGTTAGTCCAATATCTGTGTTGGGCAATTCAACCACCAAAATTATTTAGGAACTAGGTGTAAGCCTAATTCCCTTTCAATCTCCCCCTTTTTGGTGATTGATGCCAACACAACCAAAGCAAATGTAAAAGTGCATAATTTGAACTAGTTTGTAAGTGCAAAGGTTGCTTGGAATTGAGCCAATATAAATACTTACATGATGTGCATGGATTGTTTCTTTATTTTTAACATATTGGACCACGTTTGCACCATATGTTTTGTTTTTGCAAATTCTTTTGTAAATTCTTTTCAAAATCCTTTTGCAAGATAGTCAAAGGTAAATGAATAAGAATTTTGAGAAGTATTTTCAAGATTTGAAATTTTCTCCTTTTGTTTGAAATGCTTTTCCTTTGACTAAACAAAACTCCCCTTAAATGAGATCCTCCTCTTAGTGTTCAAGAGGGTTTTGATATACCATTTTTGAAATACTACTTCCTCCCCCTTTTGAACATAGTAAGATATTAATTTGAAATTGACCAATTGAAAATTTCCAAATTTTTAAAGTTAGGTGGTGGTGCGGTCCTTTTGCTTTGGGCTCATATTTTCTCCCCCTTTGGCATGAATCGCCAAAAACGGAATTATTAGAGCCCAACGAAGTACTTTCTCCTCCTTTGGTCATAAAATAAATGAGTGAGGATTATACCAAAGTTGGAGAGATGTCCGGAGTGACGGCGAAGGATGAGTAGTAGAGTGGAGTGGAAGCCTTTGTCTTCGCCGAAGACTCCAATTCCCTTTCAATATACCTATGACTTGGTTTGAAATACACTTGAAAACACATTAGTCATAGCATATATAAAAGAGATATGATCAAAGGTATACTTGTGTGCTATGTGTGCAAATTAGCAAAAGAAATTCCTAGAATCAAGAATATTTAACTCATGTCTAAGTTTGGTAAAAGATTGTTCATCAAGTGGCTTGGTAAAGATATCGGCTAATTGATCTTTAGTGTCAATGTAAGAAATCTCGATATCCCCCTTTTGTTGGTGATCCCGAAGAAAATGATACCGAATGGCTATGTGTTTAGTGCGGCTATGTTCAACGGGATTATCCGCCATGCGGATTGCACTCTCATTATCACATAGAAGAGGAACTTTGGTTAGTTTGTAACCGTAGTCCCGCAGGGTTTGCCTCATCCAAAGCAATTGCGCACAACAATGGCCTACGGCAATGTACTCGGCTTCGGCGGTAGAAAGAGCAACCGAATTTTGCTTCTTTGAAGCCCATGACACCAAGGATCTTCCCAAGAACTGGCAAGTCCCCGATGTGCTCTTCCTATTAATCTTACACCCCGCCCAATCGGCATCCGAATAACCAATCAAATCAAATGTGGATCCCCGAGGGTACCAAAGCCCAAACTTAGGAGTATAAGACAAGTATCTCAAGATTCGTTTTACAGCCGTAAGGTGTGATTCCTTAGGGTCGGCTTGGAATCTTGCACACATGCAAACGGAAAGCATAATGTTCGGTCGAGATGCACATAAATAAAGCAATGAACCAATCATCGACCGGTATACCTTTTGATCCACGGACTTACCTCCCGTGTCGAGGTCGAGATGCCCATTGGTTCCCATGGGTGTCTTGATGGGCTTGGCATCCTTCATTCCAAACTTGCTTAGAATGTCTTGAGTATACTTCGTTTGGCTAATGAAGGTGCCCTCTTGGAGTTGCTTGACTTGGAATCCTAGAAAATACTTCAACTCCCCCATCATTGACATCTCGAATTTCTTTGTCATGATCCTACTAAATTCTTCACATGTCACTACAACACATGTGACCTTCTATGACATTTAGATTACGTCACCAACAATGGTATTTTTGTCATAGCATAAGTGGTTGTGACAACTTTATGACAAAAAGACTGTCGTCACAGAAGTGCCGTGTTAAAGCACCTTCTATGACGAATGGTTAAGAAACGTCACAGATTTAATGACGACCACATATTTTCGTCATTAAATCTATGATGCTCCAAATCATCATAGATGAGGGGAAAACGTCATTAAGTGTAGCACTGGACAGGTTGCCACATGGCTGATGACGTGGCGATATGACGTGGCAGGTGACGTGGCAAAATTTTATGACAGATATATTCGTCATAAATAAGCTTGCGTGGATGCTGATGTGGCAATAACTTTGTGACAATAAATTTCATCATAAAATGGATGACGTGGCAGATGACGTGTCAAATAAATTATGACGAAACTTATTGTCACAAAACACTTGTATGGTTGATGACATGGCAGGTGACGTGGCAATCATATTGTGATATTTTGGTTCATCACTAAATACATTGATGCCTACAACCATCCAAAACATAATGCATATATTTCACAATCATCCAAAGTCACAACTTTTTCCAACATCCATATATTTCAAGCATAATATGTCCAACACACAAAAGAACATGGTTCATAATTCTTTAACCAGACAAGTACTAAAACTCTATAGCAAGAGAACACATATAATAGACTGTAAGTTGCAGTTCCATATAGCAAACATAAGGATAAAAAGAGGTCCATAGTTTTGTGAGATGTGTATTCAGGATGGTTGACACCAGCATCTTAGCAAGCATGCTTAAGGATTCAGCTGATCACGACTAATACTTAATATCTGTCGAAGTAGGATGCTATTTTCTGCTAAGGACTTCTTTAAATCTGCAATCTCAGTTGATTGATTAGCAATGTTTGCCTCAGATGATTGTGACTTGGCTTTTAAGGTATCCATATCTTCTCGAAGTCCATCTTTTTCTCGCCTCTCATTGTCCAATTGAGACTGAAGCTCTTGCATTCTTGCTGAAACAGTCCCTGTGTTGCTTCTCTTGGAGGAGGGCAAAAGGCCAGCATTGTGAAGAAATTTACTTGAACCCGGCAGTACATTGGAAACAACTTCTGTTGCAGACTTTGCAAGCTGTCCATCTTCAGCTGGTGTTGCCACCATTGCTTCCATATCACCCTAGCATAAGTATTAAAACTTAATATAGTGTAATACAAATTGGAATGTAGTAACAAAGAGAAAAACATGTACTTACTATGGCTTTCTGAACAACTTCACTAAATCCTTTTTTCTTGCTGCAATGCATCTCCTTGAAAAGATCAATTGCACTAGGTTCGACATCTTTATATTTTTCTTGTCTCTAAAATGAAGTCAAATAAATTTGATCAGCATGGAGATCAAAACATAAATTAATTTCAATGCAACAATTTGATCAGCATGGAGATGAAAACATAAGCTAATTATAGCAAGGTTTTCTCATGAGTAATTAAATGACAGCAAAAGTATACATCAGCTACTAATACAACTATCAGGTCTGAATTCTTAGTTACTAATACATCAGCTGCTATGCACAATTATACATCAGCTATCAACAACTAATACATCAAGTGTTGTTCGCCTACAGTTGCTACAGTGCAACTGTTGTTGGCCTGATGTTACTGCAATGCAGCAGCAGGATGCAATTGCTTCCAAAACAATAACAAGTGAACATGTTGGAAGACAATTGGCACACAACAGTGGACAATGCCATGAACATGATTATGTGCTTCATTCAGGTGTATACGGTAACAAACAGGAACCAGGAACTAGGAACAATGCTATAAATACACACTGCTGCTAGCAAAAAGCCACTCAATTAGATGCAGCTACACTACTATAAATACACAAAAAATATTGTTGAAAAAAATAGACAACCAGGAATCAGTGTATACACTAACAAACTAAAGATGTGACTCAAATATTAGAGATAATGAAGCGATTGTGTTGGTAGCAGTAGCCATTCATACAATAACCAAGATTGTGAGAAGCAACAAGTTCCTCCAAGCATAACATAATTAGTTTCTTACCACTACATAAGCTTTTGCAACATATGATTGAGATCCTGTGCACTGTGGAAATTGCACCTTCTCACGATTAAGTTTGTTCTTCACACAATTGTTCTGTATGTAAAATAGAATTGTAAGGTAGACAAAATAGCGATAATAAATTAATAGATTATGTTTATGAATATACAATCAACGTGAGTCATGAAACGAGTGCAGCTTGCAACATATTTTCAAAATTGTAGGAGCTATCTTTTCATCATAAATACAGAATAAAAACAGACTACTTTTTGAAGATAATATGGACATTGAAAAGCATATAAGACACTTCAATAATTTTGTCTTGGGTTACATTAATATTGAGTGAAGGTAAATAATAAGTCTGTCAACTCATATATCACATGGAAAATTCAGAAATTAAGAAAACTGGTTGAAACTGAAATGGTTGCTTGCTTGCTGTTCTTGCAGCGATTACGACAGAAAACTGGTTGAAACTGAAATAGTTGTTGAACCATTTGCTGTTGAAACTAAACGGGTTGCTGCTTGCTGTTCTTGCTGATCAGAAAACAATTTTTGGTGTGCTTGCAAGTGAACTGCTTGCTATTGAAAATGAACTAGTTGCTGCTTGCTGTTGTTGCTAATTATAATTTTTAGAAATCATGTTGCTTGCTGCTAGCATCAGAATTCTTGCTGCTTAATTTCTTACAGCATGACAGCAAGCAACACCTTCATTTGATGGAACAGCAAGCAACACTTTACCAACAGCAAGCTAAACTTGGCCATGACCGTGTTAGAGAAGAGAGCGAGGAGGGAGAGGGAAGGGCAGATTAGTCCTACACCCATAATACTCAATTACATTATGTTGGCCAAAAAATATCTATGTGACGTACAAGGTGTTTTTGTAGCCAATAGGAAACTGCTCATGTTGTAGCAAACTAGTGTTCTCATGTCCTAAATGAAGTAACATGCAAGAAGCTCTGATAATGATCAATACATGCCACACATAAACCGTGACTGAACTATTGGAGGTAGAATCAACCACTAGGTTCTCAAATAGTACTAACAAAGAACAATTTTCTCAAGAAAAAGAAAAGTTGCATTCCAAACACTTCATAAATGAAAATATTATTTATATAGACGGATAAGTGGAGCTTGATCGCAAATACCTTGTGGTTTGGGCTAGACCACATTTGTACCAACTCTCTCCATTGATCATCAGTCATACATGAAACAGGTGATGTAGTCCTCACTTGATTTGCAGGAACTCCAGTGAAGTACTTTTTTTTCAGCCTATACCTCATTTGGCGCTGTCCACCCTTTAGCATATCAACACATGCATCTTTTACTGCATTACTCTCAACATCCATGGTGAATTGACCCTAGCAAAGAAGTGGTGACTCTATGATACTCAATTAAAAAGGGCAATGAACTGTAACTGAACAAGTGAGGGGAAAATGACTTACAGCAAGCTTCCCAATGTAGTCTGTAATTTTACCCTCGTTCTCTTGCTTCTTGTACTCCTTCCAGTGCGGAAATATTGGAATGTGTTGCCTCAATATGATCCCACCCTCCGATGCAAACTTTGCAGCCTGAATAGGTGGCTCTGGCCTTCGCTTCCCATTAGAGATTTGGATTGGAATCTTAGTGCCTAACCCTCTGCTCAAGGATTCAAGTTGTTTGCCCCTACTTCTTTGCCTTGGTACCAATTCTGGTGATTAGCATCATAAAAGGCAAAAAGATATTAAATTTTCAAACTAGTAGAAACAATCTAGTGAATGGCAAAGATCAAATGGGTTCTGGTGCATGTGAGCATTTTCCCTAGACAGAGCAGAACATACAGTAATATCTAGACAAACATGCAACTTCATTGCTCTAGCCTTGTTCTATGTTTAACAGCCCAATAATCAAAAATCAAGTACTAGTTGCATCTGTTACCTACACATGCATTCTATAACTGACATCTGTATA
Organism: Zea luxurians; assembly: GCA_029449295.1. Taxonomy (NCBI): domain Eukaryota; kingdom Viridiplantae; phylum Streptophyta; class Magnoliopsida; order Poales; family Poaceae; genus Zea; species Zea luxurians. The sequence goes on from JAOPSE010000026.1 coordinate 45,024,566, forward strand.
TAGAGGATTTGTTACCTACACAGGCACTCTGTTACACGAAGATCTTTGTGCTCAGGCTTTTTATCAATATTATATATAGCTACTACAGATCATGAGAAAGACAGATTAATTTATTTGAGAAATTTTAGATTATTTGATACATTAATAAATGCACTGAATAACAAATAATCACTTGCCTTCATCTCTATTGTGGTCAGTGACCTCAGCTTGTGTGGGAGAAGTAGGTTGTGCAGTAGTAGTCAGGCCTGCGGTGTAATCTTGCTCAGTGGCAACACTTGAAGTAAATTGTGTTGCAGCAGCCAAGTTTTGGGTGGATTCTTGGTTTGTGGTGGCTCTTGAACCAGCTTGTGTAGTAGTAGTTAGGCTTAGGGAGGATTGTTGATTTATGGCAGCACTCCTTTGCCTAGTGAATCTAATCTGTTGTCCATGAACATCAGGGGCCACAACCCTTTTAGAACCTCGTGTTTGTTGTGTAGGTTTGTCAGCAACATGAGTTGGGTTGTGGCTACGTACACCTTGTGCAACATGGGAATCCTGTAGGTATAACACAATAATCATGTGCATATCAATTTGTTTGCAAATGCAAGTGTAATGATATATAACATGAGGAAACAAATAGATGAATTAGAAACTTGCTTACCTCCTCTGGCTCAGAGCCTTCACTATCCTCGCCATCAAACAAAGACCCTGATTCCTCTGGACCATCATATTTGCTCTTTACTCTTGTAGCAGTCATCATTGTGCGTAACTGATTAATCCCAAGCCGTTGGAACATCTGATTGTTCCTCATCACATTTGCTGCCCTTTGTTTCTCATACTCAGTAGAAGTGATTTCTGTACATTAATGACATGATTTGATAAATAATAAATCACTCTAAAAATTAATAGAATACAAATGCATGTACTGACCCACAAGAGCACAGTAGCAAAAAAAGAAAACACTAAAAACATTAGAAAAGAAGGAATGAAATCCCAATTTGAAAATGGATGGAATAATCACTAGATAATGTATTAGTACTGTACACAGTAGAGAAATTTCTTTGGTATGTTATTATTACTAGTCCAGATCACTCGTCCAGATCGAAGGCATTGGCTCTGTAATGCTTCAAGCCAGACAGAAGGGGCACAAGGTACTCACAGAAGTTTATTTCATACCTAAATTAAAGAGTAACATCATTAGTTTAGGTCAACTAGAGGAGGGTGGATGCAAAGTTGTGATCGAAGATGGTTTTTGCAATGTGTTTGATGTCGAGCGCTCACTGCTGGCCAAAGCACCTCGAGTCAAGAACAGACTGTATCTGCTAAAAACTAGTCTTGCAGCACCTATCTGTCTAGTAGCTAAGTTTGATGATGTGGCTTGGATGTGGCATGGGAGATATGGCCATCTTAATTTTCGGGCCCTCAGAGATCTTAGTGTCAAGAAAATGGTAGAAGGCATGCCATTGATTGATAGAGTGGAAGAGTTCTGTGATGGATGCGTTATTGGCAAGCAACAACGACAGCCGTTTCCTCAAGTGGCAAATTACAGAGCAGACAAGAATATGGACCTGTTTCACACAGATCTCTGTGGACAGATTAGGCCCAAGACACCAGGAGGTAAGAGTTATTTCATGCTTATAGTGGATGATCATAGTAGATATATGTGGATACAACTTCTGGCAACAAAAGATGAAGCTTTCAGTTGTTTCAAGAAGGTGAAGGCGCTAGCTGAAACTGAGTCAGGTGGCAGACTGAGGGCATTTCGCAGTGACAGAGGTGGTGAGTTTAATTCTATTGACTTCAAGGAGTACTGTGATGAGCATGGCATTAAGCACTTCACTACCACGCCATATACGCCACAGCAGAACGGCGTTGTCAAGAGAAGAAACCGCACTGTGGTGGAAATGGCGAGGTGTTTACTGAAAAGCAAGAATGTTCCAGGGGAGTTTTGGGGCGAAGCAGTCACAACTGCTGTGTATCTGCTGAATCGAGCTCCAACGAAAAGTCTACAAGGGAGGACACCTTATGAAGCATGGCATAACAGAAAACCCAAAGTACATCATCTACGTACATTTGGGTGTGTAGCTCATGTCAAGAAAATAGGCCCTGGTGTTTCGAAGCTGTCAGACAGATCAACACCAATGGTGTTTATTGGGTATGAGGCAGGCACAAAGGGGTACCGAGTTTATGATCCTGTGGCCAAGAAACTTCACATATCGCGTGATGTGATTTTTCAAGAGAGTAAAGCTTGGGACTGGAAACAAGAAACTCGAGCAGGATCTGCAACACCAGTGTTTGATATTGAGTTTTACTCGGTTGCTGGAAGAGGAACAGTACCAGCCGAGCCTGCAACTCCAGGAAATTCAGAAAATGCAGCAGCACAGCTAGCCGATCCTGCAACCCCAGATCAACAATCGCCTCTCCAAGATGATTGGGCTATTAACGCTGGCTCAGATGGAGCATCAAACCATGCAACACCGCCTGGGAGTTCAGCTGTGCAAGGAATTGAATTTGCAACTCCACTCACTGGAGAATCTGTCAACTCAAAAGGAGTGCCACAAAGATTCAGAACATTGGCAAATATCAATGACACAACTGATGAGATTACTGATTTTGAGTACAGTGGGGTGTGCTACCTTGCAGCAGAAGAACCCAGAAGCATTGAGACTGCTCTGAATGAGCAATGTTGGAGAAAAGCCATGGAGGCCGAGATGCAGTCAATAGAAGAAAATAAAACCTGGCAGCTGTCTTCACTACCTGCTGGCCATCGAGCTATTGGCCTGAAATGGGTATTCAAAGTGAAAAAGGATCCAGAGGGCAATGTGGTTAAGCACAAAGCTCGGTTGGTAGCGAAGAAAATAAAAAGGCTCTTTATGGTTTGCGTCAGGCCCCAAGGGCATGGAATGCAAAACTTGATAGTGAACTGATGAATCTTGGTTTTGTGAGAAATCCACTAGAGCATGCTGTTTACAGGAGGTCAGATAAAGATGGTTTTCTGCTAGTAGGTGTTTATGTTGATGATCTTATAATAACAGGCTCAAACAAAGTAAGCATAGAACTGTTCAAGCAGGAGATGAAAGGGAAGTTCAGTATGAGTGACTTGGGATTACTCAGTTATTACTTGGGGATTCAAGTTAATCAGCAGGCAGGAATGACAAAGTTGTGTCAGAGCTCATACACTTTGAAAATTCTGGAGCAAGCTGGCATGAAGGGGTGCAATCCTTGTGCTGTGCCCATGGAGAATAGATTGAAGTTGAGCAAGAATGACAAGACACCTGCTGTTGACAAAACCAAGTATAGGAGTATCATTGGAAGCCTTCGGTATTTGGTTAATACAAGGCCAGATATAGCATATGCAGTGGGTATTGTTAGTAGGTATATGGAAGAGCCTAGAGCAAGTCATTGGGCTGCTGTCAAACAAATATTGAGATATCTTGCAGGCACTGTACAGTTTGGGTGTGTGTACAAGAGACAGGGCTCAACTGAACTTGTAGGTTACAGTGACAGTGATCTGGCCGGCGATGTTGACGACAGGAAGAGCACCAGTGGGTGTGTGTTTCTGTTGGGATCAAGCTTAGTGACATGGGCATCACAGAAACAACGGGTGGTGGCCCTATCATCATGTGAGGCTGAATATATTGCAAGTGCGAATGCAGCATGTCAAGGCATCTGGCTTAGCCGGCTTCTGGGAGAACTACTGAACATCCAGGCTCCAACAGTCAAACTTCTAGTGGACAACAAATCAGCCATAGCTTTGAGCAAGAATCCGGTTCACCATGACAGAAGCAAGCACATAGACACAAGGTTCCATTTCATCAGAGATTGTGTTGATAAGGGTGAAGTGGATGTTGGTCATGTGGGTACCAGGGACCAGCTTGCGGACATTCTAACAAAGGCGCTTGGGCGTGTTAGATTTCTGGAGCTCCGTCAGCAACTAGGAGTTGTCGAGGTGCAGCGGGATTAGGGGGTGAAATGTTGAACTTAATCCCGTGCGTATTAGTTGCATGAACATGTTTACTTCTATTATTAGGTAGCTGCTGCATAATGTAAACGAACGGTGCATGCGCCATGACTTGTGCTGCGTTCACAAGGTGGTGACTAGGTCCTCCGCCATGACCGGATGGAAAACGGCCCTGCGCTTTAGGCAGGCGCGTCGCAGCGTGCACGGCGTGGCGGGGAAAGCGGATCGTGAGATCGTGTAAGCACCAGTCAATAAAGAGAAGGAAGAAAGCCAGAAAAGCTGTGACTTTCGCACGGCACAAAATAGTTCTCTGTTTCCAGAGTTCTCTGTCTCCAGCGCTTTCTGTTTTTCCAGTATTCGCGTACCTGAGCAGAGAAAGAGAGAGCGAGTTCGCCGGCAGTCGCCGATCGCCGTCGGTGCAGCCATTCCGGCAGCCGGCGCCAACATTGCAGGGGCTGGACGAGAATCAAACTACGAAGAGAGGCTAGGCAGGCACGACAGATGTTTGAGGAGGCTGAAGATGCTATTCACAGGGATGACTCTAGTGATGATGATGAAATAGGAGACGGGCAACTATGTGTTGTGTGCTTAAGGAAGAGAAGGAGAGCAGCTTTTATTCCATGTGGGCATCTTGTCTGCTGTTCCGAATGCGCATTAACAATAGAGCGTACACCTCATCCATTGTGCCCACTGTGTGGTCAAGACATCAGATACATGATGAGGGTTTATGACTCTTAAGGTAATTGGAAAACATCCTTTTTAGTATTTTATAAAGATGACTCACTGTTTTATGTCAATGTTTTTTCTAGCTTTACAATTATGATGTAATATTCTGACTAATACACTGAATAAAATTGCAATCCTTGTTCGGTTGCTTCATTATTGGCATAGTTAGTTTTGGATACCTCATCCATACATTTTACTCGCTATGTACTGAACCATGCCCATCACTAGAACAAATGAACGCCTGATTAGAGGAATAAGGTACACTTTGCAGCATAGGAAAAACAAGATCCAGTACCCTAAACTGAAAGAGATACAAAAGGTGGGGATTCTTACTGACTGGACCTGTCGAATCCGAGAGCGATTGAAATTTACCTGGTGGGGGTTCCCTTGTGCTTCGTATTCCCTTCCTCCCTGGAGGCATGGTGTCTTCGGATCGGCTGAAGGATGCGCCCGTGCAGGTGAAGTCGCCCGTACAGGTGAAGTCGCCCGTGCAGGTGGTGTCTCCCTGGAGCCGTGAAGCCGCCGTTTGGGGAAGTCCCTCCCGCCGCCGCCGTTTGGGGAAGTTACAGGGAGATAAGGAAAGATGCTGTGAAGGAGATAAGAAAGGATGCAGCTCGGCGGACGTGGGGTCTGGACGTGCGGGTTCAGCGATTACAAAATGCAAAAAAAAAATGGTTCTGTAATTAATCAAAAAAATGGGTTCTCCGCTGCAGCCTGGATTCGAACCTGGGAGGTCTTGCAGCGTGAGATGTTGTGATATACCATTGCATTAACTAAGATATTCGTTGATGTATGGGAATCAAATCTATTTGTATGGAAACAACTCTATTTCTATGGTTTAAATGGTTTTCCAATCCGACAAAATCAAATAAATACCAAAGGTGGTCAAAAAATAGTGAAACTTGGCATGGAGTCTTAACTTGGTTCTAGTTGCTTGCGATAAAAAAATCAGAGGATTATACAAAAGTTGGTTTGTAGATTGTTCACAGGCGGTCACATCTCTCACTAAGATCCATAACATTGGAGTAGTACTTCACGGTTTGAGCCATATTTCATACCTTTGCTTGTTTTTTGCTTGAAAAGTGTACCATTTGCTCTTCTAACCGCTACAAACTTACTTCCGCTGAACATCTCCCATTTCGGATTATTTATTGATTTCTATGGTTTAAATGCCTTTCCAATCCGAAAAAATCAAATAAATACCAAAGGTGGTCAAAAAATAGTGAAACTTGGCATGGAGTCTTAACTTGGTTCTAGTTGCTTGCGATAAAAAAATCAGAGGATTATACAAAAGTTGGTTTGTAGATTGTTCACAGGCGGTCACATCTCTCACTAAGATCCATAGCATTGGAGTAGTACTTCACGGTTTGAGCCATATTTCATACCTTTGCTTGTTTTTTGCTTGAAAAGTGTACCATTTGCTCTTCTAACCGCTACAAACTTACTTCCGCTGAACATCTCCCATTTCGGATTATTTATTGATTTCTATGGTTTAAATGCCTTTCCAATCCGAAAAAATCAAATAAATACCAAAGGTGGTCAAAAAATAGTGAAACTTGGCATGGAGTCTTAACTTGGTTCTAGTTGCTTGCGATAAAAAAATCAGAGGATTATACAAAAGTTGGTTTGTAGATTGTTCACAGGCGGTCACATCTCTCACTAAGATCCATAGCATTGGAGTAGTACTTCACGGTTTGAGCCATATTTCATACCTTTGCTTGTTTTTTGCTTGAAAAGTGTACCATTTGCTCTTCTAACCGCTACAAACTTACTTCCGCTGAACATCTCCCATTTCGGATTATTTATTGATTTCTATGGTTTAAATGCCTTTCCAATCCGAAAAAATCAAATAAATACCAAAGGTGGTCAAAAAATAGTGAAACTTGGCATGGAGTCTTAACTTGGTTCTAGTTGCTTGCGATAAAAAAAATCAGAGGATTATACAAAAGTTGGTTTGTAGATTGTGCACAGGCGGTCACATCTCTCACTAAGATTCATAGCATTGGAGTAGTACTTCACGGTTTGAGCCATATTTCATACCTTTGCTTGTTTTTTGCTTGAAAAGTGTACCATTTGCTCTTCTAACCGCTACAAACTTACTTCCGCTGAACATCTCCCATTTCGGATTATTTATTGATTTCTATGGTTTAAATGCCTTTCCAATCCGAAAAATCAAATAAATACCAAAGGTGGTCCAAAAATAGTGAAACTTGGCATGGAGTCTTAACTTGGTTCTAGTTGCTTGCGATAAAAAAATCAGAGGATTATACAAAAGTTGGTTTGTAGATTGTTCACAGGCGGTCACATCTCTCACTAAGATCCATAGCATTGGAGTAGGATTTCACGATTTGAGCCATATTTCGTACTCGTGTTTGTGTTTTTTCTTCAAAAGTGTATCATTTGTTTCTTCTAACCGGTGTAAACTTACTTCCACTGATGATCTCCCTTCTTGGATTATTTATTCATTTCTATGATTTAATGACTTTCCAATCTGAGAAAAATAAATAAATACCAAAGGTGGTCAAAAAATAGTGAAACTTGGCATGGAGGCTTAATTTAGTTGTAGTTGATTGCGATAAAAAAATCAAAGGATCATACAAAAGTTAGTTTGTAGATTGTGCACAGATGCTCATCTCTCTCATTAAGATTCATAGCATTGGAGTAGGATTTCACGATTTGAGCCATATTTCGTACTCGTGTTTGTGTTTTTTCTTCAAAAGTGTATCATTTGTTTCTTCTAACCGCTGTAAACTTACTTCCACTGATGATCTCCCTTCTTGGATTATTTATTCATTTCTATGATTTAATGACTTTCCAATCTGAGAAAAATAAATAAATACCAAAGGTGGTCAAAAAATAGTGAAACTTGGCATGGAGGCTTAATTTAGTTGTAGTTGATTGCGATAAAAAAATCAAAGGATCATACAAAAGTTAGTTTGTAGATTGTGCACAGATGCTCATCTCTCTCATTAAGATTCATAGCATTGGAGTAGGATTTCACGATTTGAGCCATATTTCGTACTCGTGTTTGTGTTTTTTCTTCAAAAGTGTATCATTTGTTTCTTCTAACCGCTGTAAACTTATTTCCACTGATGATCTCCCTTCTTGGATTATTTATTGATTTCTATGATTTAATGACTTTCCAATCCGAGAAAAATAAATAAATACCAAAGGTGGTCAAAAAATAGTGAAACTTTGCATGGAGCCTTAATTTAGTTGTAGTTGATTGCGATAAAAAAAATCAAAGGATTATACAAAAGTTAGTTTGTAGATTGTGCACAGATGCTCCTCTCTCTCATTAAGATTCATAGCATTGGAGTAGGATTTCACGATTTGAGCCATATTTCGTACTCGTTTTTGTGTTTTTTCTTCAAAAGTGTATCATTTGTTTCTTCTAACCGCTGTAAACTTACTTCCACTGATGATCTCCCTTCTTGGATTATTTATTGATTTCTATGATTTAATGACTTTCCAATCCGAGAAAAATAAATAAATACCAAAGGTGGTCAAAAAATAGTGAAACTTTGCATGGAGCCTTAATTTAGTTGTAGTTGATTGCGATAAAAAAATCAAAGGATTATACAAAAGTTAGTTTGTAGATTGTGCACAGATGCTCCTCTCTCTCATTAAGATTCATAGCATTGGAGTAGGATTTCACGATTTGAGCCATATTTCGTACTCGTGTTTGTGTTTTTTCTTCAAAAGTGTATCATTTGTTTCTTCTAACCGCTGTAAACTTACTTCCACTGATGATCTCCCTTCTTGGATTATTTATTGATTTCTATGATTTAATGACTTTCTAATCCGAGAAAAATAAATAAATACCAAAAGTGGTAAAAAATAGTGAAACTTTGCCTGGAGCCTTAATCTGGTCTTAGTTGTTTGCCATAAAAATCTGAGGATTATACAAATGTGCATAATGTATCCCGAAACCAATTTCCTTATTATTAAAGCAGCACCAAACCGCCTCTATCTAGCCTGTCCACGTCTTCCGAAAAAATCCAGACCGCTCGATCATCGATCGTCGATCTACCTTCGTCGCTCCTGTAGCTCCTGCGATCACCTGATTTTCTCTGTGTTGAAGTGCCACGTAGCGTGTGTTCTGGAAATCTCGAACGCGCTTCAGGTAATAAAAAAAGAAAGAAAAGCGACGCGCCGAAGGTTGGACTTACCGAGGTTCGTCTTCCTCGGTGCATTTGAGGGCGAAGGAGACGAGGTGGAGGCAGAGCCGGAGGACAAGTACTTCCTCCCTCACATCCTCTCTTTCTACCATTCCCTCGCTGCAACGCGCCGTCGTGGAGTCTGCTCCCCTATTCTCGCGTCGCACTTGAGCTTTACCCCTCACGCGTCAGTACGCTCTCATCTTCATAGGGCGACAGAGTAGAAGCTGAGCATCTGCTCCCCACCATGCTCACGACTGGGAGACTTCCATAGAGGATTCGAGCGCTTCCCTCTCGTCAGGCTCAGGCGGCGACGCGGTAACCTCTCCCTCTCCGCGCGGGTACATATAACTGATTTTGTTACAGTTTCCATTTCGTTCAGGTGTAGTCTGCTGGAGAAAAAAAACAAAGGTGATTGTATCACAGATTTGTTACAACTTTGTTATTAATTGCTACCTTCCAAAGTTTGCTTTCGATAAGGTACATGCGTACATATAACTGATTTTGTTAAACCTATGCTATTAACTGCTATCTTCGTACTATTGAGCATTGTGTCATCTTTATGCTTGAAGCGTGAAAGGTTGCCATTGACTGAATTTGTTTGTGTGTTTCTTGTAGTCTTTTGCTAAAACTTAGTGGATCCTAAAAACTATCCCCTGTGTCTCTCAAACCTCCTGGTCGTCGTCCTCACGTCTATCCCAGCTCCACCATGCTTGCCAAAGCTGGAACTTCCCTCACATTGAAATTGTTTGGGTGTAACACCATTACATAGTTTGGTTTATGCATACACTACTATAGGAGATTTACGATTGTTACATCAACCACCTTACACATTACATATAGTAGATGTTTTAGAATCTACGACAGATACTAATGTTAAGATAAAAGATTTTAATGTTCAAATTTTAAAACTATCACTGAATTATTAAATGGTTTGATCAAAATAATTTGATCAAATGTACATGTAAATTTTAGCTAGCATACTTTATAGTAAAATCCTGAATACACCACTGACTACGAGTCTATTTAGATACACATGACCAGCTATTGGTTGAAACTAAAAATATGACTTTTGGAATAGGCTACAAAAACTATATGCTTTTATAACAAGACGTTACAAATCTGAACTAAAATGCTACAGGGCACCAAATTCAACACAATATGCTGAACGTACTGACTTTTTAAATAATGATTTCTCCTTAACAGTAATGTTTTCTGAGTCTATAATTTCATGGACTTCATAATTCTATTATTTGTCATATATATGACATATATGTATCATAAATCCAATAATGAGTATTTACATACACAACTGCATATGCTCTCTCTAGATTCACTGGTTGCATATGTTAGTGACCACTTAGTAGCAGTAGCAACCCGATTGTTTTGTTGGAATCTGTGCTGATTATTTGTCATGCTACTCATCGTCGCTATCATCATCTTCGCCGTTATGGATTGTTCTCTCTTCATTATCACTAGCATATTGCAGAAATGTTTCATCTTCTTCGTCTTCAAATAAATCTTCAGGTTCATCCTCCCTTTGTCTATGAAGGTCTTCAACTATACTTGCATGAACAGTAAAAGAATTTTCACCGCCCAACGCATCAATGTCCATATTGACATCACAATCTTGAATATGAAAATCAACACACTCATCATCTTGGTATGACAGTTCCACACCCTTTGATATTTCATCACTTGAAATTTCATCCACATTCCACAAATGCCTATGTGAGAATTTTTGAACAACTCGCCAGTCTCCACGATATTTGGTATCTTCCAAGTAAAACACCTTTGTCGCCTGCGTGGATAGAATAAAAGGATCATCCTTGTACCAAATACATGCATGGTTGATGCTTCTAAAGAATCCATCATCTTTCATCCTTGCCCTGTTACTACACGTATCAATCCAATCACACCGAAATAGAACCACTGACCGATATCCGTTAGAGTCTGCATTGTACTGCAGCTGAATTATTTCTTTCAAGCAACCATAAAATTCAATATCTTCTCCATTATGTGTGCCATCAACCATAACTCCACTATTCTGTGTCCTTCTATTTCTCTCACGCTCAATAGTGTGGAACCTTACACCACCAACAATACATGCTGAAAATATTCTTACTCGTAGATCTGGCTGACATGACAAAGCGTATAGGTCACCACTTACATCTTTACCATTCACAAATCGTAGAGTTGCAATCTGTACACAGAATTCCCCAAGATGGTTAAAACAACTTCAACCACTAAAAATGGTTTAAGAAAATATACAAGAACAACTCACATGGTTCTTAAACCAGGTACCAAATTGTTTCTCAATGGTTTTTTCAATATCTTGATTTCCTTCATTATCTAGCTCCTTTCTGTATAACCTGGAAAGCATTTTTTAAACAAACAATTATCACATCAAATTAGTAGGTTTGTAGTCAAATGAAGCAAAATTGTGGATATGAAGACATACTCTATATATTGTTCAACCTCCGCACAATTGTTTAACACATACCAAACCATCTTTTCATATATTTTTTCTTGGTATGTAATCCTATGCCCTCCGAGTAAATCGACTCCATGTTGGAAAACAGATAAATCACCCGTGCTCATATCAACACGCTCTCTATTCCTACCCTCCCAATTATGTCGTGTGTTGAGATCATCAAAATATCGTGAACAAGCAGTCAAGCATTCATTAGCAACATATGCTTCAGCAATTGAGCCTTCAGGACGTGCCATGTTCCTCACAGAATGCTTTAAAGTATATAACCGTCTTTCGACGGGGTACATCCAACCATATTGCACTGGGCCTCTCAAGATAGCTTCATCAGGTAAATGGACAGTCAAGTGAACCATGACATCGAAAAATGCAGGAGGAAATATTTTCTCAAGCTTGCATAGAACAATTGGGATTTCATATTTCATTCTATGCAAAACATTTAACTTCAATGTCCTAGCACATAATTGCTGAAAAAATTTACCTAGTTCAGCAATTGCTATGTACATGTCATTATCCATGATTCCTCGAAGAGCGGCAGGTAAAATGCGTTGCAGTATTATATGACAATCATGAGTTTTTAACCCTTGGAGGTTGCAACCATCAGCTGTAATACATGTTGCTAGGTTAGAAGCATATCCATCTGGAAACTTTACACTTTTTAGAAAGTCATAGAAAGCAAGCTTTTGCTTTTTATCCATTGTGTATGGAGCAGGTGGAGCGCTATATGAATCTCCATCACGCTTCAAGTGCAAAGATTTTCGTATGCCCATGTCTTCCATATCAAGCCTAGCATTGGTACTATCCTTCGACTTCCCGGGTATACCTAGTAATGTACCAAGAATTGACTCACATATATTTTTTTCGATGTGCATCACATCAAGGTTATGTCGCAGCTTCAACCCTGTCCAGTAAGGCAAATCCCACAAACACGACCTTTTCTTCCAACATTGGCCATCATTTGCATCCTGCTTTCTCTTCTTGTTTTGAGTATGTTTTCCTGGTCTAACATCCTTGACATTGTCCAACTGTTGCTTCAATTCAACCTCACTAAATGCTTCTGGCTTGTCACGGTTTTCAACTTTCCCATCAAAGTCTTTCTTTTTTCTCCATGGATGATCCTTTTCAAGGAATCGTCGATGCCCAATATAGCAAATCTTATTCCGTATTCTCCTAGAGCATGGATTTTTGTCACAATGCAAACAAGCATAATAGCCTCTGGTGACTCTACCAGACAATGTGCTTAGCGCTGGATAATCATGTATGCACCATAGCACCGCAGCATGTAGAATAAACTCTTTTCCAGCTCTTGCATCAATAGTATTGACACCCAACCAAAGATCTTGCAACTCGTCAATTAGTGGATCTAAAAATACATCAAAATCCTTTCCTGGGCATTCTTTGCCAGGGATAAGTAGACACATCATGAAGTTTGATTGCTCGACACATACCCATGGAGGAAAGTTGTATGGGATAACAAAAATAGGCCACATACTATAAGAGGAGCTCATTTTCCCAAATGGATTGAAACCATCTGTTGCAAGCCCAAGCCTGATATTCCTAGGATCTTCTGCAAACCAACCATGTTTCTTATCAAAGTCCTTCCATGCCTTACCATCCGCGGGATGGTTGAGCTCATTTTCCATAACTTTCCTCTTCAACTTATGCCATTGTGCCTCCTCAGATATTTTTTTCGAGGAAAACATCCTTTTCAACCTAGGAATCAAAGGAAAATACCGAAGTACCTTTTGAGGACTCTTATTTATACCTTCACCATCTTTCCATCTAGATTCTCCACAAACTGGGCATTCATCTTTTTTTGCATAATCCTTCCGAAACAAAACACAATTATTTCGGCACACATGGATTGACTCATATCCGAGTCCTAATACACGAATAAGTTTCTTTGCTTCATTATAAGATGTTGGAAGGCAACATTGTGGGAATGACAATGATAATAACTTCAAAATTGCATTGAATGCCACATTGCTGATCCGATAAAATGACTTGATATGCAGTAACCGAACCACAAAAGAAAATTTCGTGAATGGTGAACCTGGGTGAAGTGTCTGCTTCATCTCATCTAACACAACTGCAAACATGGACTTCCCTATACCTTCTTCAGATGTGAATAACTCATGCACCATTTCTGGTAATCTATCATCAGGGTTATCTTGTTCATACGCATTCATACTACCATCCTCATTCAAACTAGGTGGTTCATTTAGATGGACAACATTTTCATGTAATCTACCTGTCAATAGTAGCTCTCCATGATGTATCCATGTTGTGTATGTGCTCGCCATCCCATTAATATATAAGTCATCCTCTACTTGTGATTTATGTTTAGAAATTTGATTCAAGCACTGTCGACATGGGCATAAGATCTCTGTGACATCAGGAAACCGCTCTTCAACAAACTTCATGAACTCATCCACCCCGGCTAGATACTTGTTGCTGAAAAGCCTAGAATTGATCCAAGATCTGTCCATCTGTCATACATTGAAATAATAAAACACTACAGGTGAAACAAATAAAAAATCCTAAAAACCATTACTTGACACTACAATATGCCCAACGCTAGCAAACTTGATATTTGTAGCTCTAGTTAAACAAATACATATAGTTCACTGTTAGAATGGTAGGTCAATGTTCTCTTCTCCTTTTAAATTACTAAAATGGTACTAAAAAACAGAATGAATACTCAATTGTGACTCACGTTTGATTTATTTGCAAGTGACACAATTGGCAAAATGGGTCACTCTAGAGCCGCTCTTCAAAATAGTTGTGTGAACTACTGAACTGAAGCTTGTTTTGTGAACTTGTGTGTGATCTGAACCAGTGTTCAGTCTGTGAAACCTGTATTGGTGAGGGGCTGCTCACTGTGACCATCAGGGAAACCTATGAACTTGTGTGAACTGAAGCTTGTTTTGTGAACTTGTGTGTGAACTGAACCAGTGTTAAATCTATGAAACCTGTATTGGTGAGGGGCTGCTCATGTGAGCATCACGGAAACCTATGAACTTGTGTGAACTGAAGCTTCTTTTCTGAACTTGTGTGTCAACTGAACCAATTGTCAGTCTGTGAAACCTATTCACTTTTGTGTGTGTACCAGTGAACATCACATAAACCTGTGAACTTATGTGTAAATTCTATGAATCTGTGTACCTGTGAACTTGGGTGTGAATATGTGAGACCTGTGTGAAATCTGAAACCTTTGAACTATTGTTCTGTCTGTGAAACATGTTAAGTTTTTATGTGTAACCTGTAAACTAATGTGAAATCTGAAACATGTACTATATTAGTCACTAACCTATCAACTTGTGCAGACACTGGTTCCCTTGGCTAGACAGATTTCAAACTGAATATGAGGTTGTCTCTATCAGCAGCAAGGGAAGAAAACTTGACGGTTAATCTTGGAAGATGGCGAATCTTGGAAGAACAATCAAAAAGGATGGTAAGATTAATGGTTTCAGCCCCAACATTAGGCCACAAGTTCTGTTCCTGCACCTAGATGGATGGATCACGGATCATACTATCCATTAGGAGTAATACCTAGGACAGTTTTCATTATGGCATATGGTACTTATGATCTACAAACCTTTTGATGTTTCTTCTCTCTTGTACGGCAGGAAACACCTTGCCACGGTAATAGCGCCAGAACAGCCGTCGACGGCTTCAAGCTCCTACTTGTGTTTCCGGCGTTTGGCTGTTGCGGCTGTATGGAGTCAGCAAGCATGTACGGCTGTAACAAGGCTGGAGTCAGGCGATGGCTGTACTGCTGGACTAGGCGGCGGCTGTACTAGGACCTAAATTGATGTTAGTCGGTGGGCTGTACCATGCTAATTTGTACCTCACGTGTGTATATGGACCTGGTCGATGTGGGCTTTTTTGGGCACAATAGATTGCAACATAACATGTATGGGTGTAGACATATATGGATCTAGACATTATATTATATATTATATTTATTCTTCATGTTTATATTATATATTATATTTATTCTTCGTCATTATATTTATTTTTGATCTGAATCGAAATTCTTAAAAATCTTGATAGACATAAATTATGCAATAAATATATGCAACTATTGTCGGGAAAAATAATAGGACTTAATTGAATACTCTTCAATTGAAGTGGGCTCTTAGTCAAAGATGCTAGATGGCTCAAGAATTAAAAGAAAAGATGCGTAAAAAATTTGGCCTTGCCTCTCCACGTCTATAAAACAGTGGCTTGACCATATGGGTAGGTGCTATGGATTTGTCATCGTGGGTAAGTTAGTATATTATGGGGTCAAAACAAGGTCATATGAGGCAAAATCCTATAGATTAGCTATATACTAGAGGCCCTTTAATATAAATAGATGAAAAATTAAAAAGTAATTTAATGTGTAACATCAATAAGCACCTCATGCAGAACCCATTTAGCCTTGGTGGACCTCTCATTACATCGATTATATAATATTTCATTTTAAATA
This sequence comes from Zea luxurians, assembly GCA_029449295.1. Taxonomy (NCBI): domain Eukaryota; kingdom Viridiplantae; phylum Streptophyta; class Magnoliopsida; order Poales; family Poaceae; genus Zea; species Zea luxurians. Next base: position 45,040,357 of record JAOPSE010000026.1, read on the forward strand.
TTCTATCTCATATATCGATTAATGAGCTTGTCATACAATTGTCACAAGTCTGATGTACAGCAAAATATGACGATTTATTCTCATGACGAACCCATATTGTCATGGATCATCGTCACCAAAAGTATGTTACAATGAGTTATGATAGTTTTAATGACGATGGTTAATTTTTTGTCATTAAACTTAAACGTCTCATTGATATCGTCATAAACAGAGCGATCTAATGACAATTCCCACTAGTGTCATCGCATATTCGTCATAGAAGGTCATGTGTGTTGTAGTGTGTAGATTCGTTAGTAGACCCAAATATGATATCATCAACGTAAATTTGGCATACGAACAAATCATTGTCAAGAGTTTTAGTGAATAAAGTAGGATCGGCTTTGCCGACTTTGAAGCCATTAGTAATAAGGAAATCTCTAAGACATTCATACCATGCTCTTGGGGCTTGCTTGAGCCCATAAAGCGCCTTAGAGAGCCTATAAACATGGTTAGGGTACTCACTGTCTTCAAAGCCAGGAGGTTGCTCAACATAGACCTCCTCCTTGATTGGTCCGTTGAGGAAGGCACTCTTCACGTCCATTTGATAAAGCTTGAAGCCATGGTACGTAGCATAGGCTAATAATATGCGAATGGACTCAAGCCTAGCTACGGGTGCATAGGTTTCACCAAAATCCAAACCTTCGACTTGTGAATACCCCTTGGCCACGAGTCGAGCTTTGTTCCTTGTCACCACACCATGCTCGTCTTGTTTGTTGCGGAAGACCCACTTGGTTCCTACAACATTTTGGTTAGGACGTGGAACCAAATGCCATACCTCGTTCCTTGTGAAATTGTTGAGCTCCTCTTGCATCGCCATCACCCAATCCGCATCTTGGAGCGCTTCCTCTACCCTGTGTGGCTCAATAGAGGAAACAAAAGAGTAATGCTCACAAAAATGTGCAACCCGAGATCGAGTAGTTACCCCTTTATTAATGTCGCCGAGGATGGTGTCGACGGGGTGATCTCGTTGGATTGCTTGGTGGACTCTTGGGTGTGGCGGCCTTGGTTCTTCATCCTCCTTGTCTTCATCATTTGCATCTCCCCCTTGATCGTTGCCGTCATTTTGAGGTGGCTCATCTTCTTGATCAACATCTTGAGCCTCATCCTCAATTTGAGTTGGTGGAGATGCTTGCGTGGAGGAGGATGGTTGATCTTGTGCATGTGGAGGCTCTTCGGATTCCTTAGGACATACATCCCCAATGGACATGTTCCTTAGCGCTATGTATGGAGCCTGTTCTTCACCTATATCATCAAGATCAACTTGCTCTACTTGAGAGCCGTTAGTCTCATCAAACACAACGTCACAAGAAACTTCAACAAGTCCTGAGGACTTGTTAAAGACTCTATATGCCCTTGTGTTTGAGTCATATCCTAGTAAAAAGCCTTCTACAGTTTTAGGAGCAAATTTAGATTTTCTACCTCTCTTAACAAGAATAAAGCATTTGCTACCAAAAACTCTAAAATATGAAATATTGGGCTTTTTACCGGTTAGGAGTTCATAAGATGTCTTCTTGAGGATTCGGTGAAGATATAACCGGTTGATGGCGTAGCAGGCGGTGTTGACCGCCTCGGCCCAAAACCAATCCGGTGTCTTGTACTCATCAAGCATGGTTCTTGCCATGTCCAATAGAGTTCGATTCTTCCTCTCTACTACACCATTTTGTTGTGGAGTGTAGGGAGAAGAGAACTCATGCTTGATGCCCTCCTCCTCAAGGAAGCTTTCAATTTGAGAGTTCTTGAACTCCGTCCCATTGTCGCTTCTAATTTTCTTGATCCTTAAGCCGAACTCATTTTGAGCCCGTCTCAAGAATCCCTTTAAGGTCTCTTGGGTATGAGATTTGTCCTGCAAAAAGAACACCCAAGTGAAGCGAGAATAATCATCCACGATAACTAGACAGTACTTACACCCGCCGATGCTTATGTAAGCAATCGAGTCGAATAAATCCATGTGTAGGAGCTCTAGTGGCCTGTCACTAGTCATGATGTTCTTGTGTGGATGATAAGTGCCAACTTGCTTCCCGGCTTGGCATGCGCTACAAATTCTGTCTTTCTCAAAATGAACATTGGTTAGTCCTAAAATGTGTTCCCCCTTTAGAAGCTTATGAAGATTCTTCATTCCAACATGGGCTAGTCGGCGGTGCCAAAGCCAACCCAAGTTAGTCTTAGCAACCAAGCAAGTGTCGAGTTCAGCTCTATCAAAATCTACCAAGTATAGCTGACCCTCTAACACTCCCTTAAATGCTATTGAATCATCACTTCTTCTAAAGACAGTAACACCTACATCAGTAAATAGACAGTTGTAGCCCATTTGACATAATTGGGATACGGAAAGCAAATTGTAATCTAAAGAATCTACAAGAAAAACATTGGAAATAGTATGGTCAGGTGATATAGCAATTTTACCCAATCCTTTGACCAAACCTTGATTTCCATCCCCGAATGTGATAGCTCGTTGGGGATCTTGGTTTTTCTCATATGAGGAGAACATTTTCTTCTCCCCTGTCATATGGTTTGTGCACCCGCTGTCGAGTATCCAACTTGAGCCCCCAGATGCATAAACCTACAAAACAATTTTAGTTCTTGACTTTAGGTACCCAAACAGTTTTGGGTCCTTTGGCATTAGAAACAAGAACTTTGGGTACCCAAACACAAGTCTTGGAGCCCTTGTGTTTGCCCCCAACAATCTTGGCAACTACCTTGCCGGATTTGTTAGTTAAAACATATGATGCATCAAAAGTTTTGAATGAAATAGCATGATCATTTGATGCATTAGGAGTTTTCTTTCTAGGCAACTTGGCACGGGTTGGTTGCCTAGAGCTAGATGTCTCACCCTTATACATAAAAGCATGGTTAGGGCCAGAGTGAGACTTCCTAGAATGAGTTCTCCTAATTTTGCTCTCAGGATAGCCGGCAGGGTACAAAATGTAACCCTCGTTATCCTGAGGCATGGGAGCCTTGCCCTTAACAAAGTTAGATAAATTCTTTGGAGGGGCATTAAGTTTGACATTGTCTCCCCTTTGGAAGCCAATGCCATCCTTGATGCCCGGGCGTCTCCCATTATAGAGCATACTTCTAGCAAATTTAAACTTTTCATTTTCCAAGTTATGCTCGGCAATTTTGGCATCTAATAAGGCTATATGATCATTTTGTTGTTTAATTAAAGCCATGTGATCATGAATAGCATTGATATCAACATCTCTACATCTAGTACAAATAGAAACATGCTCAACATTAGATGTAGAGGGTTTGCAAGATTTTAATTCAATAACCTTAGCATGTAACAAATCATTTTTAGTTCTAAGGTCGGAAATAGTAGCTTTGCAAACATCAAAATCCTTAGCCTTAGCAAGTAATTTTTCATTCTCAATCTTAAGGCTAGCAAGAGAATCATTCAATTCCTTAATCTTAGCAAGCAAATCATCATTATCATTTCTAAGATTGGGAATTGGAGTATCACAAACATGAGAATCAACCTTAGCAATTAATCTAGCGTTTTCATTTCTAAGGTTGTCAATAGTGTCATGGCATGTGCTTAGCTCACTAGATAATTTGTTACATTTTTCTACCTCTAGAGCATAAGCATTTTTAACCTTAACATGTTTCTTATTTTCCTTGATTAGGAAGTCCTCTTGGGAGTCCAAGAGATCGTCCTTTTCATGGATGACACTAATTAGCTCATTTAATTTTTCTTTTTGTTCCATGTTAAGGTTGGCAAAAAGGATACGCAAATTATCTTCCTCACCACTAGCATTATCATCACTAGAAGATTCATATTTAGTGGAGGAGTTAGATTTAACCTTCTTCCTTTTGCCGTCCGTTGCCATGAGGCACTTGTGGCCGACGTTGGGGAAGAGGAGTCCCTTGGTGACGGCGATGTTGGCGGCGTCCTCGTCGTCGGAGGAGGAGTCGGTGGAGCTTTCGTCGGAGTTCCACTCGCGGCACACGTGGGCATCGCCGCCCTTCTTCTTGTGATACCTCTTCTTTTCTCTCCTCTTGCCCTTCTTGTCGTTGTCCCTGTCACTGTCACTTGATAATGGACATTTAGCAATAAAGTGACCGGGCTTACCACACTTGTAGCAAACCTTCTTGGAACGGGATTTGTAATCCTTCCCCTTCCGTTGCTTGAGGATTTGCCGAAAGCTTTTGATGATTAAGGCCATCTCCTCATTGTCGAGCTTGGAGGCGTCAATTGGTTGTCTACTTGGTGTAGACTCCTCCTTCTTCTCCTCCGTTGCCTTGAAGGCCACCGGTTGCGCCTCGGATGTGGAAGGTTCGTCAAGCTCGTTGATCTTCTTTGAGCCTTTAATCATGCATTCAAAGCTCACAAAATTCCCGATAACTTCCTCGGGGGTCATTAGTGGATATCTAGGATTACCACGAATTAATTGAACTTGAGTGGGGTTAAGGAAAATAAGAGCTCTTAAAATAACCTTAACCACCTCGTGGTCATCCCACTTTTTGCTCCCGAGGTTGCGCACTTGGTTCACCAAGGTCTTGAGCCGATTGTACATATCTTGTGGCTCCTCCCCTTGGCGAAGACGGAAGCGACCGAGCTCCCCCTCGATCGTTTCCCGCTTGGTGATCTTGGTGAGTTCATCACCCTCGTGCGCGGTCTTGAGTAGGTCCCAAATCTCCTTTGCATTCTTCAACCCTTGCACTTTGTTGTATTCCTCCTTGCTTAAAGAGGCGAGGAGTATGGTTGTGGCTTGGGAGTTGAAGTGCTCGATTTGGGCCACCTCGTCCGTATCATAATCCTCATCCCCTACAGAAGGTACCTGTGCTCCAAACTCAACAACATTCCATATACTTTTGTGGAGTGAGGTTAGATGAAATTTCATTAAATAACTCCACCTAGCATAATCTTCGCCATCAAAAGTTGGCGGTTTGCCTAATGGAACAGAAAGTAATGGAGTATGTCTAGGTGTACGGGGATAGTGTAAAGGGATCTTACTAAACTTCTTGCGCTCTTGGCGCTTAGAAGTTACGGACGGCGCATCGGAGTCGGAGGTCGATGTTGATGAAGTGTCGGTCTCGTAGTAGACCACCTTCCTCATCCTCTTGTGCTTGTCGCCTTTCCGATGCGACTTGTGAGAAGAAGATTTTTCCTTCTTCTCTTTGTGGTGAGAAGAGGAAGATCTTTTCTCCTTCCGTTTGGAGGAGTCCTTCTTCTTCTCCCTCCTCTTGGTGCGGGACTCTTCCGATGAATTGCTCCCTTGGCTTGTAGTAGGCTTGTCGCCGGTCTCCATCTCCCTCTTGGTGTGATCTCCCGACATCACTTCGAGCGGTTAGGCTCTAATGAAGCACCGGGCTCTAATACCAATTGAAAGTCGCCTAGAGGGGGGGTGAATAGGGCAAAACTGAAATTCTCAAAAATAAACACAACTACAAGCCGAGTTAGCGTTAGAAATAAAATCAAGTCCGCGAGAGAGGGCGCAAAACAAATCGCAAGCGAATAATGAAGTGAGACACGTGGATTTGTTTTACCAAGGTTTGGTTCTTTCAAACCTACTCCCCGTTGAGGAGGCCACAAAGGTCGGGTCTCTTTCAACCCTTCCCTCTCTCAAATGGTCCCTCGGACCGAGTGAGCTTCTCTTTCTCAAATCACTTGGGAATCAAACTTCCCGCAAGGACCACCACACGATTGGTGTCTCTTGCCTCAATTACAAGGAGTGTTTGATTACAAGAAAGAATGCGAAAGAAAAAGAAGCGATCCAAGCGCAAGAGCTCAAATGAACACTACAAATCACTCTCTCTAGTCACTAGAGCTTTGTGTGGAGTTGGGAGAGGATTTGATCTCTTTTGGTGTGCTTTGCAATGAATGCTAGCTCTTGTATAGTGGTTGGAAGCTGGAAAACTTGGATGCAATGAATGGTGGGTGGTTGGGGGTATTTATAGCCCCAACCACCAAACTAGCCGTTTGGTGAGGCTGTCTGTTCGATGGCGCACCGGACAGTCCGGTGCACACCGGACATGTCCGGTGCGACAGCCACGTCACCAAAGCCGTTGCAATTTGACCGTTGGAATTCTGACTTCAGGGCTCGCCTGGATGTCCGGTGCACACCGGACATGAACTGTAGATTGTCCGGTGCGCCTGCTCCCGCGTGCCTGACGACTGCACGCTTCTGGCGCGCATTAAATGCATCGCAGGTAGCCGTTGGCGCCGAAATAGCCGTTGCCCCGCTGTTACACCGGACTGTCCGGTGTACACCGGACAGTCCGGTGAATTTTAGCGGAGCAACTGAAGTGAAAACCCGAGGCTGGCGAGTTCCGGAGACCGCTCTTCCTTGGAGCACCGGACAGTCCGGTGAATTATAGCGGAGTCGCCTCTGGAATTTCCCGAAGGTGACGAGTTTGGAGTCGGAGTCCTCTGGTGCACCGGACATGTCCGGTGGCACACCGGACAGTCCGGTGCGCCAGACCAGAGGTGCCTTCGGAAGACCCTTGCTCCTTTATTTGAACCCAATACTTGGTCTTTTTATTGGCTATGTGTGAACCTTTTGCACCTGTATAACTTACACACTAGAGCAAACTAGTTAGTCCAATATCTGTGTTGGGCAATTCAACCACCAAAATTATTTAGGAACTAGGTGTAAGCCTAATTCCCTTTCAGACACCCTTTGAGAGGAGACTAGGAAGCACGGATGATCTCTTCCCAGATCATGTCAAACACATTGATGCGGGCGAGACTGTTGGGAGCAAGGAGGAGAAGGAAGACCTGACTCTTCCCAAGGACGTTCATTTGATTCCCGCCCTTCGGGAGAACGGTCATCCTCGACAAAGAGTTAAGGTACCTGTAGTACCTATGCATGTTAGCGGTCGTCCAGAACTCCCGATCCATAGAGACATGAATAAATTCAGTCTCTTCCCGCCTGGGCAGCTTAATGTCATGGACTCGCATGTTGCTGCCCTGGATATCAGCATCAGAGAAGCCCAGAATATGGGCAAAACAACGGTAACTGACTTTGTGCCAGTTCCCCTGGATGAAGAAATACATGACAGGGTAATCATACCCATCGGCTTCCTCATCTACTTTCTTGATCCAGAGGGTGGCATAAAATTGAGCTACCATCTCGTCGTTCTAGGGGTATTCCATGGTCATAATATTTTTTAACCCCTTTCTCTCTAAGTTGCGGAGAGCTGACGTCATGTCAGCATCTCCCATGTTCTCACATCCCTCCCAGTCTATAAACCTATGCCTGACAACTGGGTGTTTCTTGGATAAAATGATAGAACTGTAGAAATCAGCCTGGAAAAGATTCCAGAACCGAGGGTCCTGGACACCAGGATGACGAGGAGTGAGAGAAGGATTGGTGAACCTCAGGCGCTGAAGGGTGTCCACTCCCTTCAGAGAGAAGTCGACAGGAGGTTCATGTGGTCCGCGGGTAACGGTCGCCGGATGCATGTGCAGACCGGTGATGTAGAGTGCATCTGGCGCCGGAAGGACGATGAAGTCGTCGAAAGCCCCATCCTCCTCCTGGCAAAGAGCATATCCAGAGGAAGAAGTGCTGCAACGAGGTCGAGTGGCGCCAACCTTTTGGCGCCTCCCGCGAGCCGGCTGCGAGGGCATGGAAGAACCCTCTCCATCCATCCTACCAGAGCCGCGTCCTCTCTTAGAGAGGGAGCGACGAGGCGGAGGAGAGGGGATGGGAGATTCCTCCTGAATCTCATCCGAGTCGCTGCTGAACTCAATCATGGATGGGTTGCGACGGCGCACCATGTTTGGAGAGGTTTTGGAACTATGAACCGGTTGAGGTGAGTGAGTGAGGAGGCTCTAAACAATGCGGAGAGACTAAGTCGAGAATGGTTGGAGTGTGGGAAGAGAAGGGGGGCGACATATAAATAGGCAGTTGAGCTGGTCCCCAGGACCGGTTCAACCGCCCCCAGGGCCAGTTCAACCGCATCTGAGCAGCGCGGTCAGAAGGCCAGAAACAGTCAGAGGGAAAACGCCAAAAAAATTTAAATTTCTGACGCATCTGTGCAGTAAAAAATAGATTCTTCAAACAGTAAAAGCTGAAAAAGTACTGCACAGGTTTCTGAAAAGGTGTTCCAAAAAGTGACTGACGCGACCTGACATGGCATTAATTAAAGCAGCAGATTCCACAAGCCACAAAAGTCAAAAAAGTGTTGCGCAGATGTGACCAGACGACTGCAAAAGCTGCTGCGCGGCTGACACAGGTGCTGACACGGCTGACACTGCTGACACAGCTGCAAAAAACTGCGTGGACAGAACTGCAGCTGACCGGTCAGAGCTAGACCAGTTCAACCGGTCCTCAATACCGGTTCAATCAGTTTTGGCCAGGATAGTCCTGGTTAATTCTGGTTAAAAGCAGCTGAGCTGAAGTTCAGCTCCGAAGTTCAGCTGGCCAAGCCAGTTGAGCTTCGAGTGAAAAAATTCAAAAATCTTAGCACTAAAATTCATTTGAATTTTAACATTTCCACCAAGTTTTGAAAGATCATCACAAATCTTTAAAACTATCAAACAAAAATAGTGAATCAAGCAATCTGTGTGTCCGTTTTCAAGTTAAGTTACGAGAATCCAAGATATTTAATTCACTCCTAAGAAAGCAAAATCTAGTCTCATCAAGGGGTTTTGTGAAGATATCGGCTAGTTGATTTTCTGTGTTTACATGACATAATTCGATATCTCCTTTTGCTTCGTGGTCCCTCAGAAAATGGTGTCTTATATCTATGTGTTTGGTTCTAGAGTGTTGCACGAGATTGTTGGCTAGTTTAATGGCGCTCTCATTGTCACATAGTAGTGGGATTCTTTTAAAATCACAGCCAAAATCTCTCAAGGTTTGCTTCATCCATAGCAACTGAGCACAACAAGCACCAGCAGCTATGTATTCGGCCTCGGCAGTGGAAAGTGCAACACAGTTTTGCTTCTTAGAGCTCCAAGACACCAGGAACCGCCCAAGGAATTGGCAAGTCCCCGAGGTGCTTTTTTGATCTACTTTACAACCGACATAGTCTGAATCAGAGTAGCCAAATAAATCGAAAAAGGAGCCCTTAGGATACCAGAGACCTAGATTTTGGGTGTGAACTAGATATCTCAAAATTCTCTTAACGGCCACTAAGTGACACTCTTTTGGGTTAGCTTGAAAACGGGCACACATGCACAAACTAAGCATGATATCTGGCCTAGATGCACACAAATATAGTAGAGATCCTATCATTGATCTATAAAGCTTTTGATCTACAGTTTTACCTTCTTCATTTAAGTCGAGATGACCACTTGAAGCCATTGGTGTCTTGGCGTGCTTTGCCTTTTCCATGCCAAACTTTTTGAGCATGTCTTGTGTGTACTTGGTTTGGCACAGAAAGGTTCCTTCCTTGAGTTGTTTAACTTGAAAACCCAGGAAGTACTTGAGCTCACCCATCATGGACATCTCAAACCTATTTGTCATAACCCTACTAAATTCCTCACAAAAAGTTTTATCAGTACTGCCAAATATAATGTCGTCGACATATATTTGACAAACAAATAATTGATTGTCAACTTTGCGAGTGAATAAAGTAGAGTCTACTTTTCCTATTTCAAAATCATTGTTAAGCAAGAAATCCTTAAGACAATCATACCAAGCTCTAGGGGCTTGTTTAAGCCCGTAGAGTGCCTTGTGAAGTAGGTAAACATGATTTGGCTTCTTTGGATCTTCAAAGCCCGGTGGTTGCTCCACATAGACCCTCTCTTGTAGTGGTCCATTTAGAAATGCGCTCTTGACATCCATTTGATATAGCTTGAAATCATGGTTAGTAGCATAGGCAATTAATATTCTAATTGACTCTAACCTTGCTACCGGCGCATATGTTTCACCAAAATCAAGTCCTTCCACTTGAGTGTAGCCTTGGGCAACCAACCGTGCTTCGTTTCTTGTAACCACGCCATGTTCATCTTGTTTGTTCCTAAAGACCCATTTTGTCCCAATCACATTTTGTTTGGGTCTTTGGACTAAGGACCAAACTTCATTCCGGGAGAAGTTGTTCAACTCCTCTTGCATGGCAATTATCCAATCCGGATCACCCAATGCTTCTTCAATCTTAAGTGGCTCAAGAGAGGAAACAAACGAGTAAAATTCACAAAAATTAGCTAAACGAGATCGAGTTGTTACCCCTCTCCTGATGCTACCCAGGATGTTGTCCACCGGATGGTCCCTTTGAATGGTATGATGGACTCTAGGATGAGGCACTGATGGTTGTCTTTGTATTTGCTCCTCCTCATCATTCACTTGATCAAGAGGCACTTCACCACTAACACTTTCGTGTTCATCTTCTACCACAGTTGGCATCCTTTGGAATTGATGATTTTCTTCAAGACTTGGATGACTTGAGGTTGATGGGTTTGCTTGGGTGGAGGATTTGTCACCCACCACCTTTGCACCCACATCAACAACCTCATTGGTCATCCACAAAGTTCCTTCCTCATCATCCTTTTCTTGAGGTCTCACTTCACCTATTGCAAGTTTCTTTATGGCCTCACAAGGTAGTTCTTCATTTCCTGCAGTGCCATTAGAAACATGCCCTTGCGAGCCATTAGACTCATCAAATGTCACGTCTATCGCTATTTCAACAAGACCGGTGGTATTGTTGAAAACGCGATATCCATGCGCATTTGATGCATAACCAAGCAAGAAACCCTCGTCCACTCTAGGAGCAAACTTTGAGCTCTTGACTTTCTTGTTAAGAATAAAACACTTACAACCAAATACTCTAAAATAATCAACTTTAGGTTTGTTACCAGTGAGAAGCTCATAAGCAGTCTTTTTGTAGATCTTGTGAAGATAGAGACGGTTGATTGCATGACAGGCGGTGTTGACCGCCTCTGCCCAAAAATTGTCAGGTGTCTTGTACTCATCCAACATGGTTCTAGCTGCTTCAATTAAAGTTCGGTTCTTTCTTTCCACAACACCATTTTGTTGTGGAGTGTAAGGAACTGAGAACTCATGTTTGATTCCTTCTTCGCCTAAAAATTCTTCGACACCTGTGTTTTTGAATTCCGTCCCATTATCACTTCTCACTTTCTTGATTTTGAGCTCAAACTCATTTTGAGCTCTTCTCATGAATTTCTTCAATATTTCTTGAGTTTCACCTTTATCACTCAAAAAGAAAACCCAAGTGAATCGAGAAAAATCATCAACAATGACTAAACCATACTTACTACCACCAATGCTAATGTAAGCCACAGGTCCGAAGAGGTCCATGTGAAGAAGCTCCAATGGCCTCTTTGTTGTGACCACATTCTTTGATTGATGTGGGACTCCATGTTGCTTTCCTGCTTGGCATGCGCCACAAACCCTATCTTTCTCAAATACAACATTTGTTAGTCCAATGATGTGATTATCCTTTTGAAGTTTGGCCAAATTCCTCATATCGACATGGGCTAGCCGGCGATGCCATAGCCAACCCTTGTCGGACTTTGCCACTAAACAAGTCTCAGGCGTCACTTTACTTGTTGTGAAATCAACAAGATAAAGCTTGCCCTTCAAGCGACCCGTAAAGGCAACTGAGGAGTCCTCCCTTCTAAGAATCTCCACATCCACATCAGAAAATAAACAATTATAACCCATTCCACAAAGTTGTGAAACGGACAACAAATTGTAGCTTAAAGAATCTACCAATAAAACATTTGAAAGTGATTGTTGGTCAGAGATAGGAATTTTACCAATACCAATCACCTTACTCTTGCCACTATCTCCAAACACAATTTCTTGTGCTTCTTGAGTTAGTTGCAATGAATGAAACATGTCTTCCTCCCCGGTCATGTGATTTGTACATCCACTGTCAAGCACCCAACTTGACCCACCAGAGGAGTAGACCTGCAAAACAAGTTTAGGCTATGCTTTTAGGTACCCAAATTGAATTGGGTCCTACAGTGTTAGTTATAGCCTTGGGTACCCACACACTTCTTTTCATGACTTTTCTTTTAGTGTAGGCACCCACATATTTGACAATCAATTTCCCTAAATCCCAAGTCAACATATAATCACAAAGATAAGAGTGAGAAATGGGAGCATTAAATTGTTATCCACTTGAGGATCCCACTTCCTTCATCTTACTCTTTGTGGAACTCAAGTTTACCTTTACTTGAGGTGACTTGTCATTTGAGGAGTGAATCCTCCCCAAGGCATCATATAGGGTGGTTTCCTCTATGAACTTGGGGGATCTCCACCCCTTATGCACTGTGCTAGGGTTTTCCTTGGATGAGTTGAACCCAAGCCCCCTTCTTCCAATTTGTTTGGCTTTAGGGACTTGTACTTGGGTTCAACTTTCTTTAACCCATCATTGCTAGAGCATCTTTTCAATATTCCTTTGACCTTCACCTGTGGACTATTCTTCCTTGCATGGTTAGTTAGACAACACGAAGCATGATATTTGGCACAATGTTTGCAAAAATTATCATCTAAGGAGCTAGACTTAGATTCAATCACTAAAGATGAGGCATTGATGTTCTTGCAATTTTCAAGTTGCACTTGAAGTTCTTGATTTTGAACATTCAAGCTTAACATGCTTGATTCAAGTGCATTCTTTTCATTTGCAAGATTAGCTATAGAGGTTTTCATATTAATTACTTCTTTTTCTTTATTATCTATAGTTATCTTGACTAAAGATACTTCCTTAGTCAAGATATCTAGCATTTCATCTTTATTGTGTAGCAATTCTTGAAGCTCTAGGTTTCTTTCCTTTTCAAGGATAAGCAATTCTTCTTGAGCATCAAGAGTTGCTTTTCTTTTATCTAGCTTCTCCATTAATTTGGTGATAACATTGTATCCATTCAAGCCAAATTCTTTAATCATTTTATTTTTCATGGCAATTTGTTCATCATCATCATCATTTGGAAAATCATTACTAAATAAGGTTACCTTATCTCCTTTTGCCATGAGGCAAGTTGGGGTGTAGGAGTCGTCTTGTAGGTTGGTGAAGAGTTGCGAGCTTGACGTAGATTGGATGGCCACGTTTGCCACCACTTCCTCTTCCTCGGAGCTAGAACTCTCTTCATCGGAGTTCCATTCTTCACCAATATGGGCTTGACCATATTTCTTCTTCTTGAAGTATCCCTTGGTCTTGCCTCCCTTTTTGAACTTGTCCTTCTTGTATTCCTTCTTGGCTTCTTGTTCCTTCTTGTTAGGACAATCCGATATGAAATGACCGGTTTGGCCACATTCATAGCATGCCCTCTTCTTTCCTTTCCTTTGGAACTTGTCATTTTTCCTTACAAATTTCTTGAATGTTTTGATGAACATAGCTGTGTCTTCATCACTTGAGCTATCTTCATCACTTGATGTCTCGACCACTTTCTTTGCTTTGTGGTCTTTGTTCTTCTTGGGGGTGTCTTGTTCATTAGTGATCAAGGCATGAGAGTCTCTTGTCTTGATAGGGGCTTCTTCGGACTCGTGTTGTTGAATCTTTGCAAATAATTGATGAGGCGTCATATCCTCATAGTCATCACGATCCCTTATCATCCTTGCTAGACTCTTATCCTTTTCTTTATATGCTCTCATGAATAATCTTGTGACCTTGGAGTCACTCCAATCTTCACTTCCAAGCACTCTTATTTTGTTTACTAACACCATCAACCGATCAAAGAGTGATTGAAGCGACTCACCCTTTGTCCAATCATATCTTGCAAGCTCACTCTCCAAAGCTTCAACTCTATGTCTCTTAGCTTTGGGATCTCCTTCATGTGACATTTTAAGAATATTCCAAATGTCACGGGCATCTTCTCTTCCTTGAACTTTCCGGTATTCTTCCGAACAAAGACTTCCTTTAATTATGCTCACTGCTTGAGCATTGCGATGAACCTCTTGCATCATTTCCGGAGTCATCTCTTCTCCTTGGGCGGGCTTATACATACCTACATTAACAATCTCCCAAAGACTAGGATGCACACCGATTAAATGCGACTTCATCTTGTCGGCCCACTCGTCATAGTTCAACTCACTAAGAGTTGGTAACTTTCCAAGTGGGGCGGAAGAGAAGTTGGGAATAAAATTTCTAGAGTAATCGAATTGAACTTTCCTAAATTCGTTACCTTTGCTTTTGGTAGATGATCCTTCGGTGTTGAGACTTACCTTGCTCAACACCTTCGACACCAAAAGATCCACTAGATCGTCATTGTAATCAAATTTTCCTTTATCTTTATCTTCTTCGGCCTTTCTTCTTGATTCTTCTTCTTCGGCCTTTTTCTTAGCATCTTCCTCTTTCATTTTGAGGAACATCTTTCTCGGCAATCTTCATGGCGAGGTCGAGGACCTTAGGGTCCACTTCCTCACCAGAAGATGTGATGGGGATTTCCTCGAGGAGAGGATCCACATGGTCCCGTTGAGTAGACATGATCGTTTCCTCACGCGGTTAAGCGTAAAACGAGGTACGAAGATTTGATACCAATTGAAAGTAGCCTAGAGGGGGGTGAATAGGCTAATCTGAAAATTTTCACAACAAACTTCGAAAGATTGTTAAATACACAGTTCGACTGGTGCAGGCCGGTTCAACAGCTACGTGCGCAAGTTGAACCACTCTGAACCAATCCAACTGTTTTATAAACTTTAGACTAAAATCTACTCGAAAAAGTATTTCGCGAGTTCTTGTGAGAAGTAAGGTATAGCTAAGTTAGAATGAAAAGATGAATATGTAAAGGCTATTTCACTTCTAGATAAACTCTACGGGAAAAATCTTTATGTCAATCTTGCAAGTAAAAATATCTTAAGTTAAAGACAAGCAAGAACACAAGACACAAGATTTAATCCGAGGTTCGGCCACACCACAAAGGTGTCCTACTCCCCGTTGAGGAGCCCACAAAGGGCCAGGTCTTTTTCAACCATAATCCTCCAAAAGCCGACCACAAAGGTCAAGGCAATCTCTTCTTATCTCAGCTCAAAGAGCGGGTGATACAAACTTCTTGGGGTCGTCCACAAATTTGGAGACTCCCAAGCAACCTCAAAGGATCTTGAAACCTAGGGTTTCAAGAACACCAAGAAAGCACAAGAGGGGTTTGCACAAGCTCAAGTCTTTGTAAAAAGAGATGGGAGAGGAAAGCCAAATCGTGAGCACAAGCACAAACCTCACACCCAAGAGCTCCTCCAACAAGGTTGAATCTTGAGGAAGATTTAAGTGTGAGAGAGATGGGAGAAATGAGTGCTTTGTCTCAAGTTAGGTGAGCAATAAATGTGTGAGTGTCCAACCGCATTGAAGAAGGGAGAGAGAGGGTTCTATTTATAGTCACGGCTCAAAAACTAGCCGTTTGACCAGAAACCTCGCAGAAAACCGGTTGAGCCGCTCCCTAGGGCGGTTGAACCGCCCCTGACAGGTCAGCAGACTGTCTACCAGTCTGACTGCCAGACTGACTGGCAGACTGACCTGCAGGCGAGTCAGACAGGACAAGACCGGTTGAACCACCCCCTAGGGCGGTTGAACCGCCCCCTGACAACCCTTGTGACCTGACTGCCAGTCTGACTGCAGACTGCAGATCAGAAGTCAGAGGGGACAGAGACCAGTTGAGCTGCCCCCCAGGACCAGTTCAGCTGGTCTAGACCAGAGAGTTTTGGAGAGAAAACCCCAGCTCAGCTGCCCGAGGGCAAGTTCAGCTGGTGTATGGTCAAAGAGGTCCACAGCTGAAGTTGAAGTTCAGCTGGAGTTGAAAGCTCAACTCAGCTGAAGTCCAGCTCAGCTGAAAAGCTCAGTTGCAGCTAAAGAAGCTCAACACAGCTGAAGTTAAGTTCAGCTGGAAAGCTCAGTTGTAGTTGAAGAAGTTCAGTTGCTTTTCAGCAAGAACACTCTAGGTTTCTCAACCCTAACCATGGTCAACCAAATAATGTTAAAGTGATTTTTGGTTTTCAAAAATAGCTTTTGAATTTGGAGACTTGAGCTATAGCAAACACATATACCTGTGCGGAAAAGAATAAGGAAGAATTACATCATGCAACACAAGATTTTACATAAAATTTTATACGTCCGTTGCATGAAGTCCTTGGTGCTTCCTTAAGTTCCTGTTTCTTTCTAATCATACATTGAGAACAAAAATTGTTAGTACCCTTATTTGTTTTGTCATTAAATCACCAAAACCCTCACTTGGGGTTGATTGCACTTACAAAAACGTTTCTTCCGCCCTTGGGGAAGGGATACTGATTTCACTAAGGTTGCCCAGTCTGGGTAGATGCCATCTGCCAAATAATAACCCATATTATATTGGTTGCCATTAATTGTGAAGTTAACCTCGACGGCATTACCAGATGCTAGGTCATCAAATACGGGTGAGCGATGCAACACATTGACATCATTGTGGGACCCTGGCAAGCCAAAATATGCATGCCATATTCGAAGGTTGTGTGATGCGACGGCTTCAAGGATTAGAGTTGGTTTCTGATAGTGACCGGTGTACATCCCTTGCCAAGCTGTGAGGCATTTCTCCCATCTCCAGTGCATGCAATCGATACTTCCAAGCATCCCAGGAAAACCTCGTTCTTCGGCTTTAGCTAGTAATTGTGCAACCTCCAGATTGTTTGGAGCCCTAAGGTACGAAGGGCCAAATACAGCCACAGCAGACTCTGTAAATCGCTTGAGGCTTTCAATGATTGTGCTTTCTCCCATTCTCAAGTACTCATCTAATCCATCAGCTGGTCCTCCATAAGCAAGCATACATAGTGCTGCAGTCATCTTTTGCAACGGCGAGCACCCTACGACTCCAGCAGCATTAATCTTATGCTCAAAATACTCATCATATATCTTAATCTTCTCGAGAATGTGAAGAAATAGCCGTTTTGTCATTCGGAAACTATAATTAATTAGATCATCATTTCAAAAGATGGAACACCAAAATAACTAAATATTAGCAATCTAGTTTTTACCAACACGTACCGTCTGCGAAAAAGCTCATCAGGGTACACAGACTGATCAACAAAGTAGTCATTGTACAATCTAATGTGACCCATTTGTCGATCACGATAGATCACGCGGTGCCCGAACACAGAACCTACTCTTTCTTCGTGCCCAATCTTCTACTCACTATGACAGCAACTTCTTCCTCGCTAGAACTCCCATGATCAGAGTCCAAGGAAATCGTGCACCATATAATTTGCCATAGTCTCAACGGATGAAAACTGAACTTGGCGCTTCAAACAATCGTCATGCACCGCCCATCCATCCAGCTTTGCAACTTCTTAAACAGAGAGAGACCAGATCAGTTCACCAGCTCATCATCTTCAACCTATTCTCGACCAACCTAAATCAATCATTCAATTCCAAATCCATTGACGACACACTAGGGAGTCAAAGCATCAAAATAGAATAGATCGAAGAAAGACCCATGTGAAAGAGACGATGATACCCATCAAATTGAAGATCACATTAGGTTGATTAGGAATGTGACACATGGATTATTACCTCTGCTGAACTGCTTTTGGAAGCAACTGTCGGCAACACAAAGGCTTGGTGGCGCAGTGACGCACAGCACGACGGTGTAGCCGTGTAGGGTGCTGGGACTCGGTGGTGCAGCGTGTATGTTGCGACTGCAGGTGCCAGCGCAGGGTGGCGACAACAACAGCCCTCCCTACAAACGCGCGAAGCAAACTATCCTCAGCGGATTGGTTTTACGGTTGGAGGCATTGTATATGGATTTTTGGGCTTTAGACTCAAACGGCTGTTTGTATCTTCTAATTTGGGTCTTGCACTTGGAGATGGTCTTATACATCTAACCAAACTTGGAGGCATTGTATATGGATTTTTGGGCTTTAGACTCAAACGGCTGTTTGTATCTTCTAATTTGGGTCTTGCACTTGGAGATGGTCTTATACATCTAACCAAACACACCCTGATCCAAAAACATATTTACGATGTTCATGGTCTAAGTGGCACCCTCGACAAGTTCATGATCTAGATGGCACCTTAAACGTGGCTGAAGCATTTAACTCATAACGCAATCCTGATGCTTGACAGGCCTGAAAATTCCCAGCGGCGTACTGATGAATGATGACATTACGACAACAAGACAATCCACCGAGGCGCATAACAGTTTTCCAATATCGAGAAGCAATAATGTAGACAACCATCCATAACGACGTTCTTAATAACCCAGTGGCAAAGCGGGGCGGACATAACCAGAAAGTCTTACAACATCAGGTGTTGCAAACCACACCGGGGACAAGAGCAGCACACAAGACTGACGATGACCGCATCAGGATACTTCTAGTACTCATCACCATCATCACCTTCCTCACCCTCATCAAACTCAGCACCGACCTCCTCGTAGTCCTTCTCGAGCGCTGCCAGATCCTCACGGGCCTCAGAGAACTCGCCCTCCTCCATACCCTCACCGACATACCAGTGCACGAAGGCACGCTTGGCGTACATGAGGTCGAACTTGTGGTCGATGCGGGAGAACACCTCCACAACACTGGTGGAGTTGGAGATCATGCACACCGCGCGCTGCACCTTGGCCAGGTCGCCACCAGGCACCACACTTGGAGGCTGGTAGTTAATGCCGCACTTAAAGCCAGTTGGGCACCAGTCCACAAACTGGATGGTGCGCTTGGTCTTGATGGTGGCCACAGCAGCATTCACATCCTTGGGGACCACATCACCACGGTACATGAGGCAGCAGGCCATGTACTTACCATGGCGGGGATCGCACTTGGCCATCATGGAGGATGGCTCGAAGGCGCTGTTGGTGATCTCGGCCACAGACAGCTGCTCGTGGTAGGCCTTCTCAGCAGAGATGACGGGAGCATAGGAGGAAAGCATGAAGTGGATCCTCGGGTAGGGCACCAAGTTGGTCTGGAACTCATTCACATCCACGTTAAGAGCACCATCAAACCTCAGGGAGGCAGTCAGGGATGAGATGACCTGTACAACAACAGGAACAACTGATGGTTAGAGAGAAAAAAGCCCAGATTACAGACCATTTACTTAATGCTTAGGCTGTAAATCAAGACAGTACCTGGGACACAAGCCTGTTGAGGTTGGTGTAGGTTGGGCGCTCAATGTCAAGGGATCGGCGGCAGATGTCATAGATGGCCTCATTGTCCAGCAGGATAGCCACATCAGTGTGCTCGAGGAGGGAGTGGGTGGACAGGACACTGTTGTATGGTTCAACCACTGAGGTCGAAACTTGAGGGGATGGGTACACAGTGAAACCAAGCTTGGACTTCTTGCCGTAGTCAACAGACAGACGCTCCAGGAGGAGGGAACCAAGGCCAGAGCCTGTTCCTCCACCAACAGCGTTGAAGACGAGGAAGCCCTGGAGACCAGTGCAGTTGTCGGCAAGCTTCCTGATGCGATCAAGGCACAGGTCAACAATCTCCTTGCCAACTGCAAGACAAGCAATCAAGTTTAAATAAGATGTTCATTACAAAGCAAATATCCAGGAGCATTGTAAACTGACAGTCAGATCATATTACTTACTGGTGTAGTGACCACGGGCGAAGTTGTTGGCTGCATCCTCCTTGCCACTGATGAGCTGCTCAGGGTGGAAGAGCTGGCGGTAGGTGCCAGTCCTCACCTCATCGATGACAGTGGGTTCAAGGTCAACAAAAACAGCACGAGGGACGTGCTTCCCAGCACCAGTCTCACTGAAGAAGGTGTTGAAAGCATCATCACCACCCCCAATGGTCTTGTCACCGGGCATCTGACCATCAGCCTGAACAAAATACAAATGTAGCAGTGTTATTTATGCCAATTAGATCCTGTTTGGAAGCAATCCAGTTTTAAGAAACTGATTTTTATCTTTTAGCTAGGAGAGACTAGCTCGATAGCTTCTTGGTTTTTAAGGAACTGACAATCAATTTCTATAAACTGAGACATAAACTGGTATGTTTGGAACCACCTCAAATTCTATAAACCAGTTTCTTAAAAACTGGGTGCTTCCAAACAGGCCCTTACAAAAGGAGAACATAAGCAGTCTTGTATAAAAAAAAATGCATGCCACCTACACTAGTACACCATACAGACGCATAATCTTAAGGTAACACTTGCCTGAATGGACATATTTCAAACCATGACACACAATTAGGGGTGGTAATGGATCACGATCCAAATGCTTCTTCATAAAAAGTTAGAGCCCTTAAATAATTTTAATTCAAAAATGAATAGGAATAGAGCCCGATCCTAATCCGATCCTTAAATTTTAGTGTAAAATCTAGAGTCCATCACCACCCCTAAACAGAATTCAAAATTTCAATTGTCCTAAGGAGCCATGATTAAATCCATGATTGCAAACACTTCGGATATGTGAACAGCATTTAATCCTACATAAAGCTAATAACAACTAGGACAAAGGCAATTTAGTATAACAGCATTCATGTATATATATACTCTTTCTAAAAGATCTAAACAGCAAAAGGCAATTAGGTCAAGGCGTCTAATGATGATGTGTATTCATATTTTTTTGCAGATCTAAGAGCATCTCCAAAAGGGGCCCTAGGCTATCTCCAGCAGATCTCCAATTCCATCTCCTATCACATCCACTATTTCAAAATTCAAATTTCACTATGCAATCAGTGTCAAACAGTCTACAGTTCTGCGTCCCCTATTTTACACTACCCGCTGGAGATAGTCTAAACAAGGCTGTATTTTGAAATATAGGGTGTGGGATTATAAAACACTCTCCAACAGTAGCCCTATTTTATAAAAAATCATCAAAAGATTATAGGGTTCGGTCTCTCGGGTCCTAAATATGTACACCGTTGGAGCCCTATCCTCCTTTCCTCTTAGTCTACAACTATTTATTTCCTAAATAGAATTATTTAAGGCCTAACTGTTGGGAGTAAAAAATTTCTTTCGAGGTCCTAAACACACTTTAAATACGGTCCTACTTTAAATACGGTCCTATTTTAACTTTTAGGGCTCTATTTTAGAGCTCCTTGTTGGAGATGCTCTAACAGTACAAATAGATGTACTGTACATCAATTAACATTAAGTATACTAACTCTGTAACCGTACATCGAATCGAAGGTATAGACATGCAATACGAACTTGACCTATGAAAATTTACAGATCGTGAATGCCTGTGCATTTAAACGATTTCAGAGCACTCAGATCTAACACACGTATTAGGCATAAATTAACAACAAATATGCTACATAACTACTAAATTCATTGGATCATGGAAAATAATGTGCAATTTCGGCAAATCCCCATTCGAGTTTTCTATCCAAAAATCCAGATAAAAACAATCGAACCTCGATCAGACACCATCTCACCATATATACGGATCAGACCTGACAAACGCGGATCTGGGCAGCCACCATCACATACAGCCAGATCCCTACAAATCTACCGATTTGAAATGCCATTTCCTCCCCCGATTTAGTCCCACCGAATCCAGCACGCATCAGCGACGCAAGTCCCATACCGATTACACATCTAACCCAACAGTGCGAGAATGGAAGAGGAATTGGACAGCTCGTTACCTGAATGCCATGCTCGAGGCAGTAGAGCTCCCAGCACGCGTTTCCGACCTGGATACCGGCCTGGCCGATGTGGATCGAGATGCACTCCCTCATGGTGTCGACGGAATGAGGTGGAGCTGCAGCGGCGGCGGTAAGAAATGGAAGAAGCTTTGAGTCGCGGAGATAGGCGAGTACGAAGACGCCTGTCTCTGCGCCTCTGCGGTGCTGGGCTAGGGTTCCGGCTCTTCCCCTCGGCTCGTTTTATAGAACAGGATGACAGCCTGGCCAGTGGCCACTGGCCACCATGAGCCGGCGAAGGAAGTGTGGGCGGAATTGTTTCGTTTGAGCCCCTGTGCTTTCGGTTGTTTTCACGGTTCGGTCTCGTCGAGTTCTCGTCCGTGCAAGTCGGTTGGTTTGTTATGAATTTATGATATTTTTCGCTTCAGCGGTGATACATTTTCGAATTTTGAATTGGACTACTCCTGTGAGACGCTGGACTCTAACACTAAAAACTGCAGCTCAATCCTGGTTTCAAAAAAAATATCACAAAATTATAGGACTCGGCCTATTATATATACTGGAGCTCAATCCTTGTTTTATATATTATTCCTAAACTTTTATTCCCTATATAACATAATCTATTTATTAATCTCTACAATTATAATGCAGCAGCTTTGTGCATGCACGGTTTCATGTGTCATTCCCGGCCTAGGGGCAGACCTAGAAATTTCGAGGCACCCACCACAGGATCGATCTAGAAATTTTATATGTCACATGCCAAATCTACTAAATTTTCTTCTCTCTTTCATCTTAACTATTTTATACCGAATTAAATAGAGATTTATATAGAGTTACATGGATCAAAACCCGTACCACGGATCGGGTGGCCCATGGTGTAGATCCGCCCCTGCACCCCTCTCGCCTGCCCCCACCCACTTCGTACCGAGGCGTCGACCACCAACCCCCCTCCCCCGACTGAAAGGGAAATGTGCCCTTAGACATTTCTGTATTGTTTTGGTGATTAGATGCACAATACATGATGTTTGAACTAACATGATGTTAAGCAAAAGTGTTTGAGGCAAAATGAGCTTGGAAGAGGACTTAGTACAAAGCTATATGGATCAAGCTAAAAGGTATGCTCTGGACACTGAGTCAATTGATTTGAGTGCTAATCATGTTTGTCTAAATGCTAGGGACTCAGAGAAGTGAAGTCCAAAAGAAACAAAGAAGACAAAAGAAGAAACAGGGAAAAGCTACTAGACTGCGTAGCACCGGACGGTCCAGTGTCATCCACCGGACAGTCCGGTGCACGGTCCAGCCAAACTCGCTGCTCTCAGGTTTTTCAGCCTACGTCGGCTATAATTCACTGGACGGTCCGCGCAATGCGCCGGACAGTCCGTTGTACCAGCCGCGCAACGACTAGTTGCCATAGTCATCTAAGGATCCTTTTAATGATAGTGTGTTCACATCTTGCTTAAATCATAATTTCTACCCTTTATATTCTTTGTATCGTTTTTGGAGATTTATGACAAAGGGGGAGAAATTTTGCATTGAAGCTTATCTTTATTTTTGAAAAGGGGAGAAATAATTAACAAAAAGGGGGAATCATAAGAAAAACATAAGATGTAGAAAGTTGATGAGTGCATACTATGTCATGAGCATCACGTTTATTTTATGACACACTGCACCCTGTGAATAGTATGATATAAGTTGTCTCCATACTTTGAGCCAAATATGTGCTTTTGACATTTGAGTACAAAAGTGTTATTTTCTAAAATGCACATATTTAGGGGGAGGAAACTATATCATAGGATTCAAAATCTTATTTATCAAATCTTATGTAAGCTTTAAATGTGTTGTCATCAATCACCAAAAAGGGGGAGATTGAAAGTGAATTCATCCCTTTTGTGAGTTTTGGTGATTTGGATAACAACACATTTAAAGGTCTAACGAGGTTGCTAAGTGTTGAACAGGAAATTCAGTATGATGAACATACTTGAATAGTGTATAATGATCAGTGAACGAAGGTTCAACACGAGGTTAAATAACCAATGAGACAATGCAAATGGATATTATATGATCTCTATATTGGTTTGAATATATGGACAAGACCCGAGAAATCACTACATACATATGATCAAAATAGAGGATGAAGTGATTAAGAGGATAGGTCAAGCCAAAGTGAATAAGATATGAGGAATCGTGAATTGGCTTGACCATATTACTATCAGTTCATATATGCTTCTATGAGAATCAAACTAGAGCTTGATTGATCTTAACAGTTATATCTAGAAGACATTCAAGCAAGGTTCACAATATTGAAGAAATGATTCTCTCAATGGATGCTCAATATGATGTGACTCAAGAATGGCTTGATAGGGTGAAGATAGCAAGGAAAGGGCTTCGAGGAACTAAGCGAAGGTGAAGGCCAAGCGATGGCTTGTGGACCGAGGTACCATGGCTAAGGTGAAGAAGAGAGTACTTGCACTAAGTCGATGAACTAATCAGCTATGAACATGTTGATGCATCAGTACAGTGACTTGAAGCCATGATTTGAACTCACATATGGTGATATGGTACAAGTCACATGGTTTGATTTATGTTTGCTTCAAAAGGTGAGACAAAGATGTTTGTGATCCTTATGAAGCAACGCCATGGAGAAATCACACATGAGACACCAATGACTCAAGGAGTTTACTTAATTATATTTTATTTAACTTGAGTATAGGAATCGTCGTACTATAAAGAGGGATCCAAAAAGAAGGTAGGTGTTTGACAAAGCTCAAGCCTCTATATTCAAAAGCTATTTTTTGAAAACAAAAAATCTCTTTAAAATTCTATGGTTGACCGTGGTTAGGTTTAAGAAACCTAGAGTGTTCTTGTTGAAAAGCAGCTGAGCTGAACTTCAGCTGAGCTAAGCTTCTTCAGCTGCAGCTAAGCTTTTCAGCTGAGCTGAACTTCAGCTGAGTTGAGCTTTCTCAACTCCAGCTGAACTTCAACTTCAACCGGGGTCCAGGGCAAGTTCAACCGGGGTCCAGAGGGGTTCAACCGGGGTCCAGGGCAAGTTCAACCGGGGTCCAGAGAGGTTCAACCGGTGTCCAGGGAAAGTTCAGCCGGTGTATTTTCCCCGGACCTCACTGGTCAAAACCGGTTGAACCGGTCCTAGGGGAGGTTCAACCGGTGTTAGGGTCACCTGACCGGTCTGACCTCCTGACTGGCAGACTGACTGCTAGTCTGACCCCCAGGCGGTTGAACCGGCCCTAGGGGCGGTTCAACCGGTGTCAGGACCTGTTTTTGCAGTCTGACCCGCAGTCTGCCAGTCTGATTGGCAGACTGACTGTCAGCCTGCCCCAGGCGGTTGAACCGGTCCTTGGGGCGGTTCAACCGGTCCTCCACAACCAAAATTAGCCCAACGGCTAGTTTTGAAGCCCCACCTATATATACTCACTCCTACCTCTCTCCCCACACAAGAGCACGACCCAAACTCCATTTTCAACTTGAGAAACACCTCCCACTCTCTCTCACACATCTCTTGCCTTTCCCATTTCAAATCTTTGGAGAGAAATCTTTGAGTGAGTTTGAGAGCTGCGGTTTTTGTGCTTCATCTCCAAATCTCTCTTGCTCTTCTTCATTCGAGCTTTGGTACTACATCGAGTTCTTTGTGGATTCATTACTCTTGGAGCTTCTAGCTTCTAGACGACTAGGTGTCTCTTGTGAGTCTCCAAATCTTGTGGAAGACCACAAGAAAGTTTGTATTACCCGCTCGTTTGAGCAAAGATTAGTGTGTGAGCTTGACCTTTGTGGTTGGCAAAGGGAGGATTAGGGTTGAAAGAGACTCGGCTCTTTGTGGGCGCCTCAACAAGGAAGTAGGGCACCTTGGTGGTGTGACCGAACCTCGGGATAAATCTTGTGTCTCTTGTGTTCTTGTTTATTGTGCTTATTTGTGTTCTTCGTTCTCTCACCATTCCGTGAAAGATTTGTTTATATCTTTTTGGTGTGTGGATTTTGAGAAGTGCCCTTCTCAGATCTACTACTTTGAACCCTCTGGATCATTTAGAACATCTCATTTCCAAAGTTAACTGGGTGAATTTCGAGATCAATTCAGTTTTACCCAGTTTGCTTCTAGTTTTTGTTGAAAAAGTTTTAACTTGCCTATTCACCCCCCTCTAGGCAACTTTCAATTGGTATCAGAACCTAATCCTCGTTCTAACGCTTAACCGCGTGAGGAAAGATCATGTCGGGGGGACTAAGAAACGAAAGTGTTTCTAAGCTTGAAAAAGTTGAGGTTGCCTCGACTTCATCTTTTGGTGTAGATGTTGATCCTAGGGCAATAGACCTTGCCATGAGAATCGCTGAAAGGATGTTCCTCAAAATGAAGGAAGATGAGGCGAAGAACATTATTGAAGAAGAAGAAAATGATCGATGGAGACCAAACGACGAATCCACCTCTTCACAAGGTTCGTCTTTCAAATCCACTTCTCATATGTGCTTTGTTGCTAATGAGAGTGACAGTGAAAGCGAAAGTGAGGATGAGGAGGAGCATGAAAGTGATAGTGAAGATGAGGATGATCTTCAAAAATTCTTCGCTCAACTAAGTAAGAAGAACCGGATGAGCTTGCTCAAACTCATGAAAAGAGCGGAAGAACAAAAGGAAATGCTTCATAAGCAAGAAGATATCCTCATCGAAAAAATCAAAGACTTGGAGAAGTTGACCAAAGAGCATGAGAAGCTAAAGTGCTCTCATGATGATTTGGTCCAAAGGTATGAAGACATTTCAATTGAGCAAATTAAAGCTATTAATCATTCATCATATATTGCTCAATTAGAAAATAAAAATGCTATGGTCAAGAACACGGTAGAAAAGCTAAACATTGAAAATCTAGCTTTGCAAGAAAAACATGATATGCTTGTATGCTCTCATAATAAATTTATGGATTCACATATCATGTTAGAAATGGCTCATGAGGTTGTGTTAACTAATTTGAAATCATACCAACCTCACATGTGCACATGTGTTGAAATTGAAACTATATTACCATGTGCTAACAATTGTTTTTATCAAGCAAGCCAATCTTCCATTGGGCTAGAAATTTCAGGAATTAGTGATATTTCTATCACACAAGAAAATAAAGAGCTCAAGGAAGAAGTTGGAAGGCTAAGAAGGAGCTTAACTCTTTTGAAGGAAAAGTGTCATGCTCAACCTTCTCACGATAACCGTGATAACATGGTGAAGAAGCTTAAGAAGGGGACAACCGTAGCATGCACAAACCCGCTTCAAAATAATGCTAAGTTCCCTAAGAAAGGCATGAGCAAACATCAAGAGAAGAAAGCCAAAGCTCATGACAAGTGCCTCAACCATGCCTCCACATGCTCCACACAAGGTAACAAACAAGCCACTCTTCCAAATAAGAGAAGATGCACTAGAAAGTGTTATCAATGTCATGAGAAGGGACATGAGATTAAGTCATGTCCTTACATAAAAGATAGTGGTTTAACTTTGGAAAGAAAGAGGCTCACTAACCATGTAGCAAACAAGAAGCAAGGCAAGAAGGAGTCTTGCAAAATTAAAAATCATATTTGCTATACTTGCCGAAGAAAGGGACACCTTTGCAAGGATTGTCCCATGAGTAAGTATCCTAAGTCTACCATGTCAATTCATTCATATTCGCTTAGGAGACCCAAAAATGACACTTGTGCTAGAAAGGTAATTAGTTCACCTAAAACTAGCACAAAGGCCATTTGGGTGCCTAAGTACTTATTAGCTAACCTTGGTGGACCCATCCAAAAATGGGTACCAAAATATACTTAATAAGTTTTGTAGGTACCTAGAGATGATATGAAGCTTTGGGGTGCTTGAGCGGTTTAACTCAATTCTTATCTCAAGCTATCAATCTTACATTGTCTATCCTTTAAGATTGACCCAAAGATGAATTGAGTTGTTATATCACTAACTTCATATTCATCTCTAGCAAGAACTTGTGTTGTAGGGAATAAGGATTAACCTTTGTGGGAATCAAGCAAAAGGCCTACAACCAAGTGATATCCAAAGGATGGTAACAATTAATTCTTAAGTGCACATTGCTTTTAATTGGTATATTCCTTTGTGTCTTTTGTAGCCACATAGGAAAAATGAAGCACTTGAGAATGAACTTAAAAGATTTTACCTTGCTTTGGAAAGGATCTAATCATATGGTAGATTGCATATTTGTTATTCTTATATGTGGCAATCTACATGCTTTAATTGATGATAATTAATTCGTGGCATATTTCAAATGAATTATCGTATTATTGCCATGACCTAGACATAAAGAGGATTATCCCATGTTCTTAAATGAATAGAGTGCTAAGTAAGAAATTCAAATTCTTAAAGCACTTATCAAAAAGGGAATTCTCTATATGACTAGAGTTGTGAGACTAATGTTTTTATCTAAGTGATTTATGTAGTTTCACAACATCAGAATGTGTTTCCCAAATGAAGTGTGACATTAAACATTCAAAGAAGATCGAACCAATACTATGTGATGTATTCATTCTTGTTTAAATTGGTTTTGAGTCTTCTACATTAATCACTCACCATGTTATGAATTAAACTTGCCCTATAAACTTAATTAAACAATCATGCTACTTTTATCTCGTTTCAATTGATGTTATGCATGATGCCTATAAGGGTAATTTAGTTCATATCATGAGGTTTCCTTAATTTAGTAACCTTCTTGTCATTCATATAATAGAGGTTGCTAAATAGGAAACTATTGCTTGTGTTTCTAATGCAATCTCTTTTAAGCTATTTCATGGAAATTCATAAGTAGATATTGTGCTCTTTCAATTGGTAAAATCACAAGCATTAAAGCTTAATCTTCACCCAAAAGAAAGATTAGGAATGCTCAAGGCAAAGGTATGGAACTAATTGCTTCAATTGGTTGTTGATCAACGGTAGTTCCTTTCAAGTGTCATTCTTTCAATTGGTGATAATATATTCTATGGAAATAAATGCCAATATGAAGGTTAAATTCCTTTTGGCTTAAATTTGTAAATTGGTGCATATTATTAATTCACTCATCCATGTGCATTAATTTAAAAGGAATTTAATTTATGCTTGTATGCCCATAAATGATGATTTGCTTGCCATTCATATATAGATATCATCATTCATTAAATACTTTCTTGTACTACTAATACCTCTTTTCAAAGTGTTTTATCGACTAGTTTTAAAAGGAAAAGAGATAACAAAGAAGGAAGTCTCCACAAATGATGAAAAGAAGAATAATAAGGTGACACCACCACAGATAGTAAGATCTGTCAAATTGGTATAAAAAATGGTACATTCTATATGGTGGTAAATATTCTTAGGCATAAGTTAATTCATTGCAAATTTGTCATTCCTTGACCAAGCTATGCAATGTACTCCTCATGAGACTCTTAACTGAATTGAAAGTGCATGTGGTAAGTCATTGAAAGGGAAATGTGCCCTTGGGCCATTTCTAAGTATTTTGGTGATTGAGTGCCAACACATGTGCTTAATTGTGAATTTATATACATGGATGAACAAGGTGCAAATCATGAAGTAAAGGTATGTTTCTAAGCCTTAGTACATTGGTTTTGTGTACTAATATATTTGTCTAAGTGTTAGAAACAGAAAGAAGAAGAATAGAGAAGAGGAGAAAGTGACTTGGCTGTGTGCAGCCAAGACCCAGCTCGGTCTGGAGCACCGGACTGTCCGGTGTGCACCGGACAGTGTCCGGTGCGCCAGGCCGACTCGGCTCGAACTGGCCGCTCTCGGGAATTTGGCCGGCGGCGTACGGCTAAAATTCACCGGACTGTCCGGTGAGCCAACAGTGGGCCGGGCCAACGGTCGGCCGCGCAATCTGCGCGGGACACGTGGCGGAGCCAACGGTCGGAAGACGGCACCGGACTGTCCGGTGTGCACCGGACATGTCCGGTGCGCCAACGGCTCCAGATCTTCCAACGGTCGGCAACGGTCGGAAGCGCCTGTTATGGAAACAAATCGGGCACCGGACACTGTCCGGTGTGCACCGGACTGTCCGGTGCCCCCGACGACAGAAGGCAAGGATGGCCTTCCGGATTTGCTCTCAACGGCTCCTAGCTGCCTTGGGGCTATAAAAGGAGCCCCTAGGCGCATGGAGGAGAGACACAAGCAACCTTTGAGCATTCCTGATCACCCACAAGCAATCTTTGCGCATTCTGTTGTCATTCTAAGTGTTTCGAGCTCTGTTCTTGTGAGAACTTTGTGATACTCTTGTGAGCTCGATTCTTGGCCGTGTGTGTGCGCGTTTCGCTGTGGATTTGTGTGTGTTGCTTCCCTCCCTTACTCTGTGCTTCTTTGTGATCATATACTTGTAAGGGCAAGAGACTCCAATTTGTGGAGATTCCTTGCAAACGGGATAGTGAAAGGAACAACAAAACACCGTGGTATTCAAGTGGGTCTTTGGACCGCTTGAGAGGGGTTGATTGCAACCCTCGTCCGTTGGGACGCCACAACGTGGAGTAGGCAAGCGTTGGTCTTGGCCGAACCACGGGATAAACCACTGTGTCACATCTGTGCTTGATCTTTTGTGGTATTGTGTTTTGTTGAGACTTCACCTTAGCCACTTGGCAATAATCGTGCTAACGCTTAACAAGTTCTTTGTGGCTTAAGTTTGAAGTTTTTACAGGATCACCTATTCACCCCCCCCTCTAGGTGCTCTCAATTGGTATCAGAGCCGTTCTCTTCACAAAGGGACTAACCGCCCGAAGAAATGGATCCTAAGGGGAAGGGTATAGTGATCAATAACAAAAGAGAGAAGAAGAAGCAATACAAGAAGGCAAAAGGCGAGGCACATCTAGGAAAGGAGTGGGACTCGGATTGCTCCTCCTCCGACTCCGACAATGAAGGACTCGCTGCCACCGCCTTCAACAAGTCTTCCCTCTTCCCCAACGAGCGTCTCACATGCCTTATGGCAAGGGAGAAGAAGGTGAGTACTCAAGACTCCACTTATGCTTCTTCTAGTGATAGTGAGACTAGTGATGATGATGACATAGATTATTCATGCTTGTTCAAGGACTTGGATAGATCTAAGATAGATAAAATCAATGAGTTGATTAATGCCTTGAATGATAAGAATATACTTTTAGAAAAGCAAGAGGATTTGTTGTATGAAGAACATGATAAATTTGTAGAAGCATAGAAATCTCATGCTCTAGAAGTTAAGAGAAATAAAATGCTTTCTTGTGAATTATCTTCTTGCCATGAGACAATTTCTAAATTAAGGAGCATTAATGATGATTTAAATGCTAAGTTAGAGATTGCTAGTAGATCTACCTCTTGTGTAGAAAATGTTGTAACGTGCGCTAGGTGTAAAGATATTAACACTGATGCTTATAATGAACACCTAGCTTGCATTTCTAAATTAAATGAAGAGGTAGCTAGTCTTAATGCCCAACTTGAGACTAGCAAAAATGATTTTGAGAAACTAAAATTTGCTAGGGATGCCTACACGGTTGGTAGACACCCCTCAATTAAGGATGGTCTTGGCTTCAAGAGAGAGGCCAAGAACTTAACAAGTCATAAGGCTCCCATCTTCGTCAAGGAGAAAGGGAAGGCCCCTATGGCTAGTAATGCTAAAAAGAACCATGCTTTTATGTATTATGATAGGAGAAATGCTAGAAATGCTTATAATGATTTTGATTCACATGTTTATGATTCTCATGCCATGTTTGCTTCTAGTTCTTCTTATAAGCATGATAGGGATATGTGTAGGAGAAATGTTGTACATATGCCTAGGAGAGATATTGCTCATGTTCATAGAAAGAATGTTATTCATGCTCCTAGGAAAGTAGTGAATGAACCTTCTACCATTTATTATGCTTGTAACACTCCCTTTGCTATTTGTAGAAAGGGTAAGAAGGTAGTTGCTAGGAAATTAGGGGCTAGATGCAAGGGAGATAAATCTTGCATTTGGGTCCCTAAGAACATTTGTGCTAACCTT
This sequence comes from Zea luxurians, assembly GCA_029449295.1. Lineage (NCBI taxonomy): Eukaryota > Viridiplantae > Streptophyta > Magnoliopsida > Poales > Poaceae > Zea > Zea luxurians. The sequence goes on from JAOPSE010000026.1 coordinate 45,071,756, forward strand.
ACAGGACCCAACATAAGTTGGGTACCTAAGACCCAAGCCTAAATTTGCCTTGCAGGTTTATGCATCCGGGGGTTCAAGCTGGATTATCGACAGCGGATGCACAAACCATATGACGGGGGAGAAGAAGATGTTCACCTCCTACGTCAAAAATAAGGATTCCCAAGACTCAATTATATTCGGTGATGGGAATCAAGGCAAGGTAAAAGGGTTAGGTAAAATTGCAATTTCTAATGAGCATTCTATCTCAAATGTATTCTTAGTGGAGAGTCTTGGATATAATTTGCTATCTGTTAGTCAATTATGTCAAATGGGATATAATTGTTTATTTACAAATGTAGATGTGTCTGTCTTTAGAAGATGTGATGGTTCACTAGCTTTTAAGGGTGTACTAGATGGCAAGCTTTATTTAGTTGATTTTGCAAAAGAAGAGGCCGGTCTTGATGCATGCTTAATGGCTAAGACTTGCATGGGCTGGCTGTGGCATCGCCGCTTAGCACATGTGGGGATGAAGAACCTCCACAAGCTTCTAAAGGGAGAACACGTGATAGGTCTAACAAATGTTTATTTCGAAAAAGATAGACCTTGTGCAGCTTGTCAGGCAGGTAAACAAGTGGGAGGAGCACATCACAGCAAGAATGTGATGACCACGTCAAGACCTCTGGAGCTGCTGCATATGGACCTCTTCGGACCCGTCGCCTATCTAAGCATAGGAGGAAGTAAGTATGGTTTAGTTATTGTTGATGACTTTTCCCGCTTCACTTGGGTGTTCTTTTTGCAGGATAAGTCTGAAACCCAAGGGACCCTCAAGCGCTTCCTCAGGAGAGCTCAAAATGAGTTTGAGCTCAAGGTGAAGAAGATAAGGAGCGACAACGGGTCCGAGTTCAAGAACCTTCAAGTGGAGGAGTTTCTTGAGGAGGAAGGGATCAAGCACGAGTTCTCCGCTCCCTACACACCACAGCAAAACGGTGTGGTAGAGAGGAAGAACAGGACGCTAATCGATATGGCGAGGACGATGCTTGGAGAGTTCAAGACCCCCGAGTGCTTTTGGTCGGAAGCCGTGAACACGGCTTGCCACGCCACCAACAGGGTCTACCTTCACCGCCTCCTCAAGAAGACGTCATATGAGCTACTAACCGGTAACAAACCCAATGTATCTTACTTTCGTGTTTTTGGGAGCAAGTGCTACATTCTAGTGAAGAAGGGTAGAAATTCTAAGTTTGCTCCCAAAGCTGTAGAAGGGTTTTTATTAGGTTATGATTCAAATACAAAGGCGTATAGGGTCTTCAACAAATCATCGGGCTTGGTTGAAGTCTCTAGCGATGTTGTATTTGATGAGACTAATGGCTCTCCAAGAGAGCAAGTTGTTGATTGTGATGATGTAGATGAAGAAGATGTTCCGACGGCCGCTATACGAACCATGGCGATTGGAGACGTTCGGCCACAGGAACAAGAGGAACGAGATCAACCTTCTTCCTCAACGACGGTGCATCCCCCAACTCAAAACGATGAACAGGTTCATCAAAAGGAGGCGTGTGATCAAGGGGGAGCACAAGATGATCATGTGATGGAGGAAGAAGCGCAACCGGCACCTCCAACCCAAGTTCGAGCGATGATTCAAAGGGATCATCCCGTCGACCAAATTCTGGGTGACATTAGCAAGGGAGTAACTACTCGGTCTCGATTAGTTAATTTTTGTGAACATTACTCTTTTGTCTCCTCTATTGAGCCTTTCAGGGTAGAGGAGGCCTTGCTAGATCCGGACTGGGTGTTGGCCATGCAGGAGGAACTTAACAACTTCAAGCGCAATGAAGTTTGGACGCTGGTGCCTCGTCCCGAGCAAAATGTTGTGGGAACCAAGTGGGTGTTCCGCAACAAACAAGACGAGCACGGAGTGGTGACAAGGAACAAGGCTCGACTTGTGGCAAAAGGTTATGCCCAAGTCGCAGGTTTGGACTTTGAGGAGACTTTTGCTCCTGTGGCTAGGCTAGAGTCCATTCGTATCTTGCTAGCATATGCCGCTCACCATTCTTTCAGGTTGTACCAAATGGATGTCAAAAGCGCTTTCCTCAACGGGCCAATAAAGGAGGAGGTGTACGTGGAGCAACCCCCTGGCTTCGAGGATGAGCAGTACCCCGACCACGTGTGTAAGCTCTCTAAGGCGCTCTATGGACTTAAACAAGCCCCAAGAGCATGGTATGAATGCCTTAGAGATTTCTTACTTGCTAATGCTTTCAAGGTTGGGAAAGCCGATCCAACTCTTTTTACAAAGACATGTGATGGTGATTTGTTTGTATGCCAAATTTATGTCGATGACATAATATTTGGTTCTACTAATCAAAAGTCTTGTGAAGAGTTTAGCAGGGTGATGACGCAGAAATTCGAGATGTCGATGATGGGCGAGTTGAACTACTTCCTTGGGTTCCAAGTGAAGCAACTCAAGGACGGCACCTTCATCTCCCAAACGAAGTACACGCAAGATCTGCTAAAGCGGTTTGGGATGAAGGACGCCAAGCCCGCAAAGACTCCGATGGGAACCGACGGACACACCGACCTCAACAAAGGAGGTAAGTCCGTTGATCAAAAAGCATACCAGTCAATGATAGGGTCTTTACTTTATTTATGTGCTAGTAGACCGGATATTATGCTTAGCGTATGCATGTGTGCTAGATTTCAATCCGATCCTAAGGAGTGTCACTTGGTGGCGGTGAAGCGAATTCTTAGATATTTAGTCGCTACGCCTTGCTTCGGAATCTGGTATCCAAAGGGGTCTAACTTTGACTTGATTGGGTACTCAGATTCCGACTATGCTGGATGTAAGGTCGATAGGAAGAGTACATCAGGGACGTGCCAATTCTTAGGAAGGTCCCTGGTGTCATGGAACTCTAAGAAACAAACCTCCGTTGCCCTATCCACCGCTGAGGCCGAGTATGTTGCCGCAGGACAGTGTTGCGCGCAACTACTTTGGATGAGGCAAACCCTCCGGGACTTTGGCTACAATCTGAGCAAAGTCCCACTCCTATGTGATAATGAGAGTGCTATCCGAATAGCGGAAAATCCTGTTGAGCACAGCCGCACAAAGCACATTGACATCCGACATCACTTTTTGAGAGACCACCAGCAAAAGGGAGATATCGAAGTGTTTTATGTTAGCACCGAGAACCAGCTAGCCGATATCTTCACCAAGCCTTTAGATGAGAAGACCTTTTGCAGGCTGCGTAGTGAGCTAAATGTCTTAGATTCGCGGAACTTGGATTGAATTGTAGCATACATGTATTCATGCTTTTGATCATGTTCCTTTCTGCATTTTGTTGCTTATCATGGTGCTCAAGTTGTACAAACACTCCCTGGACCTCACAAGTCCGTTGCAAAGTGATGCACATGTTTAGGGGGAGATGTGTTACAACTTGACCCTTTGAGACTAACCATATGCTTGAGTTTGGTTGATTTAGTCACAAAGGAGAATTGAAAGGGAAAAGGTGGACTTGGATCATGCAAGGCTTCCACTGCACTCCGATGAGAGGGTAACTTATTCCAAGTCCATCTCATGAACTCTTATTGCCATTTACTCTTGATTGAAGATTTTTGTGAGGCAATGGGGTTAACGGGCCAAGATTGATCCCGTTTTGGTGCTTGATGCCAAAGGGGGAGAAAATAAAGGCCAAAGCGATAAATGGATCAGCTACCACTTGAGAAATTTAAAAATAGTAAAGTAGAGATTTTGGTTTGACAAAACTCTCTTATTGTCTCTTGTGTCAAAAGTTGGCTTCTTGTGGGGAGAAGTAGTGATTATGGGAAAAAGGGGGAGTTTTTGAAATCTTTGATCAATCTCTTTTGAAATGACTCTCTTTATGCTTCAACATGTGTGTTTGACTTAGAGATAGAGATTTGAGTTTGATTTACAAAAACAAACCAAGTGGTGGCAAAGGATGATCCATATATGCCAAAATTGAATAAAACTTAAATTTATTTTATTTGAAGTGAGTTTGCACTTGTTCGAGTTGCTTTATGTTGTGTTGGCATAAATCACCAAAAAGGGGGAGATTGAAAGGGAAATGTGCCCTTGGGCCATTTCTAAGTATTTTGGTGATTGAGTGCCAACACATGTGCTTAATTGTGAATTTATATACATGGATGAACAAGGTGCAAATCATGAAGTAAAGGTATGTTTCTAAGCCTTAGTACATTGGTTTTGTGTACTAATATATTTGTCTAAGTGTTAGAAACAGAAAGAAGAAGAATAGAGAAGAGGAGAAAGTGACTTGGCTGTGTGCAGCCAAGACCCAGCTCGGTCTGGAGCACCGGACTGTCCGGTGTGCACCGGACAGTGTCCGGTGCGCCAGGCCGACTCGGCTCGAACTGGCCGCTCTCGGGAATTTGGCCGGCGGCGTACGGCTAAAATTCACCGGACTGTCCGGTGTGCACCGGACTGTCCGGTGAGCCAACAGTGGGCCGGGCCAACGGTCGGCCGCGCAATCTGCGCGGGACACGTGGCGGAGCCAACGGTCGGAAGACGGCACCGGACTGTCCGGTGTGCACCGGACATGTCCGGTGCGCCAACGGCTCCAGATCTTCCAACGGTCGGCAACGGTCGGAAGCGCCTGTTATGGAAACAAATCGGGCACCGGACACTGTCCGGTGTGCACCGGACTGTCCGGTGCCCTCGACGACAGAAGGCAAGGATGGCCTTCCGGATTTGCTCTCAACGGCTCCTAGCTGCCTTGGGGCTATAAAAGGAGCCCCTAGGCGCATGGAGGAGAGACACAAGCAACCTTTGAGCATTCCTGATCACCCACAAGCAATCTTTGCGCATTCTGTTGTCATTCTAAGTGTTTCGAGCTCTGTTCTTGTGAGAACTTTGTGATACTCTTGTGAGCTCGATTCTTGGCCGTGTGTGTGCGCGTTTCGCTGTGGATTTGTGTGTGTTGCTTCCCTCCCTTACTCTATGCTTCTTTGTGATCATATACTTGTAAGGGCAAGAGACTCCAATTTGTGGAGATTCCTTGCAAACGGGATAGTGAAAGGAACAACAAAACACCGTGGTATTCAAGTGGGTCTTTGGACCGCTTGAGAGGGGTTGATTGCAACCCTCGTCCGTTGGGACGCCACAACGTGGAGTAGGCAAGCGTTGGTCTTGGCCGAACCACGGGATAAACCACTGTGTCACATCTGTGCTTGATCTTTTGTGGTATTGTGTTTTGTTGAGACTTCACCTTAGCCACTTGGCAATAATCGTGCTAACGCTTAACAAGTTCTTTGTGGCTTAAGTTTGAAGTTTTTACAGGATCACCTATTCACCCCCCCCTCTAGGTGCTCTCAGTCATTCAAATACTTGATGCACATATCTAGTGGGAGAACATTATATATCTTGTGTCATAGAGAATAAGTTTCACTTGAGTAAGCTATACTAAGACAATCCAAAATGGTAAATTTGTATCTCATTCATATGGATTGTAATCTTTGTTTTCTAAATAGCTACTCTTGATGCAGTTTAAAATTCCCTTATCGTTAATTCTAAAAGTGCATAAGAATCTTTTTGTTAATATTCATCACATTCATATGCACTAACATGGATATGATTTTTAAACTGTAAAAGGTACAATTAGTGATCCATACTCTCTAAAATTTGGAAACCCACATTTTGATATCTTAGAAATCTACTTCAATCGATATCCATATGCTTCACATTGAATTGGATCACTAAGTTGTAAATTCCATGCATAACTTGTCTTTATGATATGAATGCTTGTGCGACTAACCTTGATAAGCTAGGTGCACCCAAGGTCAAGCTAGGTTCATCATCAAGAAGGCAACACAATGATGTATCAAGAAAAGGAGAAAAGGCTCCTATTCTTAACTCTAGCTTTTATCTGTGTGATTAAATATTGACTTGAAACCATGTAAGATGGTTGTCAAGTATATTTGGGTGCCTACACAAAGAGAAAGGTCACAATAAGGATTGTGTGGGTACTCAGGCTCTTCCTACTAATCTCAAAGGACCCAATTCAAATTGGGTACCAAGATATGAAGCTTAAACTTGTTTTGCAGGATCACACCTTCAATGGATTAAGTTGGGTGCTCGATATTGAATGTATAAATCATATTTGGAGATAGTAGCAAGGGTGGTAACAACTGAATCTCAAGTGCATATTATTTTCAAATCTTATCTCTTTTGTGACTTGTGTAGCCACTAAGGAAAAGAAGCACTTGAGGATATACATCAGTTGTTGATTATGAAATAAAGGTCTAATTGGAAGATGAATGAATATTATCATATGGTGAACAATCCAAAATTATGTGACGTATTCTCTATCTAGTTAATTTGGATTTGATTCTTCTTTATTAGACACTCACCATAATATGGATTAAGTCAGCCCTTTAGACTTCATTGAACAACCATGCATATTATTCATGTCATTCAAAATATATTGTGCATGAGGGCTCAAGGGAAATTTAGTCCATATTATGAGGTTTCTCTATTTTAGCAACTCGCTTGCCTTCCACATATAAAGGGTTGCTAAATAAGAAACTAGTGCTTGTGCTACTAATGTCATCTCTTGTGTTGAGTTTATCCTTAGAAAATCTATGTTAAGGGACGGTGCTTGTTTTAAATTGGATAAATCACAAGCTTAAAGGATACTATTCAACTAAAGTAAGAAGTTGATAAGAGGCCAAGGTATGAAAACTTCCTCTCCTTCAGTTGTTTTAGTATTCTATCCTTAGTGGGATGTACCATAGTATAGGTTAAATTCCTTGCAATATAAAATGTTCAATAGTGCATATAACTTTGACATCAACTATATGTGTGCACTAATTTAAAGGAATTTAGTCTATCCTTTTAGGTTTCAATAATGATGATTCATTTTCCATCCACATATAAGGATCATCATTTGTGAAACCCTCTCTTGTGTTTCTAATGCTCTCTTTTCTAAGTGTTTCAACAAGGTCCTTCCAAGTGCTTTCAATATGGATTCAAAATCTACAAATATAATAGACTTGGTTCTTTCAATCATTAAGTTTCAATGGGTCTCATATCAAGCATGATCGAACCAAGCAAAGATGAATGAAGTTCAAGACCGCTTGGTTGGATGGAATCATAAAGAGAAAAGAAATCATAGTGATTCAAGAAGGGAGTTTTTTTTGTCAACCAAATAATGAAGATGTAGCGATATATTTATATAATATCCTTCATTCTGAGGTTTGAGGTTCATATTAGCATGCTTTACCCTTCAAGATTTCAATTGATATACTTTCAATTCTTAAACATTCAATTGGTTTAATTTTCATCATCTATGTAAAGCATGTTATGTTCAACCAAGATATAGTGCAAACATCTCCTTTAACCTCGTGTTGTTGATGTGAATAAGTGTACTTTGTGTACTCTTACATGCACAAATTGAGGGAGAGTTTAGCCTATATCTTGTGAGACTAATGATCTCTTTCAAGTTCATGTTGTGTAGTCTCACACCTTGGAGAACATCAAATGAGGATGAATGGTTCCATAGAAATGAAAATGAATTTCTCTTAATCGTTTGGAGAGGATAAGTTTCTCTTTGAAATGTCAAGCTTATCAAAAGCTAAGATGGAAATTCATGATTATAATGGAGACCATGTGGCGTAGAACAAAGGTGTGTCACTCCATGAACTATTGTATTACATTTTTTTATCTAGGCTCTTACATGCTAGTGTGTGCATGTATATGCAATATCTTAAGTCACATCATAAGGTTGCACTTGTGGTGACGATTAAAGAATCTCTAGATATTTGATTAATACCTCTTGTGGTGATATCATAAGTTAGTCTTAAGTCATCTTAGTGAGGTATGAGTCAAACATGCTAACTTCTCAAGAATCTTGGCTTAAAATATTGCATATCATGTCTATTAGTATATCTTTTGATTATGAGTAATTCCTTCAATTGGTGCAATTTCATATTTTCATATTTTATTTGTACCAAGGTTCAAATTGTAGAACTTAATCCTCGGGCTTCACAAGTCCAAGTGCATAAGCTAAACAAGTATTCATCACTTGTATGCATACATTTAGGGGGAGAATGGTCTATAATTTGAATCTTTGAGACTAACTTCATTTTCAAGTCTACTATGTGTGTAGTCTCAAATTAGAAAGGAATCTTCAAGCAAAGACAATCGCTTCCACTGCAAAATTTGATGGGTATCAAAGATTCTTTGCTCCAATAAATGTATCTTTTATACATTTCATAAGGGAATGAGTTTCTCTTGTATATGCTACTCCAATGTCATCTAAAATTGGTAAATATGTATCACATCCTTTTGGATTGCAAATGTCTAAAGTAGCATAGCTTATAAATTCTCCTGTCTAGAACTTAATTGATTAAATAGTGCACATGTTCCTTATGTTTTATGATTATGTTCAATTGATACTCTTTTTATGCCAATGGTACTTTAAATTGCAAATAAGTACTCTCAACAAGTATCAATTGAATTCATATATATGTGCGCACTAAAACTTGAGGAGAACTTAGTGTAATATGCAATTAGTGATCTGCTTATCTAACAAATTGTATCAACTGGTGTTTTTCAATTGATATTTTTATTCATGATCACTAGCTGTAGAATCCATACTTGTGCAATTTTCATGTTGCCTCTTGTTGTGATAAGAAAATACTAGGTGACGTCTAGACTCCAAGTATCAAGTTTCACCTTCGATTTAGTATGACAATCTTCATTTGATATCTTGGACTTAAGTCACAACTATACCAACAAGAGCGTGCAAATGAATTCAAAATCCAACACAAGTTTGGAACACCCCCCTTGAAAAGGTAAAACAAAGGTACATCACTTCATGTCACTTCTACATTATTTTTTTTGTCATCTAAGGATCCTTTTAATGATAGTGTGTTCACATCTTGCTTAAATCATAATTTCTACCCTTTATATTCTTTGTATCGTTTTTGGAGATTTATGACAAAGGGGGAGAAATTTTGCATTAAAGCTTATCTTTATTTTTGAAAAGGGGAGAAATAATTAACAAAAAGGAGGAATCATAAGAAAAACATAAGATGTAGAAAGTTGATGAGTGCATACTATGTCATGAGCATCACATTTATTTTATGACACACTGCACCCTGTGAATAGTATGATATAAGTTGTCTCCATACTTTGAGCCAAATATGTGCTTTTGACATTTGAGTACAAAAGTGTTATTTTCTAAAATGCACATATTTAGGGGGAGGAAACTATATCATAGGATTCAAAATCTTATTTATCAAATCTTATGTAAGCTTTAAATGTGTTGTCATCAATCACCAAAAAGGGGGAGATTGAAAGTGAATTCATCCCTTTTGTGAGTTTTGGTGATTTGGATAACAACACATTTAAAGGTCTAACGAGGTTGCTAAGTGTTGAACAGGAAATTCAGTATGATGAACATACTTGAATAGTGTATAATGATCAGTGAACGAAGGTTCAACACGAGGTTAAATAACCAATGAGACAATGCAAATGGATATTATATGATCTCTATATTGGTTTGAATATATGGACAAGACCCGAGAAATCACTACATACATATGATCAAAATAGAGGATGAAGTGATTAAGAGGATAGGTCAAGCCAAAGTGAATAAGATATGAGGAATCGTGAATTGGCTTGACCATATTACTATCAGTTCATATATGCTTCTATGAGAATCAAACTAGAGCTTGATTGATCTTAACAGTTATATCTAGAAGACATTCAAGCAAGGTTCACAATATTGAAGAAATGATTCTCTCAATGGATGCTCAATATGATGTGACTCAAGAATGGCTTGATAGGGTGAAGATAGCAAGGAAAGGGCTTCGAGGAACTAAGCGAAGGTGAAGGCCAAGCGATGGCTTGTGGACCGAGGTACCATGGCTAAGGTGAAGAAGAGAGTACTTGCACTAAGTCGATGAACTAATCAGCTATGAACATGTTGATGCATCAGTACAGTGACTTGAAGCCATGATTTGAACTCACATATGGTGATATGGTACAAGTCACATGGTTTGATTTATGTTTGCTTCAAAAGGTGAGACAAAGATGTTTGTGATCCTTATGAAGCAACGCCATGGAGAAATCACACATGAGACACCAATGACTCAAGGAGTTTACTTAATTATATTTTATTTAACTTGAGTATAGGAATCGTCGTACTATAAAGAGGGATCCAAAAAGAAGGTAGGTGTTTGACAAAGCTCAAGCCTCTATATTCAAAAGCTATTTTTTGAAAACAAAAAATCTCTTTAAAATTCTATGGTTGACCGTGGTTAGGTTTAAGAAACCTAGAGTGTTCTTGTTGAAAAGCAGCTGAGCTGAACTTCAGCTGAGCTAAGCTTCTTCAGCTGCAGCTAAGCTTTTCAGCTGAGCTGAACTTCAGCTGAGTTGAGCTTTCTCAACTCCAGCTGAACTTCAACTTCAACCGGGGTCCAGGGCAAGTTCAACCGGGGTCCAGAGGGGTTCAACCGGGGTCCAGGGCAAGTTCAACCGGGGTCCAGAGAGGTTCAACCGGTGTCCAGGGAAAGTTCAGCCGGTGTATTTTCCCCGGACCTCACTGGTCAAAACCGGTTGAACCGGTCCTAGGGGAGGTTCAACCGGTGTTAGGGTCACCTGACCGGTCTGACCTCCTGACTGGCAGACTGATTGCCAGTCTGACCCCCAGGCGTTGAACCGGCCCTAGGGGCGGTTCAACCAGTGTCAGGACCTGTTTTTGCAGTCTGACCCGCAGTCTGCCAGTCTGATTGGCAGACTGACTGTCAGCCTGCCCCAGGCGGTTGAACCGGTCCTTGGGGCGGTTCAACCGGTCCTCCACAGCCAAAATTAGCCCAACGGCTAGTTTTGAAGCCCCACCTATATATACTCACTCCTACCTCTCTCCCCACACAAGAGCACGACCCAAACTCCATTTTCAACTTGAGAAACACCTCCCACTCTCTCACACATCTCTTGCCTCTCCCATTTCAATTCTTTGGAGAGAAATCTTTGAGTGAGTTTGAGAGCTGCGGTTTTTGTGCTTCATCTCCAAATCTCTCTTGATCTTCTTCATTCGAGCTTTGGTACTACATCGAGTTCTTTGTGGATTCATTACTCTTGGAGCTTCTAGCTCCTAGACGACTAGGTGTCTCTTGTGAGTCTCCAAATCTTGTGGAAGACCACAAGAAAGTTTGTATTACCCGCTCATTTGAGAAAAGATTAGTGTGTGAGCTTGACCTTTGTGGTAGGCAAAGGGAGGATTAGGGTTGAAAGAGACTCGGCTCTTTGTGGGCGCCTCAACGAGGAAGTAGGGCACCTTGGTGGTGTGACCGAACCTCGGGATAAATCTTGTGTCTCTTGTGTTCTTGTTTATTGTGCTTATTTGTGTTCTTCGTTCTCTCACCATTCCGTGAAAGATTTGTTTATATCTTTTTGGTGTGTGGATTTTGAGAAGTGCCCTTCTCAGATCTACTACTTTGAACCCTCTGGATCATTTAGAACATCTCATTTCCAAAGTTAACTGGGTGAATTTCGAGATCAATTCAGTTTTACCCAGTTTGCTTCTAGTTTTTGTTGAAAAAGTTTTAACTTGCGTATTCACCCCCCTCTAGGCAACTTTCAACTTAAGAGGGATTGAGTGTAATCCTTGACCGAAGGAGGTCACCACAACGTGGAGTAGGCATTAGTCGAACCATGGGAAAAATCACCATGTCACTTGCACATCTTTCTATTGTGATTGCTTTCTTCCTTAGAGTTTTCACTTAATCACTTGCACTATTGTTCCTAAGTTCAATATGCCTTCTAAAGGAACAATCGATTGAAGAGTTCTCTCCCTCTCTATTCATAGCACCTTGGTTTTGACTTCACTAACATTTATAAACCAAGTTTGTGTTGTTTAGTCTTGATTTTTACAGGATCACCTATTCATCCCCCTCTAGGCGCTCTTAATTGGTATCAGAACTGTTCTTTTCATCAAGGGACTAACCGCCTGAAAAGATGGATCCTAAGGGAAAGGGGATCGTAATCAAGCATTTCAAGACTGCATTAAAGGGACGTAAGGAATACTCAAACAAGAACAAGTCAAGGGGAAAGTGCTCCTGCTTCAAATGCGGTAAGTCCGATCATTTTATTGCACAATGTCTCGATAATGAAAATGATCAGGGACAAGAAAAGAAATGGAAGAAGGAGGAGAAGAAGAACTACATGAAGGCGAAGGGTGAGGCACACATCGGCAAGGAATGGGACTCGGACTGCCCTTCATCCGACTCCAACGATGAAGGACTAGCTGCCTCCGCCTTCAACAAATCCTCCCTCTTCCCCAACGAACATCACATGTGCCTTATGGCTAAGGAGAAGAAGGTACGCACACGAGATACCCACAAGTATACTTCTTCTAGTGATGAGGGATATGATGATGATGTAGATTATAGTGATCTCTTTAAGGGTTTAGATAGATCTAAGTAGATAAAATCAATGATTTAATTGATGCCCTTAATAAGAAAGATAGGTTGTTAGAAAAACAAAAAATATATTCTTTATGGGGAACATGATAAATTTATTAATGTTAAAAAATCTCTTGCTCTAGAAACTAAGAAAATGAATTATTGTCTTTTGAGTTATCTTCTTGTCACGATTCTATTTCTAGTCTTAAGAGTTTAAATGTTGATTTAAATGCTAAGCTAGAAAAAGTAAATGTGGCTAGTTCAATTGTGGAACATGTGTCTATTTGTAATAGATGTAAAGATTTTAATATTGATGCTTGCAATATTCATATTTCCACCATTCTTAAGTTGAACAATGATGTTACAAACCTTAATGCTCAACTTAAAACTTGCAAGAATGATTATGAAAAGTTAAAATTTGCCAGGGATGCCTACACCATTGGTAGACAACTCTCCATTAAGGATGGACTTGGTTTCCAAAAGGGAACCAAGAACTTAACAAGCCAAAGGACCTCCAATCTCAATAAGAAGAAAGGGAAGGCTCCTATGGCTAGTAGCTCTCATTCTTCACATGACAAAAAAACCATGATTATCTTTATGCTCATGTTAAGAATGTTTCTAGTGTTTCTCATCATGATAGGTGTTATAATCATGTTGTTTTACCTACTCGTCATGATGATGTTTTTAATTCTCATGTCATGTTTGCATCATCTAGCTCTTCGTATGCTCATGGTAGGAATAGACCTATGTGCCATGTTCATCATGTTGCTTCTCATGCGCTGAAAGGGAAATGTGCCCTTGGGCCATTTCTATAAGTGTTTTGGTGATTAGTTGTCCAACACATATTAATTGAGTCCTTATGTGCTAAATGAGTGAGAAGTGGAAATCGAAGAACAAGGTATGTTTCTAAACTTAGTAAATTGTTTTGAATACTAACGTGTTTATCTAAGTGCTAGAAACAGTGACAAGAAAAGAAGAAAACAATTGAAGAATAATTGGCTAAGTCAGCCAAAACCAGCTCCAGCCTGGCACACCAGACTGTCAGTGGTGCACCGGACAGTGTCCGGTGGTGCAGGCTGGCCCAACGGTGAACTGGCTGCTCTCGGGAATCGGTCGGGTGACTTCGCTAAAAATCACCGGACTGTCCGGTGGTGCACCGGACTGTCCGGTGAGTCATCAGCGCCCGCGCCCAACTCTTCGGCGACGAACTCGTCGCTCTCGGGAAAAGAATAATGTGTCATGGCTAAAATTCACAAGGCTGTCTAGTGGTGCACCGGACTGTCTGGTGAGCCAACGGCGCTCGCGGCCAACGGTCGGCTGCGCAATCTACGGGCGATGCGTGGCCCGTGCCAACAGTCGGTTGGGCACACCAAACTGTCCGGTGTGCACTGGACAGTGTCCGGTGCGCCAACTGGCCCCGAGGACCAACGGTCGGCTACGCCCGATATGGAAGGAAATCGTGCACCAGACATGAACAGTAGCTGTTCGGTGGTGCACTGGACTGTCCGGTGCACCACTTGACAAAAGGCAAGAATAGCCTTCCATGTTGATCTTCAACGACTCCTAGCTGCCTTGGGGCTATAAAAGGGACCCCTAGGCGCATGGAGCAACGAAAAACCAAGCTTTCAAGAAACATCCTAAGACTCCAAGACTCCGCCTCAGCGCATTTGATCGATTGTGTTAGTGATTTGAGCTCCGTTGAGTTGCGAACTCTCTGTGCTATGTTTCGAGCTCAAGTCTTGGCTTGTGTGCGTGTGTGTTGCGGATTCGAGTCTTGTGTGTGTTGCTTTCTAAGAGCACCTAGAGGGGGGGTGAATAGGTGATCCTGTAAAACTTGAAACTTAATGCCACAAAACTTGATTAGGAGTTAGCGCAATAATGCCAAGTGGCTAGAGAGGAGTCTTAGCAAAACACAATAACCACAAGAAGATCAACACAGGTAGACACAGTGGTTTATCCCGTGGTTCGGCCAAGTACAAAACTTGCCTACTTCCACGTTGTGGCGTCCCAATGGACGAGGGTTGCAATCAACCCTTCTCAAGTGGTCCAAAGACCCACTTGAATACCACGGTGTTTTGCTTAGCTTGACTATATCCCGTTCGCGAGGAATCTCCACAACTTGGAGCCTCTCGCCCTTACACTTTGATGTTCACAAAGAAGCACGGAGTAAGGGAGGGATGAGCAACACACACAAGACACAAAATCACAGTGACAACACGCACACAAGTCGCAACAAGAGCTCGCAACACAACCCGACGGGTTCACAACTCAAATAGAGCTCTAGATGCTATCACGAAGAAACAAATGCGTGGAATCGAAGTCTTGGTGCTTAGGAATGCTTTGAGTATGCTTAATGTCCTCCTCCATGCGCCTAGGGGTCCCTTTTATAGCCCCAAGGCAGCTAGGAGCCATTGAGAGCATTCCAGGAAGGCAGATCTTGCCTTCTGTCGCCTGGCGCACCGGACAGTCCGGTGCACCACCGGACATTGTCCGGTGCGGATTTGTTTCCTTATTTGGCGAAGCCGACCGTTGCTGATTGAGAGCCGTTGGCGCACCGGACACTGTCCGGTGCACACCGGACAGTCTAGTGCCCCAATGTGACCGTTGGCTCGGCCACGCGTCACGCGCGGAATCCTCAGCCGACCGTTGGCCCGGCTGACCGTTGGCTCACCGGACAGTCTGGTGCCTCACCGGACAGTCCGGTGAATTATAGCCGTACGCCGTTGATCATCTCCCGAGAGCGACGACTTCGCCTGTGAACGGCTCACCGGACAGTCCGGTGCACCACCGGACAGTCCGGTGATTTATAGCCGTAC
This sequence comes from Zea luxurians, assembly GCA_029449295.1. NCBI lineage: Eukaryota > Viridiplantae > Streptophyta > Magnoliopsida > Poales > Poaceae > Zea > Zea luxurians. The sequence goes on from JAOPSE010000026.1 coordinate 45,086,983, forward strand.
ACCGCCGTCGAACTCCCGAGAGCAGCAAGTTCGCCAGAGCCAGCCTGGCGCACCGGACACTGTCCGGTGCACCACCGGACAGTCCGGTGCACCCAGACTGAGCAGACTTTGGCTGAACAAAGCCATCTCTTCTCCAACTTGTTTTCTCCTGTTTCCAGCACTTAGACATAATACATTAGTCTATAAAACAATGTACTAAGTCTAGTAACATACCTTTACTTTTGATTTGCACTTTGTCCACCACTTTGCATAGATTACCACAAAAGCACTTGTGTTGGCACTCAATCACCAAAATACTTAGAAATGGCCCAAGGGCACATTTCCCTTTCAATCTCCCCCTTTTTGGTGATTTATGCCAACACAACATAAAGCAACTAGAACAAGTGCAATATCGATGCAAATGAAAACTCAGTATTGTTTTGATTCAAATTTGGCATATATGGATCACTCTTTGCCACCACTTGGTTTGTTTTTGCAAATCAACCTCAATTTCCTATCTCTAAGTCAAACACACTTGCAGAGACATAAAGAGAGTTGTTCCAATAGAAATTGATCACAATATCAAAGAACTCCCCCTATTTCCCATAATCAACCATTCTCCCCACAAGAGACCAACTTTTGACAAAAAGAGCCAACAAGAGAGTTTTGACAAACCAAAAGCTCTATTATACTATTTTCAAAATTTCTCAAGTGGTAGCTGATCCATTTATTGCTTTGGCCTTATTTTCTCCCCCTTTGGCATCAAGCACCAAAACGGGATCAATCTTGGCCCTTGAACCCCATTGCCTCACCAAAGTCTTCAAATAAGAATACAAAGGCAAATAAGAGTACATGAGATGAACTTGGAATAAGTTACCCTCTCATCGGAGTGCAGTGGAAGTCTTTCATGGTCCAAGTCCACCTTTTCCCTTTCAAACCTCCTTTGAGACTAAATTAAGAAAACTCAAGCACATGGTTAGTCTCAAAGGGTCAAGTTGTAGCATATCTCCCCCTAAATATGTGCATCACTTGCAAATGGACTTGTGAGGTCCGGGGAGTGATTGTACAACTTGAGCACCACAGTAAGCAACAAAATGCATAAGGAACATGATCAAGGCATAAACACATGTATGCTATAAATCAATCCAAGTTCCGCGAATCTAAGACATTTAGCTCACTACGCAGCCTGCAAAAGGTCTTCTCATCTAAAGGCTTGGTAAAGATATCGGCTAGCTGGTTCTCGGTGCTAACATAAAACACTTCGATATCTCCCTTTTGCTGGTGGTCTCTCAAAAAGTGATGCCGGATGTCAATGTGCTTTGTGCGGCTGTGCTCAACAGGATTTTCCGCTATGCGGATAGCACTCTCATTGTCACATAGGAGTGGGACTTTGCTCAGATTGTAGCCAAAGTCCCGGAGGGTTTGCCTCATCCAAAGTAGTTGCGCGCAACACTGTCCTGCAGCAACATACTCGGCCTCAGCAATGGATAGGGCAACAGAAGTTTGTTTCTTAGAGTTCCATGACACCAGGGACCTTCCTAAGAATTGTCACGTCCCTGATGTACTCTTCCTATCGACTTTACATCCAGCATAGTCGGATTCCGAATATCCAATTAAGTCAAAGTTAGACCCCTTTGGATACCAGATCTCGAAGCAAGGCGTAGCGACTAAGTATCTAAGAATTCGCTTCACGGCCACAAGGTGACATTCCCTTGGATCAGATTGAAATCTAGCACACATGCATACGCTAAGCATAATATCCGGTCTACTAGCACATAAATAAAGTAAGGACCCTATCATGTACCGGTATGCTTTTTGATCAACGGACTTACCTCCTTTGTTGAGGTCGGTGTGTCCATCAGTTCCCATCAGCGTCTTTGCGGGCTTGGCGTCCTTCATCCCAAACCGCTTCAGCAAGTCTTGCGTGTACTTTGTTTGGGAGATGAAGGTACCATCCTTGAGTTGCTTCACTTGGAACCCAAGGAAGTAGTTCAACTCGCCCATCATCGACATCTCGAATTTCTGCGTCATCACCCTGCTAAACTCTTCACAAGACTTTTGATTAGTAGAACCAAATATTATGTCATCGACATAAATTTGGCACACAAAAAGATCACCATCGCAAGTCTTAGTGAAAAGAGTTGGATCGGCTTTCCCAACCTTGAAAGCATTAGCAATTAAAAAGTCTCTAAGGCATTCATACCATGCTCTTGGGGCTTGCTTAAGTCCATAGAGCGCCTTAGAGAGCTTACACACGTGGTCGGGGTACCGTTCATCCTCGAAGCCAGGGGGTTGCTCCACGTACACCTCCTCCTTGATCGGCCCGTTGAGGAAAGCGCTCTTAACATCCATTTGAAACAACCTGAAAGAATGGTGAGCGGCATATGCTAGCAAAATACGAATTGATTCTAGCCTAGCCACAAGAGCAAAAGTCTCCTCAAAGTCCAAACCTGCGACTTGGGCATAACCTTTTTCCACAAGTCGAGCCTTGTTCCTCGTCACCACCCCGTGCTCGTCCTGCTTGTTGCGGAACACCCACTTGGTTCCCACAACGTTTTGCTTGGGACGAGGCACCAGTGTCCAAACTTCATTCCTCTTGAAATTATTGAGCTCTTCCTGCATGGCCAACACCCAGTCCGGATCTAGCAAGGCCTCTTCTACCCTGAAAGGCTCAATAGAAGAGACAAAAGAGTAATGCTCATAAAAATTCACCAATCTAGAGCGAGTAGTTACTCCCTTGCTAATATCACCCAAAATTTGGTCGACGGGATGATTCCTTTGAATCGTCGCTCGAACTTGGGTTGGAGGTGCCTGAGGTGCTTCTTCCTCCCTCACATGATCATCTTGTGCTCCCCCTTGATCACACGCCTCCTCCTGATGAACCTGTTCATCATCTTGAGTTGGGGGGTGCACCATTGTTGAGGAAGAAGGTTGATCTTGCTCCAATTGTTCCTGTGGTCGCACATCGCCAAACGCCATGGTGCGCATTGCGGCCGTTGGAACGTCTTCTTCATCTACATCATCAAGATCAACAACTTGCTCTCTTGGAGAGCCATTAGTCTCATCAAATACAACGTCGCTAGAGACTTCAACCAAACCCGATGATTTGTTGAAGACCCTATACGCCTTTGTATTTGAGTCATAACCTAATAAAAACCCTTCTACAACTTTGGGAGCAAATTTAGAAGTTCTACCTTTCTTCACAAGAATATAACACTTGCTCCCAAATACATGAAAGTAAGACACATTGGGTTTGTTACTGGTTAGAAGCTCATACGAAGTCTTCTTGAGAAGGCGGTGAAGGTAGACCCGGTTGATGGCGTGGCAAGCCGTGTTCACGGCTTCCGACCAGAAGCGCTCGGGGGTCTTGAATTCTCCAAGCATCGTCCTTGCCATATCGATGAGTGTCCTGTTCTTCCTCTCTACCACACCATTTTGTTGTGGTGTGTAGGGAGCGGAGAACTCGTGCTTGATCCCTTCCTCCTCAAGATACTCCTCCACTTGAAGGTTCTTGAACTCGGACCCGTTGTCGCTCCTTATCTTCTTCACCTTGAGCTCAAACTCATTTTGAGCTCTCTTGAGGAAGCGCTTGAGGGTCCCTTGGGTTTCAGATTTATCCTGCAAAAAGAATACCCAAGTGAAGCGGGAAAAATCATCAACTATAACAAGACCATACTTACTTCCTCCTATACTTAGATAGGCGACGGGTCCGAAGAGGTCCATATGAAGCATCTCCAAAGGTCTTGATGTGGTCATCACATTTTTGGTGTGATGAGAGATTCCCACCTGTTTGCCTGCTTGACAAGCTGCACAAGGTCTATCTTTTTCGAAATGCACATTAGTTAGACCTATCACGTGTTCTCCCTTTAGAAGCTTGTGAAGGTTCTTCATCCCCACATGTGCTAAACGGCGATGCCACAGCCAGCCCATGCAAGTCTTAGCAATTAAGCATGCATCTAGACCGGCCTCCTCTTTTGCAAAATCAACTAAATAAAGTTTGCCGTCTAGTACACCCTTAAAAGCTAGTGAACCATCACACCTTCTAAAGACAGACACATCTACATTTGTGAATAAACAATTATATCCCATTTTACAAAGTTGACTAACGGATAACAGATTATATCCAAGCGACTCAACTAAAAACACATTAGAAATAGAGTGCTCGGACGAAATAGCAATCTTCCCTAACCCTTTTACCTTGCCTTGGTTCCCATCATCGAATATGATTGAATCTTGGGAATCCTTGTTCTTGACGTAGGAAGAGAACATCCTCTTCTCCCCCGTCATGTGGTTTGTGCATCCGCTGTCGATAATCCAGCTTGAACCCCCGGATGCATAAACCTGCAAGGCAAATTTAGGCTTGGGTCTTAGGTACCCAACTCTTGTTGGGTCCTACAAGGTTAGTCACAATGGTCTTAGGGACCCAAATGCAGGTTTTATCTCCCTTGCATCTTGCCCCTAATTTCCTAGCAATTACCTTCTTATCCTTTCTACAAATGACAAATGAAGCATTGCAAGCATGATATATTGTCGAAGGTTCATTAATTTTTCTAGGAACATTAACAACATTTCTCCTAGGCATATGATGAACAACATTTCTCCTAGACATATCTCTACCATGCATATAGGAAGAACTAGAAGCAAACATGGCATGAGAATCAAAAGCATCATAACTTCAATAGACATTCCTAGAATGTCTCCTATCATGATACATGAAAGCATGGTTCTTTTTAGCACTACTAGCCATAGGGGCCTTCCCTTTCTCCTTGGCGGAGATGGGAGCCTTATGGCTTGTTAAGTTCTTGGCTTCCCTCTTGAAGCCAAGTCCATCCTTAATTGAGGGGTGTCTACCAATTGTGTAGGCATCCCTTGCAAATTTTAGCTTGTCAAATTCACTCTTGCTAGTCTTAAGTTGGGCATTAAGACTAGCCACTTCATCATTTAATTTAGAAATGCAAACTAGGTGTTCACTACAAGCATCAACATTAAAATCTTTGCACCTACTGCAAATCATAACATGTTCTACACAAGAGTTAGATTTACTTGCTACTTCTAATGTAGCATTTAAATTATCATTAACACCTTTTAAAGTAGAAATGGTTTCATGACAAGTAGATAGTTCACAAGAAAGCATTTCATTCCTTTTGATTTCTAAAACAAGGGATTTTTGAGCCTCTACAAACTTATCATGTTCTTCATATAAAAGATCCTCTTGCTTCTCTAATAACCTATTTTTATCATTCAAGGCATCAATTAATTCGTTAATCTTATCAACCTTGGTTCTATCTAGACCCTTGAATAAACAAGAGTAATCTATTTCATCATCACTAGACTCATCCTCACTTGAAGAAGCATAAGTGGTATTGTCTCGAGTACATACCTTCTTCTCTTTCGCCATGAGGCATGTGTGACGCTCGTTGGGGAAGAGGGATGACTTGTTGAAGGCGGTGGCGGCGAGTCCTTCATTGTCAGAGTCGGATGACGAACAATCCGAGTCCCACTCCTTGCCAAGGTGTGCCTCGCCCTTAGCCTTCTTGTATGTCTTCTTCTTCTCCCTCTTGTTTCCTTGTTCCTGGTCACTTACATTATCGGGACAGTTAGCGATAAAATGACCAATCTTACCACATTTGAAGCATGAGCGCTTCCCCTTTGTCTTGGTCTTGCTTGGCTGCCCCTTGCGACCCTTTAGCGCCGTCTTGAAGCGCTTGATGATGAGGGCCATTTTTCATCATTGAGCCCTGCCGCCTCAACTTGCGCCACCTTGCTAGGTAGCGCCTCCTTGCTCCTCGTTGCCTTGAGAGCAACGGGTTGAGGCTCATTGATTGGACCATTCAACGCGTCGTCCACGTATCTCGCCTCCTTGATCATCATTCGCCCGCTTACGAACTTCCCAAGAACTTCTTCGGGCGACATCTTGGTGTACCTAGGATTTTCACGAATATTGTTCACCAGATGTGGATCAAGCACAGTAAAGGACCTTAGCATTAGACGAACGACGTTGTGGTCCGTCCATCGCGTGCTTCTGTAGCTCCTTATCTTGTTGATGAGGGTCTTGAGCCGGTTGTATGTTTGGGTTGGCTCCTCTCCCCTTATCATTGCAAATCTCCCAAGCTCGCCCTCCACCAACTCCATCTTGGTGAGCAAGGTGACGTCGTTCCCCTCATGAGAGATCTTGAGGGTGTCCCAGATCTGCTTGGCATTGTCCAAACCGCTCACCTTATGGTACTCGTCCCTGCACAAAGAGGCTAACAACACAGTAGTAGCTTGTGCATTTTTATGAATCTGTTCATTAATAAACATAGGACTATCCGAGCTATCAAATTTCATTCCACTCTCTACTATCTCCCATATGCTAGGATGGAGAGAGAACAAGTGACTACGCATTTTGTGGCTCCAAAATCCGTAGTCCTCTCCATCAAAGTGAGGAGGTTTACCAAGTGGAATGGAGAGCAAATGAGCATTTGTACTTTGCGGAATACGAGAGTAATCGAAAGAAAAGTTCGAATTGACCGTTTTCTTTTTCTTGTATTCATAGTCGTCCTTTTGTAAAGAAGAGGACTCATCGCTGTCGTCGTAGTAGACGATCTCCTTGATGCGCCTTGTCTTCTTCTTCTTCTTCCCATCTTTACGTTTGTGGCCCGAGCCCGAGTCGGTAGGCTTGTCATCCTTCGGCTCGTTGACGAAGGACTCCTTCTCCTTATCGTTGATCACAATTCCCTTCCCCTTAGGATCCATCTCTTCGGGCGATTAGTCCCTTTGTGAAGAGAACGGCTCTGATACCAATTGAGAGCACCTAGAGGGGGGGGGGGGGGTGAATAGGTGATCCTGTAAAACTTGAAACTTAATGCCACAAAACTTGATTAGGAGTTAGCGCAATAATGCCAAGTGGCTAGAGAGGAGTCTTAGCAAAACACAATAACCACAAGAAGATCAACACAGGTAGACACAGTGGTTTATCCCGTGGTTCGGCCAAGTACAAAACTTGCCTACTTCCAAGTTGTGGCGTCCCAACGGACGAGGGTTGCAATCAACCCTTCTCAAGTGGTCCAAAGACCCACTTGAATACCACGGTGTTTTGCTTAGCTTGACTATATCCCGTTCGCGAGGAATCTCCACAACTTGGAGCCTCTCGCCCTTACACTTTGATGTTCACAAAGAAGCACAGAGTAAGGGAGGGATGAGCAACGCACACAAGACACAAAATCACAGTGACAACACGCACACAAGTCGCAACAAGAGCTCGCAACACAACCCGACGAGTTCACAACTCAAATAGAGCTCTAGATGCTATCACGAAGAAACAAATGCGTGGAATCGAAGTCTTGGTGCTTAGGAATGCTTTGAGTATGCTTAATGTCCTCCTCCATGCGCCTAGGGGTCCCTTTTATAGCCCCAAGGCAGCTAGGAGCCGTTGAGAGCATTCCAGGAAGGCAGATCTTGCCTTCTGTCATTTGGCGCACCGGACAGTCCGGTGTACCACCGGACACTGTCCGGTGCGGATTTGTTTCCTTATTTGGCGAAGCCGACCGTTGCTGATTGAGAGCCGTTGGCGCACCGGACACTGTCCGGTGCACACCGGACAGTCCGGTGCCCCAATGTGACCGTTGGCTCGACCACACGTCACGCGCGGAATCCTCGGCCGACCGTTGGCCCGGCTGACCGTTGGCTCACCGGACAGTCCGGTGCCTCACCGGACAGTCCGGTGAATTATAGCTGTACGCCGTTGATCATCTCCCGAGAGCGACGACTTCGCCTATGAACGGCTCACCGGACAGTCCGGTGCACCACCAGACAGTCCGGTGATTTATAGCCGTACACCACCGTCGAACTCCCGAGAGCAGCAAGTTCTCCAGAGCCAGCCTGGCGCACCGGACACTGTCCGGTGCACCACCGGACACAGTCCGGTGCACCCAGACTGAGCAGACTTTGGCTGAACAAAGCCATCTCTTCTCCAACTTGTTTTCTCCTGTTTCCAGCACTTAGACACAATACATTAGTCCATAAAACAATGTACTAAGTCTAGAAACATACCTTTACTTTTGATTTGCACTTTGTCCACCACTTTGCATAGATTACCACAAAAGCACTTGTGTTGGCACTCAATCACCAAAATACTTAGAAATGGCCCAAGGGCACATTTCCCTTTCACTTTCCCTCCCTTACTCTTGTGCTTCTTTGTGATATCTATTGTAAGGGCGAGAGGCTCCAAATTGTGGAGATTCCTTGCAAACGGGAAGAATACTCTAAAGGAAAAGACCGTGGTATTCAAGTTGATCATTGGATCACTTGAAAGGGGTTGAGTGCAACCCTCGTCCATTGGGACGCCACAACATGGAAGTAGGAAAGTGTTACTTGGCCGAACCACGGGATAAAAATCGCGTGTCTCTTGTGATTGCTTTTCTCTATTATTGTTTTGTTTCACAAGAAGATCACTTCATAGCAACTTGATTAACTCACACTAACATTTCTATAATCAAGTTTGTGGCTATTTAGTGTTTGATTTTACAGGATCACCTATTCACCCCACCCCTCTAGGTGCTCTCATGCGCCTAGGAAAGCATCAAATGGACCAACCGTGCTTTATCAAACTTATGATGCTTCATTTGTTCTTATGTGCAAAAAAATAATAAAGTAGTTGCTCGAAATTTGGGGCCTAAGTGTAAGAGAGACAAAACTTGCATCTAGGTTCCAAAGTCTTTTGTGACTAACCTTGTAGGACCCAACAAGAGTTGGGTACCTAAAACCTAAGCTTAAATTACCATGCAGGTTTATGCATCTAGGAGCACAAGCTAGATCATTGATAGCGGATGCACAAACCACATGACGGGGGAGAAGAAAATGTTCACCTCCTACGTCAAGAACAAGGATTTCCAAGACACGATCATCTTTGGAGATGGGAATCATGGCAAGGTTAAAGGTTTGGGTAAAATAGCCATCACTAACGAGCATTCAATTTCTAATGTGTTCTTAGTAGAATCACTCGGTTGCAATATGCTTTCTGTAAGTCAATTGTGTCATATGGGATACAATTGTCTATTTACATATATTGATGTATATGTCTTTAGAAGAAGTGATGGTTCATTAGCTTTTAAAAGTGTGTTAGAATGCAAGCTCTATTTAGTTGATTTTTCTAAAGAGAATGCCGATCTAGATGCATGTTTAATAGCTAAGTCTGATATGGGCTGGCTCTAGCATCGCCATCTGGCACATGTTGGAATAAAGAATCTTCATAAGCTTCTAAAGGGAGAACATGTGTTAGGACTAACCGATGTCTGTTTTGAGAAAGATAGATCTTGTGCAGCGTGCTAGGCAGGAAAGCAGGTGGGAACTACTCATCAAAGCAAGAACGTGATGTCGACATCAAAACCACTGGAACTACTCCACATGGATCTCTTTGGGCCCGTTGCTTATCTTAGCATCAGGGGAAGTATGGTTTGGTAATTGTTGATGAATTTTCTCGCTTCACTTGGGTGTTCTTTTTGCAGGATAAATCAGAAACCCAAGATAGTTTAAAGTGCTTACTAAGGATAGCTCAAAATGAGTTTGAGCTCAAGGTGAAGAAGATGAGGAGCGACAATGGATCTAAGTTCAAGAATCTTCAAGTGGAAGAGTATCTTGAGGAGGAAGGCATCAAGCATGAGTTCTCCGCTCCCTACACACCACAACAAAACGGTGTAGTAGAGAGGAAGAATAGGACGCTCATTGACATGATAAGAACAATGCTTTGGGAATACAAGACGCCTGAGCGGTTTTGGTCGGAAGCTGTAAATACATCTTGCCATGCCATAAACCGGCTCTATCTTTATTGCCTCCTCAAGAAGACATCTTACGAGCTCCTAACTGGTAACAAACCTAATGTTTCGTACTTTTGTGTATTTGGGAGTAAATGCTACATCTTGGTAAAGAAAGGTAGACATTCGAAATTTGCTCCTAAAGCTGTAAAAGGGTTTTTACTAGGTTATGATTCAAATACTAAGGTGTATAGGGTCTTCAACAAATCATCAAAATTAGTTGAATTCTCTAGCGATGCTGTATTTGATGAGACTAATGGCTCTCCAAGAGAGCAAGTTGATCTTGATGATGTAGATGAGGATGAGGTTCCAACGGTCGCAATGCGTATAATGACAATAGGTGATGTGCGACCGCAGGAACAACATGATCAAGATCAACCAACAACCATCTTCCTCAACATTGATGCATCCCTCGACTCAATATGAGGAACAAGTACCTTAAGAAAAAGGCATGGACCAAGGGAGAGCACATGGAGAAAAGGATAAGGAGGAAGAAGCACAACAAGCACTTAAACATTGTGAGTTGCTTTTTTTCAAGGGAAATAGGGTTAACCTTTTCCCGTAATTAATTTTGGTGGTTGAATGCCCAACACAAATAATGGACTAACTAGTTTGCTCTAGATTATATGTTCTACAGGTGCATAAAGGTTCAACTCAAACTAATAAATATACAAGATAGGGTTCAATTCAAAGGAGCAAATAGAAACCGAGTGTGCCCTGGTCTGGCGCATCGGACTGTCCGGTGTGCCACCGGACAGTGTCCGGTGCACCAGGACCGTACAAGATCAAACTAGCCACTCTCGGGTTTCTCCAAGCGCGCTCCGCTATAATTTATCGGACTGTCCGGTGTGCCACTGGACTGTCCGGTGCACCAGTGGAGCAACGACTCCTTCGCACAAAGGTCAACTACAAAAGTTGAAGAATCAGATGAACAGTGATGATCAGTGCGCGCAGAGTCAGAGCCACCCATTAGAGGTGCACCGGGCACTGAACAGTGCCTGTCCGGTGCGGCACCGGACTATCCGGTGCCACTAGAAGACAAAACCTCCAACGGTCACAAGCTTTAGAACCCTAACGGTTGGGTGACATGGCTGGCGCACCAGATAGTGTCCGGTGGCACACCGGGGTTGTTTGGTGGTTGAGGGCTATAAATACCCCCAACCACCTCCACTCCAACCATCCAATCATTCCACACATTGCATTCAATACAAGAGCAATAGACTTCACTCCAAGACACGAATCAAAGCGATCGATCCACTCAAAGTCCTAACTTCAACTCTATCGCATTAGGACTTGTGAGATGATCACTTGTGTTTCTTGTTGCTCTTGTTTGCTTGGCTTGGCTTTATTTTCTTTCTCACTTCTTACTCTCAAGTGCTTTGTAAGCAAGGCAAGAGACATCAATTGTGTGGTGGTCCTTGCGGGGTCTAAGTGACCCGTGAGATTAAGGAAGAAGCCTCACTCGGTCTAGGTGACCGTTTGAGAGAGGGAAAGGGTTGAAAGAGACCCAGTCATTGTGACCACCTCAACGGGGACTAGGTTCTTTAGAACCGAACCTCGGTAAAACAAATCACAATGTCATTCTCTTTATTTCTTGGTTGATTTGTTTTCCCCCTCTCTCCCGGACTCAGTTTTAATTCTAACGCTAACCCCGACTTGTAGTTTGTGTTTTAAGTTGTAAATTTCAGATTACGCCTATTCACCCCCTCTAGGCGACTTTCAATTGGTATCAAAGCCTAGTACTTCATTATAGTTTAACAACTCGAAGTGATGTCGGGAGATCACGCCAAGAGGGAGATCATGACCGGCGACAAGCCTGCAAGCTCGGGGTGTACCCACTCAAGGGAGTCCGGCCACAAGCATAAGGAGGAATCCTCTTCCTCCAACAAGACACATCGGAGAGGCGACAAGAAGAAGAAGATGAAGAAAGTGGTCTACTACGAGACCGACTCTTCGTCGCCCTCCACATCCGACTCCGACTCGTCGTCCATCGCTTCTAAGCGCCATGAGCGCAAGAAGTATAGTAAGATGCCCCTCCGCTATCCTCATATTTCTAAACACACTCTATTACTTTTTGTTCCCTTAGGCAAACCACCATATTTTGATGGTGTGGATTATTCTATGTGGAGTGATAAAATGAGGCATCATCTAACCTCACTCCACAAAAGCATATGGGATATTGTTGAGTATGGAGCGCAGGTACTGAAGGTAGGGGACAAGGACTACGACTCGGACGAGGCTGACCAAATTCGGCACTTTAACTCTCAAGCCACAACTATACTCCTCGCCTCCTTGTGTCGAGAGGAGTATAATAAGGTGCAAGGGTTAAAGACGGCCAAAGAAATTTGGGACGTCCTCAAAATGACGCACGAAGGAGATGAGGTGACCAAGATCACCAAGCGAGAGAAGATCGAGGGGGAGCTCGGTCGATTCGTCCTCAACCAAGGAGAGGAGCCACAAAGCAATGTACAACCGGCTTAAAACCTTGGTGAACCAAGTGCGCAACCTTGGGAGCACCAAGTGGGATGACCATGAAATGATCAAGCTTATTATAAGATCCCTTGTTTTTCGCAATCCTACTCAAGTACAATTAATTCGTGGGGATCCTAGATACAAATTAATGTCTCCCGAGGAAGTGATAGACAAGTTTGTGAGCTTTGAACTAATGGTAAAAGGCTCCAAACACATCGTCAACTTGGAGCAAGGCGCCACCTCCACACCCGAGGTGCAACCCGTCACATTCAAGGCGACAGAAGAAGAAAAGAAGGAGTCTACACCAAGTAGGCTTCCCATCGACGCCTCCAAGCTCGACAATGAGGAAATGGCGCTCATCATCAAGAGCTTCTGCCAAATCCTCAAGCAAAGGAGGGGGAAGGACTACAAACCCCGCTCCAAGAGGGTGTGCTACAAATGTGGTAAGCCTAGTCATTTTATCGCTAAATGTCCTATGTCTAGTGATAGTGACAGGGCGACAACAAGAAAGGGAAGAAGAAGGAAAAGAAGTGGTACTACAAGAAGAAGGGCGGTGATGCCCACGTGTGTTGGGAATGGGACTCCAATGAGAGCTCCACCGACTCCTCCTCTGACGAGGATGCCGCCAACATCGCCATCAACAAGTGTCTCCTCTTCCCCAACATCGGCCACAAGTGCTTCATGGCAAAGGACGACAAAAAGAAGAAGGTACAATCTAGAGCCACCAAATATACAACATCTAGTGATGATGGTAGCTCTAGTGATGATGAAGATGATTTGCTTACTCTTTTTGCCAACCTTAACATGCAACAAAAGGAAAAAATAAATGAATTGATAGGAGCCATTCATGAGAAGGATGAACTTTTGGATAGCCAAGAGGAATTCCTTATTAAAAAAAAACAAGAAGCATGTTAAAGTAAAAAAATGCTTATGCTCAGGAAGTAGAGAAAAATGAAAATTTAACTAAGGAGCTTAACATTTGCCATGACACTATTTCTAACCTTAGAACTGAGAATGCAAATTTGATTGCTAAGGTTGAGAAGTTAAATGTTTGTAATGATTCAATTGCAGTCTTAGAAATGAAAATGTTAGTTCAATTGCTAAGATTCATAAATTGAATGAGTCAATTTCTAGCCTTAGAACTGAGAATGATAAATTAATTTCTAAGGCTAAATATTTAAATGTTTGCAATGATTCTATTTCCTGTCTTAGAAATGAGAATGTCATATTACATGCTAAGATAGAAAAATTAAATATTTGCAAACCTTCTACATCTACTGTTGATCATGTTTCCATTTGCACTAGATATAGAGATGTTAATATTGATGCTATAAATGATCACCTTGCTTTAATTAAACAACAAAATGATCATATAGCTCAATTAACTGCTAAAATTAATGAGCATGAAATTGAAAATGAAAAGTTTAAATTTGCTAGAAGCATGCTCTATAGTGGGAGACGCCCTGACATTAAGGATGGCATTGGTTTCTAACATGGAAGCAATGTCAAGCTTAATGCCCCTAAGAGATTGTCCAACTTTGTTAAGGGCAAGGCTCCCATGGTTCAGGATAATGAGGGTTACATTTTATATCCTGCTAATTATCCTGAGCATAAAATTAGGAGGATTCATGCTAGAAAACCTCACACTGTTTGTCACCATGCATTTATGTATAAAAATGAGGCTTCTAGTTCTAGGCATTCTACCCATGTTAAAATGCCTAAAAAGAAAACTCCTGCTGCATCAAATGATCATCACATTTCATTTAAAACTTTTGATGCTTCTTATGTGCTCACTAACAAATCAGGCAAAATAGTTGCCAAATATGTTGGGGGCAAACACAAGGGTTCGAAGACTTGTGTTTGGGTATCCAAGGTGCTTGTTTCTAACGTGAAAGGACCCAAGACTGTTTGGGTACCTAAGAACAAGGCCTAAATTGTTTTGCAGGTTTATGCATCTGGGGGCTCAAGTTGGATAATTGATAGCGGATGCACAAACCACATGCCAGGGGAGAAAAGGATGTTCTCCTCCTACGAGAAAAATGAAGATCCCCAACGAGCTATCACATTCGGGGATGGAAATCAAGGTTTGGTCAAACGACTTGGTAAAATTTCTATATCTTCTAACCATTCTATTTCCAATGTTTTTATTGTAGATTCATTAGATTACAATTTGCTTTCTATATCTCAATTATGCAAAATGGGTTACAACTGTCTTTTTACAGATATAGGTGTTACTGTCTTTAGAAGGAGTGATGATTCAGTAGCATTTAAGGGAGTGTTAGAGGGTCAACTATATTTGGTTAATTTTAATGAAGCTGAACTTGACACTTGCTTAATTGCTAAGACTAATATGGGTTGGCTCTGGCATTGCTGACTAGCCCATGTTGGGATGAAGAATCTTCACAAACTTCTAAAGGGAGAACACATTTTGGGACTAACAAATGTTCATTTTGAGAAAGACAGGATTTGTAGCGCTTGTCAAGCAGGAAAGCAAGTTGGCACTCACCATCCACACAAGAACATCATGACGACTGACAGGCCGCTCGAGCTACTCCACATGGATCTATTCGGCCCGATCGCTTACATAAGCATTGGCGGGAGTAAGTACTGTCTAGTAATTGTGGATGATTATTCTCGCTTCACTTGGGTATTCTTTTTGTAGGAAAAATCTCAAACCCAAGAGACCTTAAAGGGATTCTTGAGACATGCTCAAAATGAGTTCGGCTTAAGGATCAAAAAGATAAGAAGCGACAATGGGATGGAGTTCAAGAACTCTCAAATCGAAGGCTTTCTTGAGGAGGAGGGAATCAAGCATGAGTTCTCTTCTCCCTACACACCTCAACAAAATGGTGTAGTGGAGAGGAAAAATAGAACTCTACTGGACATGGCAAGAACCATGCTTGATGAGTACAAGACACCGGACCGGTTTTGGGCCGAGGCGATTAACACCGCCTACTACTCCATCAACCGGTTATATCTTCACCGGATCCTCAAGAAGACATCATATGAACTCCTTACTGGTAAAAATCCCAATGTTTCATATTTTAGAGTCTTTGGAAGCAAATGTTTTATTCTTGTTAAAAGAGGTAGAAAATCTAAATTTGCTCCTAAGGCTGTGGAAGGCTTTTTACTTGGTTATAACTCAAACACAAGGGCATATAGAGTCTTCAACAAATCCACTAGACTAGTTGAAGTTTCTTGTGACATTGTGTTTGATGAGACTAATGGCTCCTAAGTGGAGCAAGTTGATGTTGATAAGCTAGATGATGAAGAGGCTCCATGTATCGCGCTAAGGAACATGTCCATTGGGGATGTGTGTCCTAAGGAATCCGAAGAGCCTCCACAAGCACAAGATCAACCATCATCTTCCAATCAAGCATCTCCACCAACCCAAGATGAGGAAGAGACTCAAGGTAATGAAGAAGAAGATCAAGAAGACGAGCCACCTCAAGAAGAGGTCAATGATCAAGGGGGAGATGAAGACAATCAAGACAAGGAAGATGAGCAAAAAGTTCAGGGTCAAAGACCGCCACACCCAAGAGTCCACCAAGCAATCCAACGAGATCACCCCATCAACTCCATTCTCAGTGACATTAATAAGGGGGTAACCACTAGATCTCGAGTTGCTCATTTCTGTGAACATTACTCTTTTGTCTCCTCTATTGAGCCATATAGGGTAGAGGATGCATTAAGAGATTCGGATTGGGTGGTGGAAATGCAAGAGGAGCTCAATAACTTCACGAGGAATGAGGTATGGCATTTGTTCCACATCCTAATCAAAATGTTGTAGGTATCAAGTGGGTATTCCACAACAAGCAAGATGAGCATGGTGTGGTGATAAGGAACAAAGCCCGACTTGTGGCCAAAAGTTATTCACAAGTCAAAGGTTTGGATTTCGATGAAACTTATGCACCTGTAGCTAGGCTTGAGTCAATTTACATATTACTTGCCTGTGCTACTTACCATGGCTTTAAGCTGTACCAAATGGACGTGAAAAGTGTCTTCCTCAATGGACCCATCAAGGAAGAGGTCTATGTTGAGCAACCTCCCGGCTTTGAAGATAGTGAGTACCCTAACCATGTTTACAAACTCTCAAAGGCGCTTTATAGGCTAAAGCAAGCCCCAAGACCATGGTATGAATGCCTGCGAGATTTTCTTATCACTAATGGCTTCAAAGTCAGCAAGGCCGATCCTACTCTCTTTACTAAAAATGTTGCAAATGATTTGTTTGTATGCCAAATTTATGTTGATGATATTATATTTGGGTCTACTAACAAATCTACTTGTGAAGAGTTTAGTAGGATCATGGTTCAAAAATTCGAGATGTCAATGATGGGGGAGTTGAGATATTTCTTAGGATTTCAAATCAAGCAACACCAAGACGGCACCTTCATCAGCCAAACCAAGTACATTCAAGACATTCTCAAGAAGTTTGGAATGAAGGATGCCAAACCCATCAAGACACCCATGGGTACCAATGGGCATCTCGACCTCGACATGGGAGGTAAATCCGTAGATGAAAAGGTATACCGGTTGATGATAGGATCTTTAATCTATTTATGTGCATCTCGACCGGATATTATGCTTTCCGTATGCATGTGTGCAAGGTTTCAAGCCGATCCTAAGGAAGTTCACCTTAGGGCCGTGAAGAGAATCATGAGATATCTAGTTTACACTCCTAAGTTTGGGCTTTGGTAGCCCAAGGGATCCACCTTTGATTTAATAGGTTATTCAGATGCCGATTGGGCAGGGTGTAAAATTGATAGGAAGAGCACATTAGGGACTTGTCAGTTTCTGGGAGATCCCTGGTGTCTTGGGCTTCAAAGAAACAACACTTAGTAACTCTTTCTACCGCCGAAGCCGAGTATATTGTCGCAGGCCATTGTTGTGCACAATTACTTTGGATGAGGCAAACCCTCAGGGACTATGGCTACAAGTTGAGCAAAGTCCCTCTCCTATGTGACAATGAGAGTGCTATCCGCATGGCGGGGAATCTCGTTGAACACAACCACACTAAGCACATAGACATTCGGTATCACTTTCTGAGGGATCACCAACAAAGGGGGGATATCGAAATAGCTTATGTCAATACCAAAGATCAATTAGCCGATATCTTCACCAAGCCACTAGATGAGAAAACCTTTAGCAAACTTAGGAATGAACTAAATATACTTGATTCTCAGAATTTTGATTGAAACATTGCACACATAGCTCATTTATATACCTTTGATCATATCTTTTTCATTTTGGTACATATACATATTTCTTATTCTTCTTGTACCAAAGCTAAGACTAATGTGTGACCATGAGTATTTCTTGTGTTAGTCTTAGATTGAAAGGGAAATGGAGTATTTGGCAAAGGCAACGCTTCCACTCTACTCCATCGGTATTACTTATCCTTTGCCGTTATTCCACCACCTCTCCACATTGGTATATTCTTTCACTCATATTTTATTATCAATGGGGGAGAAAATATCAAAAGGGCTCCAACGTTCTCCGTTTTTGGTGCTTAATGCCAAAGGGGGAGAAAATATTAAGCCCAAAGCAAGAGGACCGCACCACCACCATTTCAAAATTTTCGAAATGAAAGATTTAATTGGTATTCACTATTCACAAATGTTTGTTTTTCAATAAGTGCTCAAGACAATTTCTTCAATTGGTAGAATTTTAAAATTGGTATCTATGCTTATGAAATTAAGATTTCAAAATTGGTACCCATTTCAAAACCCTCTTGAAAGCTAAGAGGAGAATTTCATTCAGGGGGAGCTTTTGTTTAGTCAAAGGAAAAGCATTTGAAACAGGGGGAGAAATTTCAAATCTTGAAAATGCTTCTTACAATCTTATTCATATACCTTTGACTATTTGCAAAAGAGTTTTGAAAAGAATTTGAAAAATATTTGCAAAAACAAAACATGTGTGCAAATGTGGTCCAAAATATCAAATAAAAGAAAGCAATCCATTCACTCGTATTCATATGCAACAAGACTTTCATATTGGTTTAATTCTAAGTAACTGTTGGGGACTTGTTCTCAAATGCTTAGAGTTAAGAACAAGGCAACATAAAAAGTGTTAGATGTAAAAGTCCTTCGTCCTTCGAGACATTATGCCCCTTCGGGAATAATGAGTTTCGGACGAAGGTCATAAAAAACATACCTTCGTAAATATAACAAGTAATGACGAAGGGTTCATATGAAGCATGAAATATAATTTAGACATCATCATAGAATCATTTCTATTCTATTAACATGAGCAAATAGAAATGATTTCAAATTACAAATGTACCTTCGGTCCTGAGAGAAGGTAGAAAGTACAAGCGTGACGCAAAAGCGAATGTCCAGTCAGCGTGAACAGTACGGGAGTACTGTTCATCTATTTATAGACGCGGGACGCAGCCCACGTAAAATTACATCCATGTCCACTACATTTGTTAATGACTTATGGAAATCTGTCGAGGCCCACGTAGTCTTTTCATCTTTAAGTCGGTTCCCCTTTCTGCTATCGTGACGAAGCTTCCTTGCACACAGCTTCGGCTGTGCATCTTCGTAGAGCTTGGTAATCAGCTCGCCCTTCGTCTGGTTCAGGCTTCGTCCTGACCGTGCTTTATAATTTTGAGACCGAAGATACCTGTTCACATAATCCACTTGGAAAACATTGTCAAATCATGTTTTTGAGGACCTTCGGAGGACGAAGGCCCCCAACAGTAGCCCCTCGCAATATTAATTTGTTAATAATAAATTCAGATTGCGATATGGACGAAGGCCTTGAGCCGAAGGTCCGAAAAAACACCTTCCCTTTGCTAGAATAGCAACATTCACTGACAAGCGGGACCTTTCAATTTTCAACGCCCTGGGCGTATAAATAAGATCGCACCGCAAACTTATTTGGTACGCACACTTGCCATCTGCTTCGGCCCACTAAAAATTTTAGCTCTTGTGCACTAAGATTTGCTGGTCTTTTTGATTTTGAAGCTTTGGCCTCGGGAACAATTTTTAGCGTTTCCGAAGATGTCTGAAGGCAAGAAGATCCCTGCTGAGACGAAGCTGAGTCTCGAGGAGGAGAAGAATCTGGGCTTCCTGATAGCGATGGCAGAGACGAATACAGAGAAAATCACCAAGGAGATTCTCGAAGGTTTGTCCGAAGATACTGGTGACAGCGACAGCTATGATGTGGAGAGTGGTGGTGAAGAGGCCGAAGATCGTCCATGGCGGCCAAGTCACACGGTTTTCGGGAAAACCACTATCAAGCAGAGCCATATTGATAATATGAGGGGGCGGTATTTTCGAGATATAACTATTGTGAGGGCTGATGCTGGAGAAAAGACTTCTCCCACCCCCGAAGAAGATGAAGTTGTGATTTTCCGAAGCTTTCTCAAGGCTGGGCTTCGATTCCCTCTGAGCAACTTTGTTGTTGAGGTACTGAAAACATTTCAAGTCTATCTTCATCAACTCACTCCCGAAGCTATCATAAGAATGGGGATTTTTGTCTGGGCTGTGAGAAGCCAAGGTTTGGAACCAAACGCTAAAAGCTTCTGCAACATTCACGAGTTATTGTACGAGACGAAACCCTGGGGAAAAGAGCAATATCACAACAATTTTGGGTGCTACAGCTTCGGCGCCCGCTCCGGGTCAAGCTGCCCTGTGCCGACCTTTCGGAAGAGGTGGCCCGGAGCCTGGATGACTGAATGGTTTTATGTGAAAAATGACCTAACAGCGCAAGATAATGTCAAAAGTATCATTATGCACCCAATCTGGCAACGCTTCGGACTTCGAAGGCCGAAGGTTGAAATGGATGAGGCAGCCGAAGAGTGCCAAAGAGCCTTCGGCGTAGTTTGCTCCCTTATTGGGACAAGGGACTTAGTCCAAGAGCACATTGCCTTCAGGGTATGGCCACTTGCAGAAAAGTGGGAAATGCCGAAGGAAACTATTAAAGAGTCCGACGAAGGCGGACTAGTTAGACTGAAATACACATTCAAATATGCAGATAAATTTGTTGAACCTGATGATGACTGGCTGAAGAGCATTGAAACTTTAAGTGACGAACTTCTTGGAGCATATTCGAAGGCCGAAAATACTGCGCTATCAGCAGCCTTCGGAGGCCGAAAGAAGAAAAGGCTCAACCGTGTGTTTGACGCAGTCGGGTTTATGTACCCTGACTATCACTATCCGGTATTGGGTCGCAAAAGGAAAAATACTTCTCCTGCGACAGAAGCTACCACAAGTGCCCCTAGTGAGCCAGCGCCTCAAAGAAAAAAGATGAAGGTGCTCACCCATCGGACACGCTTTATTGAGCCGGCCACAGTGCCAGAATTCATTGGTGAAACTTCTTTGGCCTCTGAAGCTACAGAACCAGCTCCAGTGCCGAAGATGGAAGAGAAGACTGAAGCGCCTTCAGCAGTAGAAAAGCCGAAGATTGACGAGCCAAAAATGTCTGAAATCTTAAGTCCTTCGGTAAATGTCGAAGTAATAAAAAACCAAAAGGGGCCATCGGTGACCCCAAAAAGGAAAAGAATGGTAAACGTACTAGATGTCTTGGAGACAATTAAGTCTTCAAGCACAACTCCAAAAAAGAGTGTTGAAGTTGCTGAAGCTTCTACTGAAGCTTCGACGCAACAAGCTGAAGCTGAAGCTGGGCCTTCAGAGCCCTACAAAGAGCAACCTTTGGAAGCCGAAGCAATAAAAATATCAGAACCAGTTGTAGTTGAAGAAATTGACGCTGCCATCCCTGAAGCTCCTGCCAGCATATGCGATTACATTATACGACACGCTTCGGGGAAGAAACTATCTGCAGAAGAAACTTATGAAGCCAACCATTATGCGAAAGAGCTAAAATATCCGAAGGGGGCAGTAATATTCAATGGGACAAATGAAGATGACTTCCTATACTGTCTACCTGATAATAAAGAACTATCTGTCTGCCGAGAGATGGCTAGGAGTATAGGCTTCCCGAAGCTCGAAGCTGGATTAAGCGCCATGACGAAAGAGGATCTCGCAGACAGTCTTGCATACAATAGCCTAAAGGTTTGGGAATTGAGCGTTTGGAAAAACTTTTTTAATACGTAATTCGTTCCTATATTCTTATATGAATTCTTTTTCGTACAGGGCTTAATTCTAAGCAACGCATTAAGAGCCCAAAAAAGCGCCGAAGATGAAAGCTATGAGATTGCGTTCAACAATTTGCGCTCCGAAGTTATCAAACTGAGAAACGAGGCTCTGGAAAAGGATAAAATTCTGCTTACGCTGATAGACAAAGTAAAGAAGGACGAAGCTGCTTCAAAAACCTAGGCCGAAGCCCAAAAGCGTGAAATTAAAGATCTTCAGAAACAGCTGGCTAGAGCTAGAGAGGAGCGCGTGCTTGAGGAAACAAAACGAGAACTCAGTGATCATATGGTCAACAAATTGGAGTTAAGAGTTAAAGAGCTTCGTGCATCTCAGGGAAAATGTTATGTTAAATCTATAGAGTGCGTGAATAAAATTAAAACCAGCTTCGCCAGCGTGGGCGCCTTTTCCAGCGAAGAGAATTTCTCTCGAGGCAATCCCGAAGGTCCATTGGAATGGATTAGTCACGAAGCAGAGGCCTTCGAGGAGATCCTGAGCAGTCGCGGTGATATCTGCGCTTTTTCGGGCGCCAGAGGAATTGCTTCTGTCTTAGAGAAAAAAGGTTGCGAGCATGTAAAATTTCTAGCTCAGTCCGAAGCTACCTTATCTTGCGAAGACATCAAGGACCCCTCGGCCGAAGCAAGCGTGATTGGTGGCAAATTTTTTACTGATATCTGGAACGACGGCGGCCGAGGAATGGCGCAAGAAATCATCCAAAGGAGCGAAAAAGGCATCCACGATGCTAGGAAAGTGGCAGAAGCTGCCGAAAAAAGTACGGAGCCCGAAAGGCAATTAGGTATTAATTAGTCGTTCTTATTGTGTTGTAATTTTTGTTTTAAACTCTGCTCACAGTTTGTAATAATAATGAAGAAATGTTCTCTTCCCTCAGAAGCTGCTGGGTCGACTGCCGACCCCCACACAAAAGGGGACGATGAAATTAAAGAAATGGCCGAAGCTATTATGGACAAAGTTGTTGATCAACTTCTAAATGAAGCCGCCGAAGCAGTACTAAAAGAAGACTAGATGCTATTTAGAAAAAACATTTAAATTGTGATCTATGTAATATTTTGTACATTTGGATGTAATATACAAGTTTCTTTTCATTATTCAATTCTTTACGATGCATGAAACTCTACCTACATACCTTTTTGAGCCTTCGGCGAAAAAACACCTTCCCTTCTTTTCATGCTTCGTGAAGAAGACATTCTCCGTTAAAATTATTCTGATGAGACATGTTCATGCTTCATGATAACATTCTCCGAAGTTATACAATTTCGATACTGCTCTGATGAAGCTTGTCCATGCTTCGTAAAAACAGCCTCCGAAGCTATTTTCCGAAGATTATCATTGCATTCCCTCGTGACTTCGCACAATTTGCACTTTCTCAAATCATTCTTCCGAAGGTTAATACTGTGTACCCTTCTTTTGCCGCATGCAACATGATGTATGATGCTTATGCTATGCGAAATGATGTGATGATGTTATGTTATGCAAATGACGTCTGTTCCGAAGATACACACAAAATACATTCGCAAGCTCTGCATTCCCTTAGGAACGTCTTTGGAGCTTCTTCGTCTTTTACTTAGACGGTATAAGCTCTGCATTCCCTTAGGAACGTCTTTGGAGCTTCTTCGTCTTTTACTTAGACGGTATAAGCTCTGCATTCCCTTAGGAACGTCTTTGGAGCTTCTTCGTCTTTTACTTAGACGGTATCAGCGTTGACTTTTCGCTGTAAGCTCTGCATTCCTTTAGGAACGACTTTTGAGCAGAAAACTTACACTGCGCTCCCTTTGGAACGACTTTTTGTGACTTCATGAACTTACTCTGCGTTCCTTAGAACGACTTTCTGTTACTCCGAAGGATTTTTAATACTTCGAAGGTCCTCCTTGTTAATACAAAAACTTCATCAACTGATTTTCCTCGTGGAAAACAGGGAAATTATTACATGGAAACTATCAATGTTTTTCGCTACAGAGAATAGAACTGAATGGAAAAGACTGTTATCAAAGGTAGGATATGTGTCAATAAATGTGCTTCGATTCTGGCACAGTGCTGTTGACTGTGCGAGCTTCGGATTGTTCTCTGAAGTCCCTTTGATGTGGAGCATATTGACTCCCTTCTGGCTGCTGGCCTTGTTGCAGCGGAGGTGGAGGCGGGGGCTGTTGCCATGAAACTTGAGGTTGACTTGCCGAAGCTACGGAAGCTGCAGGATGATTGCCCACATACTCCGGGATGTAAGGCTGATGGTACGAAGCAGTATGCATGACCTGCTTCGGCTGTCCCTGTTGCGCTGCAGCTTCTGCCAGCTCCTTTTGTTTCTGGATGGTAACATGGCACATCCTGGTGGTATGGCCCTTGTTCTCACCGCAGAATAAGCAAAATGTCCTCCTTGGTTGATCTCCAAATCTCCGGCCGAAGCCCCTGGCGCCTCTGCCTCTTGGAGCTGGTGGCCGAAAGAAAGTCTGCTGCTGCCCCGAAGCCTGTGAGGAGCACTGCGGCCTGTTCTGCTGACTCCCCTTATCATCATTTTGAGTGTTGTGGATGGACCTGACATGCCTCGGATAGAAACGTCCCCCGAAGCCCCTGGTCATCTCAGAAAATCTGAAGGCTTCCTCCCTTCTTTGGCGAAAGTCATTATCAGCCCGAATGTACTCGTCCATCTTTTGGAGTAGCTTTTCCAGCGTCTGAGGAGGCTTCCTAGCAAAGTATTGGGCTGCAGGTCCAGGACGAAGCCCCTTGATCATGGCTTCGATAACAATTTCATTGGGCACCGTTGGTGCCTGTGCCCTCAAACGCAAGAACCTTCTGACATACGCCTGAAGGTATTCCTCATGATCCTGAGTGCACTGAAACAAAGCCTGTGCAGTGACCGGCTTCGTCTGAAATCCTTGAAAGCTGGTTAACAACATATCCTTCAGCTTCTGCCATGAGGTGATTGTCCCTGGTCGAAGGGAGGAGTACCAGGTCTGAGCAACATTCCTGACGGCCATGACGAAAGACTTCGCCATGACTGCAGCATTGCCCCCATACGAAGACACTGTTGCTTCGTAGCTCATCAGGAACTGCTTCGGGTCTGAGTGGCCGTCGAACATGGGAAGCTGAGGTGGCTTATAGGATGGAGGCCAAGGTGTAGCCTGCAGCTCAGCGGACAAAGGAGAAGCATCATCGAAAACAAAATTTCCCTGATGGAAATTGTCATACCAGTCATCTTCGTTGACGAAGCCCTCCTGATGAAGGTCTTTCTGCTGAGGCCTTCTGTTTTGCTCATCATGGGTGAGGTGACGGACTTCCTCAGAGGCTTCGTCTATCTGCCGTTGCAACTCAGCTAGCCGGGCCATCTTCTCCTTCTTCCTTTGCACCTGTTGATGTAGGATCTCCATATCCCTGATTTCTTGGTCTAGCTCTTCCTCCTGAAGCGTCGGGCTAACAGCCTTTCTCTTCTGGCTTCGGGCTTCCCGAAGAGAGACGGTCTCCTGATTGTGGTCCAGCGGTTGCAGTGCTGAAGCCCCAATCGCTGAAGCTTTCTTCGGCGCCATAGCGAAGGTCTATAGCTTCCGAAGGTGTTCAAAAAAACTCGAAGTGGAAGTGAGTTCACCGGAGGTGGGCGCCAATGTTGGGGACTTGTTCTCAAATGCTTAGAGTTAAGAACAAGGCAACATAAAAAGTGTTAGATGTAAAAGTCCTTCGTCCTTCGAGACATTATGCCCCTTCGGGAATAATGAGTTTCGGACGAAGGTCATAAAAAACATACCTTCGTAAATATAACAAGTAATGACGAAGGGTTCATATGAAGCATGAAATATAATTTAGACATCATCATAGAATCATTTCTATTCTATTAACATGAGCAAATAGAAATGATTTCAAATTACAAATGTACCTTCGGTCCTGAGAGAAGGTAGAAAGTACAAGCGTGACGCAAAAGCGAATGTCCAGTCAGCGTGAACAGTACGGGAGTACTGTTCATCTATTTATAGACGCGGGACGCAGCCCACGTAAAATTACATCCATGTCCACTACATTTGTTAATGACTTATGGAAATCTGTCGAGGCCCACGTAGTCTTTTCATCTTTAAGTCGGTTCCCCTTTCTGCTATCGTGACGAAGCTTCCTTGCACACAGCTTCGGCTGTGCATCTTCGTAGAGCTTGGTAATCAGCTCGCCCTTCGTCTGGTTCAGGCTTCGTCCTGACCGTGCTTTATAATTTTGAGACCGAAGATACCTGTTCACATAATCCACTTGGAAAACATTGTCAAATCATGTTTTTGAGGACCTTCGGAGGACGAAGGCCCCCAACAGTAACATATGCACTTACCTTATGCAAACTAGTTCATTTCTGCACTTTATATATTTGCTTTGGTTTGTGTTGGCATCAATCACCAAAAAGGGGGAGATTGAAAGGGAAATAGGGTTAACCTTTTCCCACAATTAATTTTGGTGGTTGAATGCCCAACACAAATAATGGACTAACTAGTTTGCTCTAGATTATATCTTCTACAGGTGCATAAAGGTTCAACTCAAACCAATAAATATACAAGATAGGGTTCAATTCAAAGGAGCAAATAGAAACTGAGTGTGCCCTGGTCTGGCGCACCGGATTGTTCGGTGTGCCACCGGACAGTGTCCGGTGCACCAGGACCATACAGGATCAAACTAGCCACTCTCGGGTTTCTCCAGGCTCGCTCCACTATAATTCACCGGACTGTCCGGTGTGCCACCGGACTATCCGGTGCACCAGCGGAGCAACGACTCCTTCGTGTAACGGTCGACTGCAAAAGCTGAAGAATCAGATGAACAGTGATGAACAGTGCACGCAGAGTTAGAGCCGCCCGTTAGAGGCGCACCGGACACTGAACAGTGCCTATCTAGTGTGGCACCGGACTGTCTAGTGCCATTGGAAGACAAAGCCTCCAACGGTCACAAGCTCCAGAACCCAAACGGTTGGGTGACATGGCTGGCGCACCGGACAGTGTCCGGTGGCGCACCGGACTGTCCGGTGCGCCCATCAACAGTAGCCACCCCCAACGGTTGTTTGGTGGTTGAGGGCTATAAATACCCCCCAACCACCTCCACTCCAACCATCCAAGCATTCCACACATTGCATTCAATACAAGAGCAATAGACTTCACTCCAAGACACAAATCAAAGCGATCGATCCACTCAAAGTCCCAACTTCAACTCTATCGCATTAGGACTTGTGAGAGGATCACTTGTGTTTCTTGTTGCTCTTGTTTGCTTGGCTTGGCTTTCTTTTCTTTCTCACTTCTTACTCTCAAGTGCTTTGTAAGCAAGGCAAGAGACACCAATTGTGTGGTGGTTCTTGCGGGGTCTAAGTGACACGTGAGATTAAGGAAGAAGCCTCACTCGGTCTAGGTGACCGTTTGAGAGAGGGAAAGGGTTTAAAGAGACCCGGTCTTTGTGACCACCTCAACGGGGACTAGGTTCTTTAGAACCGAACCTCGGTAAAACAAATCACCGTGTCATTCGCTTTATTTCTTGGTTGATTTGTTTTCCCCCTCTCTCCTAGACTCGGTTTTAATTCTAATGCTAACCCCGGCTTGTAGTTTATATTTTAAGTTGTAAATTTTAGATTACGCCTATTCACCCCCCTCTAGGCGACTTTCACTTTTTGATGTGTTGGCATAAATCACCAAAAAGGGGGAGATTAAAAGGGAACTATGCCCTTGGGCCATTTCTATATTGTTTTGGCGATTAGATGCGCAACACATGATGTTTGAACTAACATGACGTTAAGCAAAAGTGTTTGAAGCAAAATGAGCTCGGAAGATGAAGCGCCCCAGATCCTCTGGGACTCAAATGTGGTACAATTACTAGTCCCAGGAGGCTAGTAAACACATTTATACATTAGAAGATTCCAGATCTGCTTAAACGAGACAAACCTATAAAGGTGGCGATCAACTTTAAGAGCTGGTCCACAACTCGAGACATATAATCAGAGTGGGGCTGAAGCAGCTCGATATACGCAGTGAAGCAATTCAACGGTCCAACAGCCACATGCAAGGTTGGGAACAGTCGTAACTCTTACCCGATCTCCTTTTTCTGAAAAACAACAAATAAGCAAGGGTGAGTACAAACGTACTCAGCAGCCCACCTTCACCCGCGGAATGGGGAAATAAGATATAATGCATGGAATATGTGGAGCTCAGGATATTTTGCAGAAACAACAATATTTGATGCAGGGTTGTTTTGTAAAACATTTTGTATTTTTCAAAGCGCATCCTCTCCCAAAGGAGCAGGAAGTTTTTCAATATTAGAACAAAATCCCCTGGACTAAACCATCCAGGTATCTCAGCAGTTTCCCACTGGTTTTCATTTTCAAAAACAGCTACTGGACTTCCCGTCCACCATAGCTCACGGCTCAACCATCGGACCTTTTAAAAACCACTTTTCTCAAAAGCACCCTTTTTTTGGAAAACGAAACACTAATTGTCATACCACACCAGACTCGTCCATTCCTATGGACACAGACTATTCGAATAGGCTTGAAACTCTGCGCAGAGGTGTACACTTTACCCACTAGTCTGGCTCTGCGATCTCATAGCTAGTGAGACCCGAATCCGAATCTCTTTCTTTCCTCGCACGTCCCTACCTTAATGGTTATACCGGAAGGAGTCAGGCCACCGCCATGCCCAAACCGGACAAAACATTCCCCCTCCTTATCCTCCCGGTGCTCCCCAGCCTTCATAGCCCTGGGGTTTAAACCGTACGAGTTTAGATTGAGTGACTGCCCACACAGTCTCGAGTGGTTGTACTTATCATGAGTACAAGTAGTGAAGGATGACAAACCGGTCCTTATATGAGGGGACAATCCTTCTGCTCACGCCTAAACCAGCAGAGCCATCACCTTAGGCCCTCCCATAAACCAGGGAGTCCCTGATCATCCCTACTCAAAGGTGATAAGGGTGAAAACCCTTCATCATACACATTTTGAAAAGCATTTTCTTTTAAAAACTCACACCTTTTCTCAAATCATTTGTAACAAATATATCAAGGATTGATTGCGGCAACCAGCTGGGTGGCCATAATAACTCGTCTCAAAATCATATCATGCATAAAATAACAGGCTGAGGGTTGTGGTTGAAAAATCATAGGTAATTTATGCATCAAAGGGATCCAGTGAGCTTGTCGTGCTTATTGAAAGCTCTCTTGTGGGTTTTGGTGTTTGGATGACAGCCCAATTAAAGGACTAACAAGTGTGTTAAGCGTTGAACAGGTGCTGAATGCAAAGCTAACAGGGTTCAACACAAGTAAACAGGTGTGATGGTCCAAAGACGGAATTATCTATAGATAATGGACATCACAAGAAATATGGACATTGCGTAAGTGAGACTTGATGTGCATAACTTGGAGACAACCGATCAAACCAAGGATGGAAGCAAGAAGAGCTTCGAGGTACCGAGTGCACGGGAGAAAGTCAAGGAGACCAGGAACCCAAAGCCAGGGGTGAAGAAGAAGACTTGCAAAGTCAAGGTTGA
Organism: Zea luxurians; assembly: GCA_029449295.1. NCBI lineage: Eukaryota > Viridiplantae > Streptophyta > Magnoliopsida > Poales > Poaceae > Zea > Zea luxurians. The sequence goes on from JAOPSE010000026.1 coordinate 45,115,816, forward strand.
TCTTGTTGAGAGTTATGGTGCATCAAGGAACACTACATAAGGACATGACTTACAACTAATGAGGTAACATCCACAATTATGTGGTGTAAGTCATAAGGCTCAAGATCTAGCTCAAGAAGTAAACAAGGTCACTGGAAGGAGAACCAATGTCAAAATCAGAACTGGAAGCAGCCCAAAAGAGCTAAGTGCACTTTGACCTTTAGTTTGGGTTGTTCCTATGTTTGGAGATATTCTATGTGACCTTTGCAGGATGTTGGAGCTCAGAAATGTCAATCTAGATCAAGTCAAGCTGACTTGATGGTTTATGAGTCCAACATCAATCTCAATCATGCCAAATACTTGAAAGCTCTCTTGTGGGTTTTGGTGTTTGGGATGACAACCCAATTAAAGGACTAACAAGTGTGTTAAGTGTTGAACAGGTGCTGAATGCAAAGCTAACAGGGTTCAACACAAGTAAACAGGTGTGATGGTCCAAAGACGGAATTATCTATAGATAATGGATATCATAGGAAAGGTGGACAATGCTTAAGTGAGACTTGATGTGCATAACTTGGAGACAACTGATCAGACCAAGGATGGAAGCAAGAAGAGCTTCGAGGTACCGAGTGCACGGGAGAAAGTCAAGGAGACCAGGAACCCAAAGCCAGGGGTGAAGGAGACTTGCGGAATCAGGGTTGATCGAGTTAAGAAGAGTTATGGTGCATCAAGGAACACTACATAAGGACATGACTTACAACCAATGAGGTAACATCTACAATTATGTGGTGTAAGTCATAAGGCTCAAGACCAAGCTCAAAAGGGAACAAGGTCACTGGAAGGAGAACCAATGTCGAAAACTAGAACTGGAAGCAGCCGAAAAGAGCTAAGTGCACCTTGACCTTTAGTTTGGGTTGTTCCTATGTTTGGAGATATTCTATGTGACCTTTGCAGAATGTTGGAGCTCAGAAATGACAATCTAGATCAAGTCAAGCTGACTTGATGATTTATGAGTCCAACATCAATCTCAGTCGTGCCATATGCTATGTTCAATAGAGGCTTGGTGTACTGCTCCATGCGCCTAGGGGTCCCTTTTGTAGCCCCAAGGCAGTTAGGAGCCGTTGGAGCTCCATTTGGAAGGCCATTGTTGCCTTCTATCCGTGTCTACACTGGAATGTCTGGTGCAAACCGGATAGTGAACAGTACGTGCCTGGGATGCGGCACAGAATCCCCTGATTGGCTGGTTTCCGCTTCTGGGGGCACCGGACTGTCCAGTGCGCCTGTCAACCGTTGGCCAGCGCTGACATGGCCACTAGTCGTTGCGCAGTTGGTACACTGGACTGTCTGGCGGCTCACGTGGACCATCCAGTGAATTATAGCCGACTAAAAGGGAAATAGACCTAATCATTTCATATAATCGATTTTGGTGGTTGACGTCCAACACAAACCATGTGGACTAACTAGTTTGTCTAGATATCATTTATCTCAGGTGCATAAGGTTCAACACAAACCAAGGAAGAAATTCAGTTAGGGACATAATAAAAAATTGGAGCAAGACCAAGAGTGTGCTGCCAAGTGGCGCACCGAACACTGTCCGGTGCACCAGGCCAGGCAGCCAGCGAATCAACCACTCTCGGGTTTCTTCTGGTCGCGTTCCAATATAATTCACCGGACAGTCCGGTGAGCCAACGGAGCAACAGCTCCCTGCGCGCCAACGGTTGACTGCTCAGATGAACAGTGCCGGAGTCAGAGGTCACCGGAGTATCCGGTGTGGCACCGGACTGTCCGGTGCAGCAAAAGACAAAAAGCTCCAATGGTCAACAGCTCCAAACCCTAACCGACGCGCTGACATGGCGCGCCCCGGACAGTGAATAGTGATTGTCCGGTGCGCCACCGGACTGTCCGGTGTGCCCATCACCAGCAGACTTTAACAACGGCTAGTAAGTGGTTGGGGCTATAAATACCCCCAACCACCTCATTCAAAGCTATCCAAGTGTTCTGAATTCAACATTCAATACAAGAGCAAAAGACTCCACTCCAAGACACATTCAATAGATCAAAATTCTCTCCAAGTCCCAAAATCAACTCCACCACTTATGGTGTGTTTGGTTTGAGGTTAAAGTTGGATGAGTCAGGGGCGACACCGTCCCCTCGATTTTTTGGGATCACGCCGCCCCCAAAAATCACTCCGGTGTTCACCTCGCTCCCGCTTGACTGTCAACCAAACACTATAGAAAACGTGGCCACCTCATTCCATCCTTCCTTGTACATTCAACCAAACGCACCCTTAGTGACTTGAGAGAGAGAGAGAGTTTTTGTGTTCATTTGTGCTCTTATTGCTTGGATTGCCTTCTTCCTTTCTCATTCCAATTCTTAAGTGCTTTGTAAAGCTAAGCAAGAGACATCAAGTGTGTGGTGGTCCTTGCAGGGTCTTAGTGACCTGTGTGATTAAGAGAAGGCTCACTCGGTCTAAGTGACCGTTTGAGAGAGAGGGAAAGGGTTGAAATAGACCCGCCCTTAGTGGCCTCCTCAACGGGGATTAGGTTCTTTGGAACCGAACCTTGGCAAAACAAATCACCGTGTCCACTTGTGTTCATTTCCATTTGGTTTGTTTGCCCTCTTTCCTCTCTCTAAAGTTTCCTTGCCAATATTGATTTGAGTTTGCTCCCAAACGTCATCCGCATCATTTGAGCAACTCGTGGCAAGAGAAATAATCTTTCACCTCGAATTTAATTCTAACGCTAACCCCCGGCCTTAGTGTGTGTTTAAGTTTATAAATTTCTGGTTTCACCTATTCACCCCCATCTAGGCAACTTTCACCGACGTAGGCTAAAAACTTGAGAGCAGCGAATTTGCTTGGATCGTGCATAAGACTGTCCGGTGCTACGCAGTCCAACAACTTTTTCTTTTTCTTCTTTTGTCTTCTTTGTTTCTTTTGGACTTCACTTAGCTGAGTCCCTAGCACTTAGACAAACATGATTAGCACTCAAATCAATTGACTCAGTGTCTAGAGCATACCTTTTAGCTTGATCCATATAGCTTTGTACTAAGTCATCTTCTGTAGCATCCCAAAAATTCAAATTTTGAAAATTTCTCAAACTTGCTCTAAATTCAAAATGAATTTCAAATTTCATTTCAAAATGTTGTTTGCGAGTTGATATCAACAAATAAAATATAGTGGTCTATATTCTCTCCAAAATCCTCCTCAAAATACTGCCCAGATATTTCCCCAGTAAACCCCCTCAAGTTCTTTCCAGAAATACTGTCCAAATATTCCACCGATATATCTCCAAGTATTTTCCTCTTGAGAAATACCTTTAGAATCATTTTTCAAGTCCCTACAAATATTTTCTTCATAACTTTCCTCATGCTCATACGTATACGTATGCCTCCAGTGTCATACGGTGAGCTCTACAAGCTAATCTCACTCATATAAGACAAATCCACGCTAATCTCTCACTAATCCTCTCATCCTCCCACTAATCCTCTCATCCCTCCCCCTAATCCCCCACCATGGCTATAAATAGAGGGGCAAGGGCCTCCTCTCATCCCACCCCAAGCCATTTCATGGCAACTCTTCCCCCCCACACACGCCCACTCCACTTCCCACACAAGCACACACTAGCACAAGGATCGTTCGGTCGTTCTTCGATCGTTCGTCCCCTGTTCTTAGTTTGTTCGTTCGTTCGTTCGATTGTTCGATCGTTCTTCCGATCATTCATGGTTCGTTCGTCCGTTCGTCCGATCGTTCGTCCGTTCATTCGTCCAAATAATCTTTTTCCTGCCGTTATGCTGCCTAAATTCCTATCGTTCGTTCATTCGATCATTCGATCGTTCATCGTTCGTTCATAGTCCCTATTCATCGTTCATCCAGATAATCTTTATCCTGCCGTTATGCTGCCAAAATTCCGATCGTTCGTTCGTCCGTTCGTTCATAGTTCCTATTCATCGTTCATCGTTCGTTCATAGTTCCTATTCATCGTTCATCATTCGTTCATAGTCCCTATTCATTGTTCATCCAGATAATCTTTATCCTGCCGTTATGCTGCCGAAATTCCGATCGTTCGTTCGTCCGATCATTCGATCGTTCGTCCATTCGTTCATAGTTCCTATTCATCGTTCATCGTTCGTTCATAGTTCCTATTCATCGTTCATCATTCGTTCATAGTCCCTATTCATCGTTCATCCAGATAAACTTTATCCTACCGTTATGCTGCCAAAATTCCAATCGTTCGTTCGTCCGATCATTCGATCGTTCGTCCGTTCGTTCATAGTTCCTATTCATCGTTCATCGTTCGTTCATAGTTCCTATTCATCGTTCATCGTTCGTTCATAGTCCCTATTCATTGTTCTTCCAGATAATCTTTGTCCTATCGTTATGCTGCCGAAATTTCGATCGTTCGTTCGTCTGATCATTCGATTGTTCGTTCGTTAATAGTTCCTATTCATCGTTCATCGTTCGTTCATAGTCACTATTCATCGTTCATCCATACGAACTATTCATCATCACTATTCACCATTACTATTCATCATCACTATTCACCATCGTTACTATTCACCGACACTATTCATCATCGTTGCTATTCATCAATGATGTCTATAATAACTTTTTCGTCGTCACTATTCATCGTTACTATTTATCGATCATCCGATCACCCCAAATTTTAACTACTCATCCATCATACTGTCCAGTCCACCTAAGACCAGCCAGACCCATATTTCAATCATACGAACTCCGGTGACTGTGATTTTCCTTCCAGTGGGAACTTCCCATCTGGTCACCCATCCCAGGTTTCTCCAAGTTGAGCATGCTTAACTTTGAGATTCCTTTGAACCAGGCTTCCAAACTCAGATTCCAATAATTCTTGTTTCTAAATTCTTATCAAACTATTCCCTATCCAACCATGTCATCCCTTGAGCATGGTTCATATTCCAGAAAACTCCCAAAATACTCTTGTCCCATATTCTGCCTATAACTCTCTTGTTCATACTAAGTCAGACGATTCATTCGTCACTATTCTCACTAATAGTGAACTTCACTGTGCTACACCACATACACCCAGCTATAAATACACCCAGCTACCCTCTCCCTCTCCACACACTCAACACCCTCAGCCAAGGCAAACACCCCACCCACTCAGTTACCCTGCTCGGCCGGCTACGCGCATAGTGTCGCTTCGCCTCCAATCCGCCCTCCTGGTAAGCACCTCCACTCCACCACCAGTAATATCACCACACCACGTGACACAGATTCTACTCAAGACTCTACCCATCCATATATTGCTATTCTGACCACTATACTAGATATCTGTTGATATACTTGCTGGTTTGTATGTTTGCTTATTCATGTTGCATAGTTATCGGAGCGTTCGTGCCGTCTCATGGAGGCTAGATCTGCAAGTCTACGCCAGGCAGTGGAGCTAGAAGCCAGTTCCGCGAGCTCTCCCCCCTTTCGTCGGATAATTGAAAGTTACCTTTGCCTAGGAACAGGATCTGGATGTCGCCTAGAGGGGGGTGAATAGGCGAATAAAATTATCACTTTGAAACTTTATTTCTTACTCTACTCAAAGACCAGATCACAGTGGAATGAAAGATCCTTCGAGTAGATTCCAGCGGAATAGAAGATCCTGTCTCACAATGCCCTGCACTTCAAATATAACTTGTACCACAGATAAGTATTGAAGTGCAGATATAAAGAGTAAATAAGACAGAGAGACAACACATAATACAGAGCGAAGCACACAGACACAGGGATTTATCCCGAGGTTTGGCCAAGCCTGAAATGCTTGCCTAGTCCTCGTTGGAGTTAGTCACACCTGGGCTTGGAGTCTATTTCAACTCCTTCCTCCGTTTGCTCAGATCTGTCAGTATGACAGACGGAGCCTTCCACTATTGATGTTGGTTACAACAAAGCCGCGACTGCTTACAGTCTTCTTGATAGCACTCCGGCAGAGTAGTAATGCGCTCAAGACTATGCTCTAGCTCTTAGCAGCACTTCTCCACTCGCTAAAGGCTTATAGCTTTGCCTTCTACACAAACTAGAGAGATACACACAAGAGGGAGAGTGAGAATTGATTCGAGTGATGTATACTATTGTTGGCTGCACTTGTATCAGTGTTGGAGGCGCCTAGGGGTCCTTTTTATAGACCCAAGGGGCCTAGGAGCCGTTGGAATTCATTTTGGAAGGCAATATTTGCTTTCTATCGGGTGGCGCACCGGACAGTCCGGTGCACCACCGGACAGGTCTTGTAGCATGTCCGGTGCGTGATCTCCTTCCAAATCAGGCTCAACTGACTGTTGGAGCAACAGTCGTCTTGGCTCACCGGACACTATCCGGTGCACACTGGACAGTCCGGTGCGCCAACTATCCGTTGGCTCAGGCCACGCGTCGCCCGCTGATCGCGCATTCGACCATTGGCGCATTCGACCGTTGCCTCACTGGACAGTCCGGTGCACCACCGGACAGTCCGGTGAATTATAGCCGTACGCCGCCAAACTTCTCCCAAGAGCGGCCTGTTCACCGGAGTTCAGCCTAGCGCACCGGACACTGTCTGGTGCACCACCGGACAGTCCGGTGTGCCAGACTGAGCAAAGTCTTGGCTGTACACAGCTAGAGATGGCCAAACGGGCTGCCCGGCCCGGCCCGGGCCCGGTGAAGCCCGGCCGAAAACCAGGCCGGGCCTGCTGAGCCCACAGGCTCAATTTTCTGTCCAAGCCCGGCCCGTTTAGCACGAAAAAAATGGGCCGAAAAGCGGGCTAAACAGACCGGTAAGCACGTTTTAGTGTAAAAAAATGGGCTTAACAGGCTTAGAGGTAAACGGGCCGTCCCGGGCTAGCCCACCGTGCCTAGTTTCCTGTCCAAGCCCGCCCGCTTATTCGTACCGTGTCGGGCTCGTACCGGGCCCAAAAAGCGGGCTTCGTGCCGGGCTCACGGGCCTCGTGCTTATTGGCCATCTATATACACAGCCAAGCCTTTTGCATCTCTTTTCTTTTCTTCTTTTCTCTGTTTCTAATACTTAGACAAATATATTAGTACACAAAAACCAATGTACTAAGTCTAGAAACATAGCTTCTCTTTGATTTTCACTTCTTTAGTATTTGGCATGATTGAGATTGATGTTGGACTCATAAACCATCAAGTCAGCTTGACTTGATCTAGATTGACATTTCTGAGCTCCAACATCCTGCAAAGGTCACATAGAATATCTCCAAACATAGGAACAACCCAAACTAAAGGTCAAAGTGCACTTAGCTCTTTTGGGCTGCTTCCAGTTCTGATTTTGACATTGGTTCTCCTTCCATTGACCTTGTTTATTTCTTGAGCTAGATCTTGAGCCTTATGACTTACACCACATAATTGTGGATGTTACCTCATTGGTTGTAAGTCATGTCCTTATGTAGTGTTCCTTGATGCACCATAACTCTCAACAAGATCAACCTTGACTTTGCAAGTCTTCTTCTTCACCCCTGACTTTGGGTTCCTGGTCTCCTTGACTTTCTCCCGTGCACTCGGTACCTCGAAGCTCTTCTTGATTCCATCCTTGGTTTGATCGGTTGTCTCCAAGTTATGCACATCAAGTCTCACTTACGCAATGTCCATCTTTCTTGTGATGTCCATTATCTATAGATAATTCCGTATTTGGACCATCACACCTGTTTACTTGTGTTGAACCCTGTTAGCTTTGCATTCAGCACCTGTTCAACGCTTAACACACTTGTTAGTCCTTTAATTGGGCTGTCATCCAAACACCAAAACCCACAAGAGAGCTTTCAATCTCCCCCTTTTTGGTGATTGATGGCAACACAATTAAAGCTTACATAAGAATAAGATTTAAAGCACTAATTTTGAATTCTAAGTTTATAGAATGCTCCCCCTAAATATGTGCTTACATCTTAATTTTGGCCTTATATGCCAAATTGCACATACTTAGGCTAATTCGAAGCATTACTACACGTTAGCACCTGTGGGATGCATTGTGTCACTAATTAAACCGTGATGCGTATGACACACAAATGAACAGAATCAGAGTTAAACACCAATTAAATAGATACAGAAATATCAACCTACCACTATTCACCATTAAGACAGGGATATCAACCTACCACTATTCACCACTAAGATACCAAATTAAAACAATTTTAAAGCACCAGAACCACATGAATATCTATTACAGAATAGATGCCAATTGATTCATGTCAACGGAAGCACTAGTTTTGCATCATCACCATATAATACAACACATATAATACAACAAGAAGCATATGATAAGAATTATCAATAACACAAACTAATACATCCTTCCTTAAGATCAAAGGAACTCAAGGAAACCTAAGCTTTAATGCACAAAATTCTCCCCCTTTGACATCAAACACCAAAACCATATTCAAGCAAGAACATAGGATGATGTCAAGGGACAGCAGGATATTTAGTAGGAAAAATATAACACACTAACATTACTCCCCCTTACACATTAAACATATGCAACACAAGCATTGGAGGAAAAATTAAGATACAAATACGCAAAAGGTAAACACTTCCTTTTGTACCTTTACCCTGTTGTGATGTACTTTCCATTTTGAGAGTTTAATCTCTAGGAAGCTCCTTCACACTTGTGCCTAATCCTTTATCCTGACCTTTTCTTGTTGCTAAGAAACCAGACTTAGAACAAGTTATAGTGTTGTGGCTATTCTAGTGATTACCAAAAGATATCAATTGAAGCACACTACTACAGCTACCGGTTTGAAAAATCATTACTGTTATAGTTCCATGATATTTAAAGATAAGCATCTAGTATCACCAAATATTATAGAGCATGAGCAGTCTATAAAGATGCAATTACTCACAACTTAAGATACCAAATACTTGACTTATGGAGGTACTCAAGTCCTGATTGCTCCATTTCTTGCTCATCTTCCCTTTTTCACCTTGAGACTATGCAAGATCACTCAAGAAACAATTAGTCTCGAAAGACACAAGTTATGTGTGCTCCCCCTAAAGTTGTGCATCAAGTATTTGAATGACTTGCACTTTGCACATCCTAGCATCTTCAGAACTAGAGGGGATCACAACATACCTTGGTTTAGGCATAATCTATCCACAAAAAGATACCAATTGAATAGTTGACTTAATACAACAATGCATGCCTCAAGGAGTATAACATTTTACAAGCAACCTAGGCATGCTTCACACATGATGATCATTGCACCACATATACTAATTGAAAACAACAAGATCATGCATATAAAGCGCAATGTCTAAGCACACCATCATTAAGAAGGTTTCTTAGGTACACTAAGAGAAACAACATTTTACAATATAGAGCACCTAAGCCAAGATACTACCAATTCAAAGGTAAGAACATAGTTGTAATCACAATCAATGAAACTTCAAGATTTTCAATGAAATTGCATAGTTCCATTCTCCATACCATTGCTTTTTCCTGAATTGCCATGAGAGCACTTGTTGTCACCAATTTAGGGCTCCTTTTGTTCATGCACTTCATAGCTCAAGAAGGTGCATTAGGGGCACAACATGGATTTGGTATACACACAGTACCAAAATGGGGTAATCATGTGAACATGGACTAAACAAAATGTCATGCTTGCACAAAGGTTAATCATTAAAAACCATATAGCATGACTTACAAAAAAATACAGGTTTATCCACGAACACAAAAAGAGTTAATCATGGTGAATATATCAAATGATAAGCTACCCATTGAATGATTCAAGAGATATAACATATAGAACACACAATCATGATTAAGCAAGCATCAATGTGATCTTTGAAATCATGAACCAATGATTGAAAGGTATTCAACACAAGCAATCTTAAAAGCGTAACTACTCCAAGGATAGGTAGCACAACAATCCAACTTAAGAGCAATACTGATTATCAATAATGTACTTAAGATACACGGTTACCGTCATTTGGAGAGCAAGTTGCAAATTCTCATCAAGGTCCTTTGCTTGATTCACCAATAATGATCAAAGACCTCTACAACTTATTTAACTTGAGATGAACATGGGATTAGTATTGCACCATAATTCAACCTTGGGTTAATAGACAATAAAGATTAATAGCTTATACATAGAGTCATCTTAAGCTCTCCCATGGTCTCCAGTCCATCTCGAGGCACCTGCATGATCTAGTTGGCACAGTTTGGTACCCATCTCGGGATGGGTCCATAACGATCATCCAAAAGAGCCTTTGGTACCCAAATAGCCTTTGTGCTAGTTCTAGGAGATCTCATTATTGATCTAGCACAAGTGTATGATTTGGGTCTCCTAAGCGAATAAGATTGAGACAAATTTACTTGCTTAGGAACCTCACCTTTATTACATACCTCAGGTGGATGACCATGCTCACCACACATGTAGCAGAAACGTCGCTCGACCCGACATGACGTTTGCTGCTTATCATTTTCCTTGGTGAGGGTCATCTTGGAGGGTGCACGTCCTTTATTCTCTATGACCAGACATGAAGTGATCATGTGATCCTTTTCATTGCATCCAAAACATCTCCTCATCCCTTTGTCCTTGTCTTTGTATGGATAGGAAGCAATGAGGTGACCTAATTCTTTGCACTTGAAGCACCTCCTTTTTCCTCTTCTCCTTTTGCTTTTGGATGACATGGAGAGATTATTAGTGCAAACAACATGACTAATTGAATCATTACCTTTTTCTTGTCTCATGTTGATTGCTTCACTTATTGCTTTAGGAACATCTTTCTCAAGGAGTTTGACCCTTGCTGCGATTTCTCCTTCCTCAAGCTTCTTCATCACGTATTTGTAAATATCTTGAGGAAGTCGAGCATGGCGTCTTCTCCTTAGTTGATTTGCTTTCTTGTTCCTTTCTTTATTGATGAGCAACTTTCCTTTTGATCCTGCAGCTTGATGCTCATTCAATCATTGGCTTTCTTTTAAGCAACCGGGGTTAGCACATGGTGATATATTATCTAAATGTGCACATGTGCAAGAATGAGGTTCACATGAGTTTAAACTAGTAATTACTACCTCATGAGCAATACCGAGCATGACATGGTCATCAACTAATTTATTATGAGAACATGACAACATATCATACTTTTCACCTAGAGCAAGCTCTTCTAAATTTAGCAACTCTACTTGCCTCTTAAGCATGGCATTTTCCATTTTAAGTTGAACAACACAAGATAAATCATTATCATTATTTCTTTGCTCAATTAAAACTAAATCATACCGTTGGACCAAATCATCATGAGAGCACTTTAGCTCCTCATGTTCTTTGGTCATCTTCTCCAGGCTGTCGTTGGTTTTGATGAGAGTCTCCTCTAGCCTGAGAAGCGTCTCGCCTTGTTCTTTGTTCCTTCTCAACAGCTTAACCAAGAGCGCTTTGTCTTCTTTGTTGAGATGGGTGTAGAAACGGCGAATCTCCTCTTCTTCCACATCGTCGGTCTCATTTTCCCTGTCATTATTATCAGTGGAAGCAAAACAGGAAAATGTACCTTGTGATGATGTAGATTCCTCATCCTCATATTCCTTCTTATCATTGCTTTCATCTCCACTCTTATCGTTAGCAACAAGACATGTGTAACTAGTGGGAGATGAACCTGTCGGTGAGGTGGATCCATCGCTTGGTGTCCATCGTTCTTGTTCTTCTCCTTTGGACAAGTTAGTACCACCAGCAATAGAGGGAGCAGAAGCAGTGCATATGGATTTAAAAAATTTCAACTTAATTTTGGTCCATAGATCATGAGCGTCAACAAATAAGTCAGTATCACTACTCATGATGGCAAAATAGGCACCTCTAGAAAGTGAGTCAACTAAGATGTTGCAAGCATGGTGATTGAGAGACAGACATCTTAGTTCAGCATCAGAAGGTTCTCTACTAAAATTAGAGGGAAAAATACTTCTACTAAAGATATGTCTCAAATCTGGATCAATATGCATGAAGGCATTATAAATAGAGACAGACCAGGATTTATAATTAGAACCATCGCCTAGAAGAAGTTCTACAGTTACCTCTTGTGACGACATCATCGTCTCCGGACGGCTAAGCCCACACTGGAGAGGCCTAGCTCTGATACCAATTGAAAGTTCCCTTTGCCTGGGAACAGGATCTGGATGTCACCTAGAGGGGGGGGGGGTGAATAGGCGAATAAAATTATCACTTTCAAACTTTATTTCTTACTCTACTCGAAGACCAGATCGCAGTGGAATGGAAGATCCTTCGAGTAGATTCCAGCAGAATAGAAGATCCTGTCTCACAATGCCCTGCACTTCAAATATAACTTGTACCACAGATAAGTATTGAAGTGCAGATATAAAGAGTAAATAAGACAGAGATGCAGCACACAATATGGAGCGAAGCACATAGACACAGGGATTTATCCCGAGGTTCGGCCAAGCCTAAAATGCTTGCCTAGTCCTCATTGGAGTTAGCCACACCTGGGCTTGGAGTCTATTTCAACTCCTTCCTCCGTTTGCTCAGATCTGTCAGTATGACAGATGGAGCCTTCCACTATTGATGTTGGTTACAACAAAGCCACGGCTACTTACAGTCTTCTTGACAGCACTCCGGCAGAGTAGCAATGCGCTCAAGACTATGATCTAGCTCTTAGCAGCACTTCTCCACTCTCTAAAGGCTTATAGCTTTGCCTTCTACACAAACTAGAGAGATACACACAAGAGGGAGAGTGAGAATTGATCTGAGTGATGTATACTATTGTTGGCTGCACTTGTATCAGTGTTGGAGGCGCCTAGGGGTCCCTTTTATAGACCCAAGGGGCCTAGGAACCGTTGGAATTCATTTTGGAAGGCAATATTTGCCTTCTTTCGGGTGGCGCACCGGACAGTTCGGTGCACCACCGGATAGGTCCTGTAGCATGTCCGGTGCGCGATCTCCTTCCAAATCGGGCTCAGCTAACCGTTGGAGCAACGGTCGTCTTGGCTCACCGGACACTGTCCGGTGCACACCGAACAGTCTGGTGCGCCAACTATCCGTTGGCTCAAGCCACGCGTCGCCCGCTGATCGCGCTGCCGACCGTTGGCGCATTCGACCGTTGCCTCACCAGACAGTCTGGTGCACCACCGGACAGTCCGATGAATTATAGTCGTACGCCGCCAAACTTCTCCCGAGAGCGGCCTGTTCACCGGAGTTCAGCCTGGCGCACCGGACACTGTCCGGTGTGCCAGACTGAGCAGAGTCTTGGCTGTACACAGCCAAGCCTTTTGCATCTCTTTTCTTTTCTTCTTTTCTCTGTTTCTAATACTTAGACAAATATATTAGTACACAAAAACCAATGTACTAAGTCTAGAAACATACCTTCTCTTTGATTTTCACTTCTTTAGTATTGAAAGTTCCCTTTGCCCGGGAACAGGATCTGGATGTCGCCTAGAGGGGGGGGGGGGGGTGAATAGGCGAATAAAATTTATCACTTTAAAACTTTATTCTTACTCTACTCGAAGACTAGATCGCAGTGGAATGAAAGACCCTTCGAGTAGGTTGCAGCGGAATAGAAGATCCTGTCTCAAAGTGCCCTGCACTTCAAATATAACTTGTACAACATATAAGTATTGAAGTGCAGATATAAAGAGTAGATAATGCAGAGAGACAGCACATAATACAGAGCGAAGCACATAGACACAGGGATTTATCCCGAGGTTCGGCCAAGCCTGAAATGCTTGCCTAGTCCTCGTTGGAGTTAGCCACACCTGGGCTTGGAGTCTATTTCAACTCCTTCCTCCGTTTGCTCAGATCTGTCAGTATGACAGATAGAGCCTTCCACTATGTTGAGTTGGTTACAACGAAACCACGACTGCTTACAATCTTCTTGGCAGCACTCCGACAGAGTAACGATATGCTCAAGACCTTGCTCTAGCTCTTAGCAGCACTTCCCCACTCTCTCAAGGCTTATAGCTTTGCCTCTACACAAACTAGAGAGATATACACGAGAGGGAGAGAGAGAATTTATCCGAGTGATGTCTACAATTGTTGGCTGCACTTCTTTTCTTGTTTGAGGCGCTTAGAGGTCCCTTTTATAGGCCCAAGGGGCCTAGGAGCCGTTGGAAGCAATCCAGGAAGGCAATCCTTGCCTTCTATCGGGTGACGCACCGGACAGTCCGGTGCACCACCGGACATCCACTGTTTACTGTCCGGTGCGGATCTCCTTCCTAAATTGGCGCAGTCGACCGTTGCAGAATAGGAGCCGTTGGCGCATCGGACACTGTCCGGTGCACACCGGACAGTCCGGTGCACCCATCAGACCGTTGGCTCATCCACGCGTCACGCGCGGATTGCGCAGCCGACCGTTGGCTCGTCCGATCGTTGGCTCACCGGACAGTCCGGTGCACCACCAGACAGTCCGGTGAATTTTAGCCGTACGCCGTCGACGAATTCCCGAGAGCGGCCAGTTGACCAGACGCCAGCCTGGCGCACCGGACACTGTCCGGTGCACCACGGACAGTCCGGTGCACCCAGACTGCGCAGAGTCTTGGCTGCTCCAGCCAAGTCTTTTTCCTTTTGTATTTTCTCTTCTTTTCTTATTCTTTCTGTTTCTAACACTTAGACAAATATGTTAGTACACAAAAACCAATGTACTAAGTCTAGAAACATACCTTCCCTTTGATTTTCACTTCTTTAGCATTTGGCACGACTGAGATTGATGTTGGACTCATAAATCATCAAGTCAGCTTGACTTGATCTAGATTGTCATTTCTGAGCTCCAACATTTTGCAAAGGTCACATAGAATATCTCCAAACATAGGAACAACCCAAACTAAATGTCAAGGTGCACTTAGCTCTTTTGGGCTGCTTCCAGTTCTGGTTTTCGACATTGGTTCTCCTTCCAGTGACCTTGTTCCCTTTTGAGCTTGGTCTTGAGCCTTATGACTTACACCACATAATTGTAGATGTTACCTCATTGGTTGTAAGTCATGTCCTTATGTAGTGTTCCTTGATGCACCATAACTCTTCTTAACTCGATCAACCCTGATTCCGCAAGTCTCCTTCTTCACCCCTGGCTTTAGGTTCCTGGTCTCCTTGACTTTCTCCTGTGCACTCGGTACCTTGAAGCTCTTCTTGCTTCCATCCTTGGTTTGATCAGTTGTCTCCAAGTTATGCACATCAAGTCTCACTTAAACATTATCCACCTTTCCTATGATGTCCATTATCTATAGATAATTCCGTCTTTGGACCATCACACCTGTTTACTTGTGTTGAACCCTGTTAGCTTTGCATTCAGCACCTGTTCAACACTTAGCACACTTGTTAGTCCTTTAATTGGGTTGTCATCCCAAACACCAAAACCCACAAGAGAGCTTTCAATCTCCCCCTTTTTGGTGATTGATGGCAACACAATTAAAGCTTACATAAGAATAATATTTAAAGCACAAATTTTGAATTCTAAGTTTATAGGATGCTCCCCCTAAATACGTGCTTACATCAAAATCTTAAATTTGGCCTTTTATGCCACATTGCACATACTTAGGCTAATTCGAAGCATTAGTATACCTTAGCACATGTGGGATGCATTGTGTCAACTATCAAACCATGATGCGTATAACATACAAATGCACAGAATCAGAGTTAAACACCAATCAATTGAGTGAATATATCACAGGAATATCAACCTACCACTATTCACCATTAAGATGCCAATTTAAAGCAATTCAACTTAAAGTAATTCAATTTAAAGCAATTTTAAAGCACCATTAACCACATGCACCATTACCCACATGGATATCTATTACAGGATAAATACTATAGATGCTAATTAATTCATAGCAGCGAAAGCACTAGTTTTGCATCATCACCATATAATACAACACATATAATACAACAAGAAGCATATGATAAGAAATTACAACAAGAAGCATATGATAAGAAATATCAATAACACGAACTAACACATCCTTCCTTAAGATCCAAAGAACTCAAGGGAACCTAAGCTTTAATGCACAAAATTCTCCCCCTTTGACATCAAACACCAAAACCACATTCAAGCAAGAGCATAGGATGATGTCAAGGGACAGCAGGGTATTAAATAGGTAAAATACAACACCCAAACATTGCTCCCTCTTACACAGTAGATATATGCAATCCAAGCATTGGAGGAAGATTGAGGTACAAATACGCAAAATGTCAACACTTCCTCTTGTACCTTTACCCTGTTGTGGTGTACTTTCCATCTTGAAAGTTTAATCTCTCGGGAGCTTCTCCACACTTGTGCCTGATCCTTTATCCTAACCTTTTCTTGTTGCTAAGACACCAAGCTTAGAGCAAGTTATAGTATTGTGGCACAAGATGAAGCTTCTATTCTAGTGATTACCAAAAGATATCAATTGAAGCAAACTACCACAACTACCAATTGAAAAATCATTACTGTTATAGTTCCATGATATTTAAAGATAAGCATCTAGTATCACCTAAATATTATGGAACATGAGCAATCTATATGGATGTAATTACTCACAACTTAAGATACCAAATACTTGTCTTATGGAGATACCCAAGTCCTGATTGCTTCATTTCCTGCTCATCTTCCCTTTTCCACCTTGAGACTATACAAGATCACTCAAGAAACAATTAGTCTCAAAAGACACAAGTTATGTGTGCTCCCCCTAAAGTTGTGCATCAAGTATTTGAATGACTTGCACTTTGCACATTCTAGCTTCCTCAGAACTAGAGGGGATCACAACATATCTTGGTCAAGGCATACTCTATCGATTTCATCACAAAGAGATACCAATTGAATAGTTGACTTAATACAACAATGCATGCCTCAAGGAGTATAATATTTTACAAGCAACCTAGGCATGCTTCATACATGATAATCATTGCACCACATATACCAATTGAAAACGACAAGATCATGCATATAAAGCGCAATGTCTAAGTACACCATGATTAAGAAGGTTCCTTAGGTACACCAAAAGAAACAACATTTTAAAGTAAGGAGCACCTAAGCCAAGATACTACCAATTCAGAGGCAAGAACATAGCTGTGATCCCAATCAATGGAACTTCAAGATATGAGATTGCATAGTTCCATTCTCCATACCTTTGCCTTTTACCTGAATACCATGAGATCCATTCTTTTAGGTAGTGTCGAGTGAGAGCACCTGTTGTCACCAATCTAGGGTTCCTTTTGCTCATGCACCTCATAACTCAAGAGAGTGCATTAGTGGCACAACATGGATTTGGTATACACACAGTATCAAAATTAGGTAATTATGTGAACATGGACTAAACAAGATGTCATGCTTGCACATAGGTTAATCATTAAAGACAATAGCATGTCTTACAAAAGGATACAAGTTTATCCATTAACACAAAAAGAGTTAATCATAGTGAATATATCGATTGAAAAGCTGCCCATTGAATGATTCAAAAGATATAACATATAGAACACACAATCATGATTAAGCAAGCATTATTATGATTTTGGAAATCATGAACCATTGATT
This sequence comes from Zea luxurians, assembly GCA_029449295.1. Taxonomy (NCBI): domain Eukaryota; kingdom Viridiplantae; phylum Streptophyta; class Magnoliopsida; order Poales; family Poaceae; genus Zea; species Zea luxurians. Next base: position 45,133,238 of record JAOPSE010000026.1, read on the forward strand.
GAAAGCTATTCAACACAGGCAATCTCAAAAGCATAACTACTCCAAGGACAGGTAGCACAACAATCAAACTTAAGAGCAATACTGATTTGCAATAATGTACTTAAGATACACGGGTACCGTCCTTTGGAGAGCAAGTTGCATATTCTTATCAAGGTCCTTTGCTTGATTCACCAATAATGATTCAAGACCTCTACAACTTATTTAACTTGAGATGAACATGGGATTAGAATTGCATAATCATTCAAACTTGGGTCAATGAATAGACAATAAAAATCAACAGCTTAAGCATAGAGTTTGAATTAACCATCTTAAGCTCTCCCATGGTCTCCAGTCCATCTTGAGGCACCTGCATGGTCTAGTTGGCACAGTTTGGTACCCATCTCGAGATGGGTCCATAACGATCATCCAAAAGATCCTTTGGTACCCAAATAGCAATTGTGCTAGTTCTAGGTGATCTCATTACTGATCTAGCACAAGTGTATGGTGTGGGTCTCCTAAGCGAATAAGATTGAGACAAATTTACTTGCTTAGGAACCTTACCTTTATTACATACCTTGGATAGATAACCCTGCTCACCACCCTTGTAGCAGAAGCGTTGCTTAACCTGACATGACGCTTGCTGTTTGTCTTCTTTCTTAGTGGGGGTCATCCCGAAGAGTGCACGTGCTTCATTTGTCATTAGCGGACAAGAAGTGATCGTATGGTTCTTGTCATTGCATCCGAAGCATCTCCTTATCCCTTCGTCCTTGTTATTGTATGGACACGATGCAATGAGGTGTCCTGACTTATTGCACTTAAAGCACCTCCTTTTCCCTTTTCTCTTTTTGTTCTTGGATGACATAGCGAAATAGTCAGTGCAAACAACATGACTAATTGAATCTTTACCTTTTTCCGAGTTCATGTTGATTTCTTCATTTTTTGCTTTAGGAACATCCTTCTTATGGAGCTTAACACTTGTTGCAGTTTTTCCCGTCTCAAGCTTCTTCACCATGCGCCCGTGGATATCTTGAGAAGGTTGAGCTAAGCGTCTTCTCCTTAGTTGCTTTGTTTTCTTGTTCCTTTCTTTATTGATGAACACTTTTTCCTTTGATCCTGCAGCTTGATGCTCATCCAAGAGTTGGCTTTCTTTCGAGCACTCGGGGTTAGCACATGGTGATATATTATCCAAATGTGCACTTGTGCAAGAATGAGGTTCACATGAATTTAGGTTTGCAATTACAAACTCATGAGCAACATTAAGCATGATATGTCTATCCAAGAGATTATCATGATAACAAGACAATAAATCATATTTTTCAGTAAGAGCAAGTTTATCATGACTTAGCAATTCTACTTGACTCCTAAGCATAGAATTTTCAGTTTTAAGTTGAGCAACATTAGATAATACATCATGATTATTTCTTTGCTCAATTAAAACAGATTCATACCGTTGGACCAAATTCCCATGAGAGTACTTTAGCTCCTCATGTTCTTTGGTCATCTTCTCTAGGCTATCGTTGGTTTTGATGAGAGTCTCCTCTAGCCTGAGAAGCGTTTCGCCTTGTTCCTTGTTCCTTCTCAACAGCTTAACCAAGAGCGCTTTGTCTTCTTTGTTGAGATGGGTGTAGAAACGGCGAATCTCCTCTTCTTCCACATCGTCGGTCTCATTTTCCCTATCATTATTGTCAATGGAAGCAAAATAGGAAAATGTACCTTGTGACGATGTAGACTCCTCATCCTCATATTCCTCCTCATCATCGCTTTCATCTCCACTTTCATCGTTAGCGACAAGACATGTATAACTAGTGGAAGACAAACCTGTCGGTGAGGTGGATTCATCGTTTGGTTCCCATCGTTTTTCTTTTCCCTTTGAAAGGTTAGTACCACAAGCAACATAGGGAGTAGAAGTAGTACAATTTGACTCAGAATATTTTATTTTAATTCTAGTCCATAGATCATGAGCATCGACAAGAACATCACTATTACTACCTATGACAGCAAAATAAACACCCTTGCTAAGGGAATTGACTAGGATGTCATAGGCTTGATAATTTTGACGCAGACATCTTAGATCATGCTCAGATGGATTTTTCATATCAATATTAATGGGCAAAACACTAGCATCAAATATTTGCTCTACTTCAGGACCTAAACTCCTAAAAGTATTATATAAATGAAAAGACCAGGATGCATAGTTAGAGCCATCAAAATTAAGAAGTTCTACAGTTACCACTTGTGACGACATCATCATCTCCTGACGGCTAAGCCCACACGGGAGAGGCCTAGCTCCGATACCAATTGAAAGTTCCCTTTGCCCGGGAATAGGATCTGGATGTCGCCTAGAGGGGGGTGAATAGGCGAATAAAATTTATCACTTTAAAACTTTATTCTTACTCTACTCGAAGACCAGATCGCAGTGGAATGAAAGACCCTTCGAGTAGGTTGCAGCGGAATAGAAGATCCTGTCTCAAAGTGCCCTGCACTTCAAATATAACTTGTACAACAGATAAGTATTGAAGTGCAGATATAAAGAGTAGATAATGCAGAGAGACAGCACACAATACAGAGCGAAGCACACAGACACATGGATTTATCCCAAGGTTCGGCCAAGCCTGAAATGCTTGCCTAGTCCTCGTTGGAGTTAGCCACACCTGGGCTTGGAGTCTATTTCAACTCCTTCCTCCGTTTGCTCAGATCTGTCAGTATGACAGATAGAGCCTTCCACTATGTTAAGTTGGTTACAACGAAACCGTGGTTGCTTAAGCATGCATTGATTCATTGCGTTTGAGATTTGAGCACTTGTTTGAGCTATGACTTCACTACGCTGTGTTGTGTGTTCGTTTCTTGACTTGTGTGTGTGTCGTTGCTGCGACTCTAGCTCTTGCGTGTGTTTCTATTCCCTCCATTACTCTTGTGGTTTAATTGTGATCGATCTTGTAAGGGTGAGAGGCTCCAACTTGTAGAGATTCCTCACAAAGGGAATTCTTGAGAAAAGGAAGAAAACTGTGGTAGTCAAGTTTGATCTTTGGATCACTTGAGAGGGATTGAGTGCAATCCTTGACCGAAGGAGGTTACCACAACGTGGAGTAGGCATTGGCCAAACCATGGGATAAAATCACTGTGTCCCTTGCGCATCTTTCTATTTTGTTTGCTTTCTTCCTTACAGTTCTCACTTAATCACTTGAACTATTGTTCCTAAGTTCAATACACCTTCTAAAGGAACAATCAAGTGAAGAGTTCTCTCCCTCTCTATTCATAGCACCTTGGTTTTGACTTCACTAAAATTTATAAACCAAGTTTGTGTTGTTTAGTCTTGATTTTTATAGGATCACCTATTCACCCCCCTCTAGGTGCTCTCACCGGCGCACCGCACCGCCCGCTCCCACCCACGTCAATCCACATCGGCCATTAATATCTCATCTCCTCACATCAAGACTTCGCTTCGCCCCCTATCCCCAATTCCTCCATGTTTCGTATGAGACTGTCCTCGGACTACTCCTTCACCTCCCTCTTTCATAGCAAATTCAGATCTGAGCGCAATCTATGGCTCGGTATCACGTTCTAAAGTGGCAGCGTGCTAGGCTAGAGGGGGCCCGGGCATCGGTGGTGAACTCTACATGCGGACCAGTCCCCGCGTGCACCAAAACAACAACAGCAGACACGTCGTGGGAGTCGGTACCCATCGATCGTCGTCTGCGCCACCATCACGTCTGTCGCACCAAGACTATCGTGCAACCACTCGAGAAAGGATGGTGTCATCCACAAGATCGACTTCTGTGAGGGCTCCCACACTCCCCGTCCTGGACAACCTCATGGCAACATACAAAATGCCCTCTAGATCTATATTTGTGCCTATCGAGCGAGTAGTAGTGAGTCCTAACGAAGGCTTTGCCTTGAATCCATTCGTTTGCCTGTGTAGGATAAGAAGCACGTGTCAGTCAACATTGTCTTCATAGACACCGACGAGGACAACTACCTCAACTATAACGAGTGGCAGGTGAGGCAGGGCGACCTCATCGGCTAAGACAACACGATGTGGAACGGCTCTGTCGTGCTCCCCGATGACGTGGCCATGTGTTAGTACATCCACTTCTACCATGACTTCGTGCATGCCCTCAATAGGGCGAGCGTGTCGAGGTCTGTCATCTCCTCATCGGCGACGATGTCTCGCTCTGCAATCGCATCAAGTGAAAAACACGCCATGCCTGCCGCGGCTAGCCCCATTTGATTGACAAAAAATATCTTCCTCGTCATCTGCATACATTATCAGTCGTATTGTGTAACGCCCTGAATTTGAGGCGTATATTTTTTTTCTTCTCGGATACTCGCCAAATTCAGGTGTTACTCTCTTTTCTCTTCCCGTTTTGCTCCTTCTTCCCATTTTTAAAGCAGTATAACGACCGGTGTCCGTCTCATGTGCAAACAAAAAACCTAAGTTGACATGAGTGTTGCATCATGCCGAAGCATATTTCTTTTGTCTGATGATTGTGTTTAATCGCGCATCCGTCTTGCCTCATTTCGGGTTCTTGATTCGCAGTTGGATTCTGATCAGTGGTCGTGTGTAATGTGGGTTTTCGGCCCGCGATGCGACCTAGCCCGACCCGGCGGCCCTGCACGACCCCTCTCCCTCGCGCGGCCCCCGGCGCGGCCTCGCGCGCCCCGATGCGACTCGCGACCCTCGACACGGCCTCGCACGTCCCCTGCGCGACCTGCTCACCCTCGACGTGCGCAGCGTGTCCACATGAGCGTGCAACCCCGTTCTCGTGCGCGCAGCCCTAGCGCGCGACGTTTAAATTTTAGTTTGTTTAGTTTTAAATTTGATTTAATTAATGTGCTGTGTCGCGCTTCATCGCGCGACGATTTATTTAAAATTCAGATTTATTAGTGTGCGGCGTCTCGCGCTTCGTCATGTGACGATTCAATTTAATTTTAGATTATTTAGTTTGTGACGTCGCACATTTAATCGCGTGACGTTTTGTTTTGAATTCAGTTAAAGTGACGTATGCCGTCGTGCGCTTCATCGCGCGATGTTTTACGTTATTTTCATATTTAATTCAAGTGTTTCGTGGCGCGCTACATCGCGTGACGATTCGTTTAATTTCATTTGAATTTAAGTATTGTGTCACGCGCTTCGTCGCGCAACGACTCGTTTTATTTTTGACTCAGTTGGCGGAATCCGAAGGAGTTGCAGGTGAAGACCCTGAGCAGCAGCTGGTTGGTGAAGGCAAGTGTCCCTTGACCCATCTATGTCCTATTGATTTCATAATTCACTCCTCGCATTTACATAATTTATATCTAAGGATTGACTAGCTTTTGTTTATCTTGTCCTTGTTTACCTATTTGGGTTGGGTTATTTTGGTTTAGCTTTATGCTAGTGCTTCACACTAATTATTGAACATGATGAGATTATTTATGATACGTTGTTTTCCCTTTTGATGATGATGATGATACTGTGACATTTAAGGGGATTCGAGCGGTTTCTCGAGTGCCTCTCCGTAAGGACTGGTTTGTTGGATGACCGCCCGAGAAAACAGTGCAACCATGATGGTGGAATGGGACGCCCTTAGCTAAATAATTAGAGGAACTGAGGTGTAGTTCGCTTCGCCGTCATGCCGTCATTGGGGCTCGGTGTATGTGGCTCGCTCTGCCGAGGGTGGATTGCCCCTTGGGGAGGAGTGCGGTACATTTAGGAAACCTAACGGGCGGCTACAGCCTCAGAGAATCTTTGTAAAGGCTACATAGTGAAACTCTGCCTATTCACCTTGGTAGTGTTTAAGGGTTTGATCGGCCCGAGGCAAAAGGGAATCACAGTTTGTGGGTAAAGTGCGCAACCTCTGTAGAGTGTTATAAAACTGATATATCAGTCGTGCTTGTGGTTATGAGCGGCCAAGGGAGGTCCACTGATTAGAGACACATTGACCAGAGATGTTCAGTTTACAGGTGGCAATGAGGATGATGGTTTTGATTATGATTATGGTAATGGTTCCTAGTATTCTTTTCGTTTGGAAAGGGTACTTTTAGGTTAACAACTTGGGAAAATGCTAAAACCTGACTCTCTACTAGTAATAATAACCTGACCAGCTAAAAACAAGTGCTTGACTTTAACCCCACATAAAGCTAGTCTACTATAGCCAAACGGGACAATTGCTGAGTATGTTGATGTGTACTCACCCTTGCTTTACACACCAAACCCTCCCAGGTTGTCCACGTTGCAGCCACTGCTCAGGAGAAGATGAAGTCGTGGAGGAGGACTTCCAGGAGTTCCAAGAGTACGATGAGTTCTAGGTGTGGGTTAGGGGCAACCCTCAGTCGGCTGCATGTGAAGGTCGTGTTTATCTATGTTTCATTTCCGCACTTTGATAATTGTTAATGACTATGTGGATGTCTCGGACATCATGATGTAATCAACTATTACCCTCTTTTATGTTATTATTTGAGCATTGTGTGATGATGTCCGGTTATGTAACTGATGTGTATGTGAATTACTGATCCTGGCACGTACATGGTTCGTATTCGGTTTATCTTCTAAAACCGGGTGTGACATAAGTGGTATCAAAGCTGTGCTGACTGTAGAACCGCTAACCTAGAGTAGAATAGTCATACTAAGGAATATGGACCCCTATTCTCACCTTGACCTTGGTGTCCCTTCAAAAGTTGGTCATATCGACCAATCCTATGTTTATTTATATATATTATACCTTGCTGAAAATTTTGTTTTATTCTATTTCCTAATTATTTTATGGTTTACTTGCTGGTCATATTAGTTCTTTTCTCACTCTTATGCTTATGGTGTCTTTTATAGATGGCTCGTCTTAGACACACCGCACGGAAGTCAGTCATTCCTTTCTTGCCTTCTCGTCTCGCGGAGCGTCTGCTTCATCGTCCGATGACTGGTCAGTCTAGCCATTTGGAGAGGCTGCACCACCGCCTGCATGAGGAGCAGGAGCGTCGACGACATGAGTTGGAGCAGCAGGGCTCTTCTTCCTCGCCTCAGCAGGAGGTAGAGTCTATGAGGAGCTGCTCTCCTGTGCCACCGCTGGAGTAGCTGTTGGAGGAGACCCCGACGATGGAGGTGACGATAGCAGCTCGAGCCACAGCACCGGCCTTTCAGAGGAGCAGGAGCCGAAGGGATGGGTTGCTCGACCCATCACTCGTGACACCGCTTGCGGGTGTCACTTCCACGATGCGCTCGACACCTTGCTGCGCAAGGCGCTTGACCAGCGTACTTGGTCTATCGAGTATCGCTGTGTTGTCTTCCAGCACAGTCGCGGGGTTTACCCAGACCGCTGGGAGGCGACTTGTTTGGTGCGCCATCCGGAGAACAGTCTCCGAGGTGCGAAGGTCTGCTCAGAGCATTACTCTATCTCTGAGCGGGACTCAGTTGAGGTGGCCATGCAAGATGCCGCACGACGTGCGCTTTCGCACTACTACTCAGTGTTCGGTCGGGTGACCGATGGTATTGACCTGAAGTATTACCCCCGCCGTCCATCTGGCAGCACAGGAGGTGTGGTTGTCTCGCCTGTTGGCGAGGACGATCCTAGGTTGAGCAGCACAGTCAACCTAGCCGCCATGCTAAACACGAAGCTGGACCATGTGTTAGATGAGCTAAGTAGGGCTCGTGCTGAGATTGCCCAGTTGCGGGCTGAGCGCGCGGAGTGCCGTCACCTAGCAGATGGCTCTCCCGCCCCCGTCGGGACTCAGCACCATTACCGCTTGAAAGTCACCTAGAGGGGGGTGAATAGGCAAAACCTAAAATTTATAACTTTTAAACACACACTACAATCCGGGGTTAGCGTTAGAATTAAATTCAAGTCCGAAAGAGAGGGGAAAAACAAATCAAACAAGAGTCAAGGCGACTGAACAAAATGATTTGTTTTTCCGAGGTTCGGTTCCAAAGAACCTAGTCCCCGTTGAGGTCATAAAGATCGGGTCTATTTCAACCCTTTCCCTCTCTCAAACGGTCACTTAGACCGAGTGATCCTTCTTCCTTAATCTCACGGTTCACTTAGACCCCGCAAGGATCACCACACACTTGGTGTCTCTTGCCTCTCTTACAAAGCACTTGAGAATAAGAATAGGAAAAGAAAAAGGCCAAGCCAAGCAACAAGAGCAACAAAAGAACACAAAACACCCTCTCTCAAGTCCCCTAATGGAATTGAGTTGATTTGGAGGATTAGAGAGGATTAATTCTATTTGATGTGTCTTGGAGTGGAGTCTTTTCCTCTTGTATTGAATGAGATGTTTGGAATGCTTGGATGGTTATGAATGAGGTGGTTGGGGTATTTATAGCCCCCAACCACTTCTATAGCCGTTGGTGAAGGCTGCTGGCGATGGGCGCACCGGACAGTCTGGTGCGCCATAGGACATGCATTGTTCCTTGTCCAGTGCACCGCCATGTCACCCAACCGTTAGGGTTTGGAGCTACTGGCGATGGGCGCACCGGACAGTCCGGTGCCCCTCTGACTTCGCTGTTCTGACTTCTACGCGACATTGTTCATCACTATAGCACTTTGTAGAGTCGACCGTTGGCGCTGGGAGCCATTGCTCCGCTGGCACACCAGACAGTCCGGTGAATTATAACGGAGCGCGTCCTGGAATTCACGAGAGTGGCTGGTTTTGAATTGTATGGTCTGGCGCACCGGACACTGTCCGGTGGCACATCGGACAGTCCAGTGCGCCAAATTCCAGCACACTCTAAGTCCTTTGCTCCACTTAAATTGTGTCCCTAACTTTATTTCTTTCTTGGTTTGTGTTGAACCTTATGCACCTGTAACACATGAATTCTAGACAAACTAGTTAGTCCAATTGTTTGCGTTGGTCGTCAACCACCAAAATAATTATAGGAAACGGTTAACCCAATTTCCCTTTCAATCTCCCCCCTTTTGGTGATTGATGCCAATACAAACCAAAGCAAATATAAAGTGCAGAAATGTAGCTAGTTTGCAATTGAGTTGATTGTGCATAGGTTACTTAGAATTAAACCAATTGAAAGTATTACTAAGAATAAGAGTGAATGGATTGGCTTTCTTTTATTTAACATTTTGGACCACATTTGCACCACTTGTTTTGTTTTTGCAAATCTTTTGGAAAACTTTTCAAAAACTTTTGCAAGTAGTCAAAGGTATAGGAATATGATTATAAGAAGCTTTTTTAGGATTTTGGAATTTCTCCCCCTATTTCAAATTCTTTTCCTTTGACTAAATAAAAGCTCCCCCTGAATGAAATTCTCCCCTTAGCTTTCAAGAGGGTTTTGAAATAGATACCAATTTGAGATTTTACTTTCACAAATCAAGTGAAACATAGATACCAATTGATACCAATTGAGAATACATTAATTGAAATTTTACTTTTGAAGATACCAATTGAAAGTTCATACTAATTTAAAATTGCCTTGAATACCAATTGAAAAAACAAACATTTGTGAATTTTTTTGAAAATTTGAAATGGTGGTGGTGCGGTCCTTTTGCTTTGGGCTTAATATTTTCTCCCCCTTTGGCATTAATCGCCAAAAATGGAGAACTTTGGAGCCCCTTTTGCAATTTTCTCCCCCTTTGGGGCCTAATACCTTCTCCCAAATGGTGAAATAAATATGAATGAAGATCATACCATTGAGAGTTTGTGGAGTAGCGGCAAAGGTTAAGTGATATCGTCAGAGTTCGGAGTGGAAGCCTTGTCTTTGCCGTAACCTCCAATTCCCTTTCAATCTAAGACTAAGTATAGAAATACACTTGATAACACGTTAGTCTTAGTCTTGGCACAAGAAGAATAAGAAATATGCAATTGTACCAAATGAAAGGGACATGATCAAAGGTATATGAAAGTGTCGGTACCCTGAAATAGGGGTATCCCTTTCTACAGCATGAAGACGCGGTGCCCACGCGACTATCTCTAGCCACGTGGTGAACAACACCCGACTCCACCACGTGGATGGCTCCAGGGTCACCATGTGGCCAGAGAAGACGATACACTCCAGGATGCCAACAGTGGGTCCGAGCCCCCATGGGAAAGTGTCGGACCCCTGTACATGTAGACTGGACCTCTGGGGCAAGGTCCAGGACCCCTGCGAGTGCGACCTGGACCTCCGGGACGGGTCCCGGACCCCTCTGCGTGGGGTCCGGACTACCCACAGCCGGGTCCCGGGACTCTGGAGCAAAGAATACCCAGGCCTTGCTTAGGCAGGGGTCCAGTGCCGACATGTGTCTAGGCCCAGCCTGGTGCGGACCTATCCGCATAACGCTACTGCTCCCCGCCCAGGTGGAGACCCGATGCTGCCACGTGGCCTTCTGCCCATGACATAAGCCAGTGGGCGGAGCCTGACGTAAGGACTACGTGCTGCGGGCCGCGCCGTGCATCGCATGCTATGCTATCTCAGTATTTAATGCGGAGGATGCCCGCCGCCTGACAGGCGATGTGCCATCACAGCATTCAATGCGCCCCGTCCACTCCGCTGGCAGGCGAGGTGATGGCTCGGCATTTACTGCATCCTCTCTCTGCTCCTCTAGCAGACTACGACCAGGCCACCCTACAGGCGGCGTGCCTGTCCAATCAGACAGCGGGCATACGCCCATACCACCGCGCACGCGCCGTGGTCATCATGACTTATACATTGCCAGGGAAACTTCTGCTACAAGCTAATGCTACAGAGATCGCAGATATCAGGGCACAAGGAGATCGCACCGGATGAATGGCTCTAAGTACTACACCTGTTTTGACCTTGGGCCCACATGTCGGGGCTCAGTATCCTTGTATGTGCCCCCTTGAACTATAAAAGGGAGGGCACACTATGTTACAACACGGACTCGGACACACTTAGATCCAAGCTCAAACTCACAATACATTACACAGTGGAGTAGGGTGTTACGCCCCGGCAGCCCGAACCACTCTAAACCCTCATGTGCTCTCGTGTGTTCATCCACTAGTCTCGTAGCAAGCAAAACGCTTAGGCCCCTCCTCTATTTAGGATTTAGGGCGGGTGCAATCCGCCACCCGGCTGGGGAGATTTCCTCTCCGACATTTGGCGCGCCAGGTAGGGGGCTAGGCTTGAAGTTTTTGCTTGTTTTCCTGTTCAACACCATGGTTCATATCGCCGAGCATCGCGTCGAGACTTTTGAAGATTTCCCCATGGAGGAGGAGGCAACATCTTCTACGCCGCAAAGTTCTGGCCACCCGACGCCTGGTGCCGCAGCTGTGCACCCCGCGCAGCGACACACGCCAGCGTAGGCGTGTCCCAGACTTCATCAGGGGTTGCTCCCGCCGGAGCACTCTCTGCGGCCAGGGAGTTGTTGCACCACCCACCAAGCTCCACGGCCTTGCTAGGGGCCATGAGGCGGTGGCGCGACGATGTGGATCGCCTCCTTGGCGTAGCGCACTCCGGCTCGGTCAGGCCCAGACCTCAATCATCCCGGTGCCAGTACGAGGCATCAACCTCGGTGTGCTTGCCCTCGGTAAGGGCTGCCCCGACCGAGGACCTGCGGGCGAAACTCAATCGCGTAAGGAAACTGGAGAAGGACTTCATGGCCCTGGAACTGCAGCATGTTCCTCGGGCTGACAACTCGGTGGTGGTTGACCTCTCCGTGAGGGCATCAACTTGGGCACCCGTGCCCGAGGGCGTCTTCGAAAGACGGCTGCTGAGACCCACCGCCCAGCCTGCCAAACTGGGCGAAGGGGGCGAGTCTAGCACCTCGAAGCTAGCAGTCCCGGTGGCGTTACCTCTACAGAACCCACCAAAGACTGTATGTGCTATAGGGGGCCCTGCCTATCCCTTAGCGCCACAGCCAGTATCTCAGAGTGGTCCCGATGAATGGATCTCCGAGATCCGGGACTACCTGAAGGAAAACATCCTTCCTGAAGATCATGTGTCCGCAGAGCGCATAGTGCGGTTGGCTAAACGACACACAGTGGTGGAGTGGGATCTCTATCGTCGTGGCGCTAATGACATTCTCATGCGGTGCATTACCCAGGAGGAGGGCCGTGAGTTGCTCACGGAGATCCATGGAGGAGAGTGCGGAATTCATTCCTCATCCCGCACACTGGTCGGTAAGGCCTTCCGGCATGGCTTTTACTGGCCAACCGCCCTCCAGGATGCAGGTGAGATGGTAAAGTCCTGCAAGGCATGTCAATTCCACGCAAAGCAGATACACACACCGGCTCAGGCTCTGTAGATGATTCCGCCCTCCTGGCCATTCGCCGTATGGGGGGTGGACATCCTGGGACCGTTCCCCAGGGCTGTCGGCGGGTACAGGTACCTCTTCGTCACCATCGACAAGTTCACCAAGTGGCCAGAGGCCACCCCTGTGGTCAACATCACCCAGGGTGCTGCTGTCGCTTTCCTCAGGTCGATTGTCTGTAGATTTGGGGTCCCAAGCCGTATCATTACGGACAACGGGACCCAGTTTACAAGTCGGCTTTTCCAGGAGTATTGCGAGGGCCTCGACACCTAGCTCTGCTTTGCGTCCGTGGCTCATTCCAGGAGCAACGACCTGGTGGAGAGGGCAAACGCAGAGATCCTTAGGGGACTCAAGACACGCACCTACGACTGCTTGAAAAAGCATGGTGCAAATTGGGTCAGTGAGCTTCCGTCCGTGCTATAGGGGAACCGGACTACACCCAGCCGAGCCACTGGGGAGACCCCATTCTTCCTGGTTTACGGGGCTAAAGCCTGCCTTCCCCCGGAAATCATTATGGGCTCCCCATGGGTCCAAGCTTTCGATGAGTCTATGCAGGAACAACTACGGCGTGAGGACGTGGACTTCATCGACGAGCGCAGATGGCAAGCGGCGATCCAAAATGCACGGTACAACCAGGCGCTCAGGCGCTACCACCAGCGGTTCGTGCATAGTAGGGAGCTCCGGGTCGGGGACCTGGTCCTAAGGCGAGTACTGAACCGAGAAGGGCTCCACAAACTCTCCCCCAGCTGGGAAGGACCCTTCAAGGTGACGGAAATATGCCGACCCGGGTGTGTCCACCTCGCTACAACTGAAGGAGTACCTCTTCCTAACCCCTAGAGCATCTCCCCCAGTGAGGTCTGCCCTCATAAGCCCGGCCTGTTGGTCTGCACCCATTCATGTCAAGTTATAAAGAGAAGATCTACCCCCTCAGATGCATTTCTATGATAATTTTATCCTCCTGCTCCATGGTCTTACCCTGCAGTTTCCAGATTTTAATTTTTATCTAACCCACTCATACAGTTCCCATCCCGTCTGACATGATGACATCCGAATTGAATAGCCAGGCTCGTAGTTTAGGACCCCTCTGCAAAAGCAGGAGGGTCCGACAGCCTAGGGGCCGGTTTTAAAGAACGGGAGCCCATTCCATGGGGTGGTCCGGAGCTGTGTGGCCGCTTAACTGGTTCCGTACCCAAAGCCTGCACACTCCACCACTCTGTGATGGGCACCCTAGTATTTGGAGCTATAGTCCTGTGGGTCCGACAACCTAGGGTCTGGCTCTAGAGAATGGACACTTGTCTCCTGGGGTGGTCCGGAACCACGTAGCCGCTCAGCCTGGTCCTGTATCGTGAGCCTGCACGCTCCACCACTCTGCGACGGGTGTCCTAGTATTTAGAACCACTGTCCAGGGGGGTCCAGACGCACAACTTGGCTTCCCAGACTAGATCCTGCAAGTCCCGTGCATGTGTCAAAGGATGGATAATGCCAGACGATGGGTCTTATGGGTGTGCTACTAACGCTCCCTAGCCGAAGTTGTGTACAGGTCTAGTCAAGGCTACCTCCTGGGGGCCACGGGTCAAGTCGGCAGCGACGACAGAAACGACAGTTGATACGACCGGTGGCAGGCTGACAGCACGAGCGCGCCGAGTTAATGCAGTGCACGCAGAGGTAGCGCCCCAGTCACCAGTCATGTCAAGCTGACGCAAGGTATAAGTTTTGGCCCCACCTGCAGGCTCACATCCTCCCCTGAGGTGGGCCCGGGGGCCACTGTCGGTACCATGAAACAGGGGTATCCCTTTCTACAGCATGAAGACGTGGTGCCCACGCGACTATCTCTAGCCACGTGGTGAATAGCACCCGACTCCACCACGTGGATGGCTCCAGGGTCGCCATGTGGCCAGAGAAGACGATACACTCCAGGATGCCAACAGTGGGTCCGGGCCCCATGGGAAAGTGCCAGACCCTTGTACATGTAGACTGGACCTCCGAGGCAAGGTCCAGGACCCCCGCGAGTGCGACCCAGACCTCTAGGATGGGTCCCGAACCGCTCTGCGTGGGGTCCGGACTACCCACAGCCGGGTCCCAGGACTCTAGGGCAAAGAATACCCAGGCCTTGCTCAGACAGGGGTCCGGTGCCGACATGTGTCCAGGCCCAGCCTGGTGTGGACCTATCCGCATAACGCTACTGCTCCCCACCCAGGCGGAGACCCGATGCTGCCACGTGGCCTTCTGCCCGTGATGTAAGCCAATGGGCGGAGCCTGACGTAAGGACTACGTGCCGCGGGCCACGCCGTGCATCTCACGCTACGCTATCTCAGTATTTAATGCGGAGGATGCCCGCCGCCTGACAGGAGATGTGCCATCACAGCATTCAATGCGCCCCGTCCACTCCTCTGGTAGGCGAGGTGATGGCTCGACATTTACTGCATCCTCTCTCTGCTCCTCTAGCAGACGACGACCAGGCCACCCTACAGGTGGTGTGCCTGTCCAATCAGACAGCGGGCATACGCCCATACCACCGCGCATGCGCCGTGGTCATCATGACTTATACGTTGCCAGGGAAACTTCTGCTACAAGCCAATGCTACGGAGATCGCAGATATCAGGGCACAAGGAGATCGCACCGGATGAATGGCTCCAAGTACTACACCCGTTTTGACCCTAGGCCCACATGTCGGGGCTCAGTATCCTTGTATGTGCCTCCCTTGAACTATAAAAGGGAGGGCACACTACGTTACAACACGGACTCAGACACACTTAGATCCAAGCTCAGACTCACAATACATTACATAGTGGAGTAGGGTGTTACGCCCCGGCGGCCCGAACCACTCTAAACCCTCGTGTGCTCTCGTGTGTTCATCCACTAGTCTCGTAGCAAGCAAAACGTTTAGGCCCCTCCTCTCTTTAGGATTTAGGGCGGGTGCAATCCGCCACCCGGCCGGGGAGATTTTCTCTCCGACAGAAAGAATTATGTGTGCAATGTTTCAATCAAAATTCCAAGAATCAAGTATATTTAGCTCATTCCTAAGTTTGCTAAAGGTTTTCTCATCTAGTGGCTTGGTAAAGATATCGACTAATTGGTTTTGAGTATTAACATAGGCAATTTCGATATCCCCCAGAAAGTGATACAGAATATCTATGTGCTTAGTGCAGCTGTGTTCAACGGGATTATCCGCCATGCGGATAGCACTCTCATTATCACATAGGAGAGGGACTTTGCTCAATTTGTAGCCATAGTCCCTAAGGGTTTGCCTCATCCAAAGCAATTGCGTACAACAGTGACCTGCGGCAATGTACTCGGCTTCGGCGGTGGAAAGAGTTACGGAGTTTTATTTCTTTGAAGCTCAAGACACCAGGGATCTCCCCAGAAACTGACAAGTCCCTGATGTGCTCTTCCTATCAATTTTACACCGTGCCCAATTGACATCGGAATATCCTATTAAATCAAAGGTGGATACCTTGGGGTACCAAAGCCCAAACTTAGGAGTATAAACTAAGTATCTCATGATTCTCTTCATGGCCCTAAGGTGAATTTCCTTAGGATTTGCCTGAAATCTTGCACACATGCATACTGAAAGCATAATATCCGGTCGAGATGCACATAAATAGAGTAAGGATCCTATCATCGACCGGTATACCTTTTGATCTACGGATTTACCTCTCGTGTCGAGGTATAGATGTCCATTGGTTCCCATGGGTGTCTTGATGGGTTTGCCATCCTTCATTCCAAACTTCTTGAGTATGTCTTGAATGTACTTAGTTTGGTTGGTGAAGGTTCCTTCTTGGAGTTGCTTGATTTGAAATCCTAGGAAATATCTCAACTCCCCCATCATAGACATCTTGAATTTTTGAATGATGATCCTGCTAAACTCTTCACAAGATGACTTGTTAGTAGAGCCAAATATAATGTCATCAATGTAAATTTCGCATATAAACATGTCTTTTGCAACAGTTTTAGTAAAGAGAGTAGGATTGGCTTTTCCGACTTTGAAGCCATTAGTGATAAGAAAATCTCGCAGGCATTCATACCATGCTCTTGGGGCTTGCTTGAGCCCATAAAGCGCCTTTGAGAGTTTATACACATGGTTAGGATACTCACCATCTTCAAAGCCGGGAGGTTGCTCAACATAGACCTCTTCCTTGATAGGACCATTGAGGAAGGCACTCTTCATGTCCATTTGATAAAGCTTGAAGCCATGGTAAGTAGCATAGGCAAGTAATATGCAAATTGACTCGAGCCTAGCTACGGGTGCGTAAGTTTCATCAAAATCCAAACCTTCGACTTGTGAATAACCTTTGGCCACAAGTCGGGCTTTGTTTTGTGTCACCACACCATGCTCATCTTGCTTGTTACGGAATACCCATATGATACCTACAACATTTTGATTAGGACGTGGAACTAAATGCCATACCTCATTCCTCGTGAAGGTATTGAGTTCTTCTTGCATTGCCATCACCCAATCCGGATCTCTTAATGCTTCCTCTATCCTGTATGGCTCAATAGAGGAAACAAAAGAGTAATGTTCACAAAAATGAGCAACTCGAGATCTAGTGGTTACCCCCTTGTGAATATCACCAAGAATGGAGTTGATAGGGTGATCTCTTTGAATTGCTTGGTGGACTCTTGGGTGTGGCAGTCTTTGACCCTGAATTTCTTGATCATCTTCCTTGTCTTCATTTTCTTCATCTCCCCCTTGATCATTGTCCTCCTCTTGAGGTGTCTCATCCTCTTGATCTTCATCTTCATCATCTTGAGCCTGATCCTCATCTTGGGTTGGTGGAGATGCTTGGTTGGAAGATGACGATTGATCTTGTGCTTGTGAAGGCTCTTTGGATTCCTTAGGACACACATCCTCGATGGACATGTTCCTTAGTGCGACGCACGGAGCCTCTTCATTATCTAATTCATCAAGATCAACTTGCTCTACTTGGGAGCCATTAGTCTCATCAAACACAATGTCACAAGAAACTTCAACTAATCTAGTGGATTTATTGAAGACTCTATATGCCCTTGTGTTTGAGTCATAACCATGTAAAAAGCCTTCTACAACCTTAGGAGCAAATTTAGATTTTCTAACTCTCTTAACAAGAATAAAGCATTTACTCCCAAAGACTCTAAAATATGAAACATTGGGCTTTTTACCAGTGAGGAGTTCATATGATATCTTCTTGAGGATTCGGTGAAGATATAGTCGGTTGATGGAGTAGCAGGCGGTGTTAATCGCCTCGGCCCAAAACCGGTCCGGTGTCTTGTACTCATCAAGCATGGTCCTCGCCATGTCCAGTAGAGTTCTATTCTTCCTCTCCACTACACCATTTTGTTGAGGTGTGTAGTGAGAAGAGAACTCATGCTTGATTCCCTCATCCTCAAGTAATCCTTCAATTTGAGAATTCTTGAACTCCGTCCCATTATCGCTTCTTATCTTTTTGATCCTTAATCCGAACTCATTTTGAGCTCGTCTCAAGGATCCTTTTAAAGTCTCTTGGGTTTGTGATTTTTCCTGCAAAAAGAACACCCAAGTGAAGTGAGAGTAATCATCCACAATAACTAGATAGTACTTACTCCCGCCGATGTTTATGTAAGTGAAAGGGAAATAGGGTTAACCTTTTCCCATAATTAATTTTGGTGGTTGAATGCCCAACACAAATATATGGACTAACTAGTTTGCTCTAGAATACATGTTCTACAGGTGCATAAGGTTCAACACAAACCGATAAATATTCAAGTTAGGGATCAAATTCAAAGGAGCAATAGAAACCAAGTGTGCTGTGGTCTGTCGCACCGGACTGTCCGGTGTGCCATCGGACAGTGTCCGGTGCACCAGGACCGTACAGAGTCCAACTAGCCACTCTCGGGTTTCTTCGGGCGCACTTTGCTATAATTCACCGGACTGTCCGGTGTGCCACCGGACTGTCCGGTGCACCAGCGGAGCAATGGCTAACTCGCGCAACGGTCGACTGCAAAAGAGCGCTGACAGCGCTACAGTGAAGAACAGTGCGCAGCAGAGTCAGTAGCGCTCCCGAACCCTAACGGTTGGGTGACGTGGCGGCACACTAGACAGCCTATAGTGCCTGTCCGGTGGCGCACCGGACTGTCCGGTGCGCCCTTCACCAGCAGCCTTCCCCAACGGCTACAAATTGGTTGGTGGCTATAAATACCACCCCAATCGTCCATTTCAAGGTGTGGGAGCCCGAGCATCATATCAAAGCATATAGTTGACATATCCAAGCCCTCCCATCCACCTCCATTCATTGATCTATCTCATACACAAGATTTAGGCCACAACAAGTCACACAAGTGCCACAAAAGAGAGCTACTTGTGTGAGTTTAGCGATAGTGCCTTGTGAGAATCATTGAGAAAAAGTGTGTGCTACATCTTGTGATCATTTGGGCATGCAGTTTTGACTCGCATTCATCTTCCTCCAAAATTTTGGAGGCTTGTAAAGCTAGCAAGAGACACCTAAGAGTGTGGTGATCCTTGCGGGGTCTTAGTGATCCTTGAGATAAAGAAGAAGAGCTCGCCGGTCTTGGTGATCGGTGGAGAGAGGGAAAGGGTTGAAAAAGACCCGTCCTTAGTGGACTCCTCAATAGGGATTAGGTTCTTGGTGAACTGAACCTCGGTAAAACAAATCTCCTGTGTCACTTGTTTTTATTGCTTGTGATTTGTTTGTTTTCTCCCTCTCTAAGTTCTCTTGCACTATTCCTTGCTAACATTATTTTGTGTTGCTTCAAGTTAAATTCTTCTTTAGAGAAGCAACGCCTTGCAAGAAAGAACTTGTGTTATTCCTCTTCTTATCTAAGCCCTCTTGCTTTGTTCTCCATAAATATTTTAGTTGTATTGGTTTGTTAATTCCACATTCTTTGAAAGCAACTCTCTTTGCAAGCAAAGGACTTAGTTTTATACTTCGATAATTGTGCATCTTGTTCTAACCACTAATCAAGGGATCAAGTCCGGGTTTAAAGTTATAATTTTCAGGTTTTGCCTATTCACCCCCTCTAGGCGACTTTCAATTGGTATCAGAGCTAGGCACTTCATATTGAGTCTAACAACTCGAAGTGATGGCTCGAAGAAGATCCCAAAAGAACAAGAAGACACCTCCGAAGAAAAACAATGAGGTAACTCTTGAGATATTACTTTCCGATTGTTCTAATTATGTTTCATGGTCTACTAGTGTGATAAATGCTTTTAGAACCATAGACTCACAATTAGAACAAATTCTAGACAAGGAAATTATACCCTCTAGTTATAATGGGAAAAATGCTTCCGATGAAGATCAAAGATGTATACGCTTAAACTATCTTGCTTATGACATCTCAAGTAATTCTCTTAGCAAGGAAGATTATCGTGCCTTAATAATGAATTATAATGAATCTATTCATGATGCGCATGATATTTGGACTAGAATTAAAGTAAATTTAATGAGTCCAAACATGTTAGTTCATATGATGCTTCTACTTCCTTTAGTCCATGTGAAACTAACCCTTTGAAGGAAGAAGAAGAAGAAAATGAACGTTGGAGACACAAACGATGAATCCACCTCTCTAAAAGGTTTGTCTTCCCATTTCAATTCCCACATATGTTGTGTGGCTAATGAAAATGATAGTGGAAGCACAAATGAGGATGAGGAGGATGAAAGAAGCATCATGCAACTCTACGCTCACCTAAGCCTAGAAGATAAGGCGGTCATGCTCAAACTTCTAAAAGGAGCGAGAGAGCAAAGCGAAGCTCTTCAAATGCTAGAAGATGCCCTCATCACTAAAATCCAAAGCTTTAAAGAGTTGACTAAAGAACATGAGGAGCTAAAGTGCTCTCATGTTGATTTGGTCCAAAGGTATGAAACTATTTCAATTGAGCAAGATAATTTTTTATTATGTGTCGCTCAATTAGTAAATAGGAATACCTTACTTAAGAACCAAGTAGAAAGGCTAAAAATTGAAAATCTAGCTTTTCAAGATAAACATGATATGCTTCTATGCTCTCATGAAAATATTATGGATAATCATATCATGTTAAACATAGCTCATGAGGTTGTGATAGAAAACTTAAAATCTCAACAACCTCACTCAGGCACATGTATTCAAATTGAAACTATATTGCCATGTGCTATTGCTTGTTGCTCGTCAGCAAGCAAATCTTCCTTTGAGCTAGAATTTCTAGGAATAAAAGATGATACATGTCAAGAGCTCAAGGAAGAAAATGAGAGGCTAAGAATGAGCTTGACACAACTAAAAGGGAAGTGCACTGCTCAACCTTCTCAAGATAACCGTGATCACATGGTGAAGAAGCTTGAGACGGGAACAACCGTGGCATGCACAAAATCCCCTGAAGAAAATGTCAAGGACTTGAGGAATGTCAAGAGGAAGCAACAAAAGCAGAAAAACAATACCTCTATCAAAAGCCTCAACCATGCCTCCATGCAAGGTAACATCCAAGGTAATGATCAAGCCACACTTCACACTAAGAAAAGTAAGAAGTGTAGTGAATGCTTTGAAAAGGGGCACTTGATTAGGTCTTGTCCCTATATTAAAGAAAATGGCTTGATTATTAACAAGGATGATAAACTTTGTTTTAAATGCTCTAAGAAGGGACATTTAGTTAAGTCTTGTCCCCATGTGAAACAAAAAGGCATAGTTTTAGAAAAGAAAATATTTACTAACCATGTAGCAAACAAGAAACAAGGAAAGAAGAAATCTTCAAGACATGAAGATCGCCTTTGCTACATATGCCGAAAAAGGACATTAATGTAAGGATTGTCCAATTCATAACTATTCCACTCTTAGCTTGTCAATTGATTCATATGTAACTAGGCAACCTAAAATTGCAACCTGTGCTAGAAAGGTAATGAGTTTACCATGTGCTAGCACAAAGGACATTTGGGTTCCTAGATTCTTGTTGACTAACCTTGATGGACCCATCAAGAGATAGGGACCAAAATATGTTTTACAAGCTTTGCAGGGGAAGGAGATGATATGAAGCTTTGGAAGTGCTTGAGAGGATCATTTCAATTCATATTAACTCAAGCTATCAATCTTGCAATGATCTATATATCTAAGATTGACCCAAAGTTATTGTGAGTTATTATATCTACAACTCATATCATCTTGAGCAGGATATTGAAGTTGTAGGAATTAAAGGATTATCCTATGTGAAAAATCAAAGCCTACAACATGGAGGAAAGCCAAGGATGGTAACACTTATGTCTTTAAGTGCAAGTATCTTCAATTATCATTTCTTTTTATGTCTTGTGTAGTCACATTGAAAATTGAAGCACTTAAAAATAGTTTTAAATTATGTCATCATTCTTTGAAAAAAATTCCTCTCACATGGTAGATTGCATTTTCATCATTTCTATATTATGACAATCTACATACGTTTAAATTATTGTAAGTACCTCATGGCATGTTTTACACTAATCATCCCATTATTGCCATGTTCTAGACATAGAGACATATTCCAAATTCTTAAAAAAGGTGTCGTATAAGGAATTCAAATTCTTAGGACACTTATAAATGGAATATCTCTTTATGACTAGAATCATGAGACTAATGCTTTTGTCTAAGTGACTTAAGTAGTCTCACATATAGAGAATAAGTTTCTCTGTGGAAATGCGTAATCTAACAAAAAAAGAAAAATCAATCCAATGATTTATGATGTATCTCTTCTTGCTTAAATTGGATATGATTCTTCTACATTAATCACTCTCCATGTTATGAATTAGATCTGTTCCCATAATCTTGAGAGATTAACTATGCCTATTTTATGAGTTAAAACTAAGCATAACATCATCTATGGGATATTCTAGTTCATGTTATAAAGTTTTCATGCTTAAGTAATCTACCTTTCATTCCTTCTAAAAAATTATTACTAAAAGGGAAACTATTGCTTGTGTTACTAATAACTTATCTCTTGAGCATATATATGAAAATCTACAAGAGTGTGAATGCATGTCAATTTGTTAAAAGACACAAGCCTCAAGGGTTGCTCTTCACCTAAAGGAAGAAAGGTAAAGGCAAAGGTATGGGAACTCATTTTCTTAATCAATAATAGTTCCCATCAATTGGTATTCATTCTAAATTATCATAATCTACCTATGTGAAGATTAGATTCCCTATTGGACTTAAATCAGCTAGAAGTGCATTCAATCTTGTTTTCATACATGCACTAGTCCATTAGAATCTAATTCATGCCTTTGTTATAACTATGCTCATATTGATATGCTTCCAAGTTATGGTTATCAATTCTGTGTGAAGAAAATATCAATATGAAGAAGTAAATTCCCTTTGATTTGCTTTTAAGTGTCAAAAGGTGCATATACCTCTTTTCTGTCACTATGCACTAATATTAAGGTATTTCCTTCATGTCTGTGTGACCTTTGGATGATGATTTGTTTGTATCTATTATCTAAAGAAATCATCATTTGGCATATACTCCTTTGTGCTGCTAATATCTCTTTTTCAAGTATTCTGAATAAGTTTGAAAGGGAAAATGGACAACTCTAAAAGGAGGACACTCAAATGAAAAGGAAGATGTCAAAAACAACAACACCTACCTAGACATTAAGATCGTCAAATTAATCGATGGTGTGGTTGTAAGTATTCTAAACCTTTTTCATTTTGAGAATTCAAGGCATAAGCTGATTATCGCAGATTTTATATGACTAAATCAAGATGTACAATGCTTCCCCCTATTTGTCTTTAAAGGAGAGTGCATTTAACCAAGTCATTCAAATTCTTGATGCATGTCTTTAGGGGGAGCCCATTTCTATATCTTGATTATGTTGAGACTAACACTTTCTCTTAGTAATCCCATATAGTCTCATGTATGAGAATAAGTTTCTCATGAAGTATGCTACTACAACTCAATCCAATTTGGTAAAGAAGTACCACTTTTATCCAGGGTTGCAACTTCCATGATTCATGTAGCATAATCACTAGATTCTCCTATTATAAGCTTATTTGATAACCTAGTGCACATGTTTTGATCAAATCTGTTATACTTTTGATCATTGTATAGCTTCAATTGATACTTATGTTGTTTAGTGCTTCATGTACTATCAATTGATGTCTCTCTTATATATGCATGAAGTTAAAGGAGAGTTTAGGATAAAAGTTATACAATTTGTGATCTACTTGATATGTGATAATAATGATTTGCCTAAAGAAAAGGATCACTAGTTGTTGAATTCTCTTTTGTGCAAAATAATTCTATATATTGTCTTGAGCATAGGACTGAAGTAGCCAAGACTAAGGACAAAAACACAATGAAGAGAGCATCTCTATGTGAAGGTACAAAAGGGGTAAACTGCTTCCCATCGTTTACTCATGTACCTAGATTTCCCTCTTATACGTGTATAGCATATCTTTAAATTACAAGAGAAATAAAAAGCATGTCTACGCATAACCCTGCTTCATACCTAGTTTAATCCCTCAAAATCTCACTTCTACTTTAATGCACTTTTGATTAAAACTTGGTGAAGTGATATTCTTGTCAAAGAGCTTAAAGCTTAACCTTGTAACGAGGATAAGCTACCTTTGTTCCAAAGGTGGAAGTTCCTTTAGTCTCTTTGAAACTTCAAGGGTAAATGCATCAAATATCTATAACATGCTTTCATAAGTGCATAGTCTGTCGTGAGCATCACACTTATATTATGACACAATGCACTTCACATTGTCTATGATATAGATATGTTCTCATTAACCACATTATGTGCATTTGGCATTTAAGGCCAAAATATGTATTCCTCTTAAGGCACATATTTAGGGGGAGCAATCTATATTATATAGAACTATGATAAAGCTTAATTGACATATCTTTTGATAATATCTCTTTCATTTGGTACACATACATATTTCTTATTCTTCTTGTGCCAAGGCTAATACTAATGTGTTTCCATGAGTATTTCTTGTATTAGTCTTAGATTGAAAGGGAAATGGAGTATTCGGCAAAGACAACGCTTTCACTCAACTCCATCGGTACTATTTCCTCTTTGCCAGTATTCCGCCATCTCTCTGATTGGTATACTCCTTCACTCATATTTCTTTTATCAATGGGGGAGAAAATATAAAAAGGGCTCCAACGTTTTCCATTTTTGGCGCTTAATGCCAAAGGGGGAGAAAATATTAAGCCCAAAGCAAAAGGACCGCACCACCATTTAAAAAAATTTCAAAATGAAAGATTTAATTGGTATTCATAAATGTTTGTTTTTCAAGTAGTATTCAAGACAATTTCAAATTGGTTTGAATTTTCAAAATTGGAATTTTCAAAATTGGTATATATTTCAAAACCCTGTTGAAAGCTAAGGAGAGAATTTCATTCAAGGGGAGCTTTTGTTAAGTCAAAGGAAAAGCATTTGAAACAGGGAGAGAAATTTCAAATCTTGAAAATGCTTCATGCAATCTTATTCATATACCTTTGACTATTTGCAAAAGAATTTTGAAAAGACTTTGAAAAAGATTTGCAAAAACAAAAACATATGGTGCAAAAGTGGTCCAAAATGTCAAATAGAAGAAAGCAATCCATTCACTCTTATTCATTTGTAATAAGACTTTCAGATTGGTTTAATTCTAAGTAACATATGCACTTACCATATGCAAACTAGTTCATTTCTGCACTTTATATATTTGCTTTGGTTTGTGTTGGCATCGATCACCAAAAAGGGGGAGATTGAAAGGGAAATATGGTTAACCTTTTCTCACAATTAATTTTGGTGGTTGAATGGCCAACACAAATATATGGACTAACTAGTTTGCTCTAGAATACATGTTCTACAGGTGCATAAAGGTTCAACACAAACTGATAAATATTCAAGTTAGGGATCAAATTCAAAGGAGCAAGAGAAACCAAGTGTGCTGTGGTCTGGCGCACCGGATTGTCCGGTGTGCCACCGGACAGTGTCTGGTGCACCAGGACCGTACATAGTCCAACTAGCCACTCTCAGGTTTCTTCGGTCGCACTCCGCTATAATTCACCGGACTGTCCGGTGCACCAGCGGAGCAATGGCTAACTTGCGCAACGGTCGACTGCAAAAGAGCGCTGACAGCGCTACAGTGAAGAACAGTGTGCGGCAGAGTCAGAGCGCAGAGTCAGTGGCGCAGCGGACAATGAACATGAGCTGTCCAGTGCGGCACCGGACTGTCCGGTGCCACAAGCCAACGGTCGACTGCTCCCTAACACTAATGGTTGGGTGACGTGGCGGCGTACCGGACAGCCTACAGTGCCTGTCCTGTGGCGCACCGGACTGTCCGATGCGCCCTTCGCCAGTAGCCTTCCCCAATGGCTACAAATTGGTTGGTGGCTATAAATACCACCCCAACCGGCCATTTCAAGGTGTGGGAGCCCGAGCATCATGTCAAAGCATATAGTTGACATATCCAATCCCTCCCATCCACCTCCATTCATTGATCTATCTCATACACAAGATTTAGGCCACAACAAGTCACACAAGTGCCACAAAAGAGAGATCAATCAAAAGAGAGCTACTCGTGTGAGTTTAGCGATAGTGGCTTATGAGAATCATTGAGAAAAAGTGTGTGCTACATCTTGTGATCATTTAGGCGTGGAGTTTTGACTCCCATTCATCTTTCTCCAAACTTTTGGAGGCTTGTAAAGCCAGCAAGAGACACCTAAGATTGTGGTGATCCTTGCGGGGTCTTAGTGATCCTTGAGATAAAGAAGAAGAGCTCGCCGGTCTTGGTGATCGGTGGAGAGAGGGAAAGGGTTGAAAAAGACCCGTCCTTAGTGGACTCCTCAACGGGGATTAGGTTCTTGGTGAACCCAACCTCGGTAAAACAAATCTCCTATGTCACTTGTGTTTATTGCTTGTGATTTGTTTGTTTTCTCCCTCTCTAAGTTCTCTTGCACTATTCCTTGCTAACATTATTTTGTGTTGCTTCAAGTTAAATTCTCTTTTAGAGAAGCAACGCCTTGCAAGAAAGAACTTGTGTTATTCCTCTTCTTATCTAAGCCCTCTTGCTTTGTTCTCCATAAAAATTTTAGTTGTGTTGGTTTGTTAATTCCGCATTCTTTGAAAGCAACTCTCTTTGCAAGCAAAGGACTTAGTTTTATACTTTGATAATTGTGCATCTTGTTCTAACCACTAATCAAGGGATCAAGTCCGGGTTTAAAGTTATAATTTTCAGGTTTCGCCTATTCACCCCCCTCTAGGCGACTTTCAGTAAGCGATCGGGCTGAATAGATCCATGTGGAGAAGCTTGAGCGGCCTGTCCATTGTCATTATGTTTTTGTGTGGATGGTGGACTCCAACCTGCTTTCCTGCTTGGCATGCGCTACAAACCCTGTATTTCTCAAAATGAACATTTGTTAGTCCTAAAATATGCTCTCCCTTTAGAAGCTTATGATGATTCTTCATCCCAACATGAGCAAGTCGGCGATGCCAGAGCCAACCCATATTAGTCTTGGCAATTAAACAAGTGTCTAGTTCAACTTTGTTATCATTAAAATCAACTAAATATAGTTGACCATCTAACACTCTTTTAAATACTATTGAATCATCACTTCTTCTAAAGACAGTAACACCTATATCAGTAAATAAACAGTTGTAGCCCATTTTGCATAATTGAGAAACATAAAGCAAGTTGTAATCTAAAGAATCTACAAGAAAAACATTGGAAATGGAATTATCAGGAGATATAGCAATTTTACCCAAACTTTTGACCAAACCATGATTTCCATCCCCGAATGTGATAGCTCGTTGGGGATCTTCATTTTTCTCGTAGGAGAACATCCTTTTCTCCCCTGTCATGTGGTTTGTGCATCCGCTATCGATTATCCAACTTGAACCACCATATGCATAAACCTACAAAACAAATTTAGGCCTTGTTCTTAGGTACCCAAACAGTCTTGGGTCCTTTGATGTTAGAAACAAGCACCTTGGGTACCCAAACACAAGTCTTTGAGCTCTTGTGTTTGCCCCCAACATATTTGGCAACTACTTTGCCTGATTTGTTAGTTAAAACATAAGATGCATCAAAAGTCTTAAAAGAAACATTATGTTCATTTAATGCAGCAGGATATTTCTTTCTAGGCAATTTAACATGAGTGGTATGCCTAGAGCTAGAAGCCTCATTTTTATACATAAATGCATGATGAGAAATGGAGTGAGGTTTTCTAGCATGAATCTTCCTAATTTTGTGCTTAGGATAGTTTGCAGGATATAAAATGTAACCCTCACTATTCTGAACCCTGGGAGCTTTGCTCTTTACAAAGTTATACAATTTTTTAGGGGCATTAAGTTTGGTGTTGTTTTGATTCCCTTGTTGGAAACCAATACCATCCTTAATGCCAGGGCATCTCCCATTATAGAGCATGCTACGAGCAAATCTAAAATTTTCATTTTCGAGCTCATGCTCGGCAATTTTAGCAGTTAATTTTGTTATGTAATCATTTTGATTTTTAATCATTGCAAGTTGATCATGAATAGCTTCTACATTAACATCTCTACATCTAGTGCAAATGGAAACATGCTCAACGATGGATGTAGAAGGTTTGCAAGTATTTAATTCTTCTATCTTAGCATTTAACATGGCATTTTCATTTTTAAGACAGCAAATAGAACCATTGCAAACATTCAATTCTTCAATCTTAGAAATTAAACTAGCATTCTCAGTTCTAAGACTAGATATTGAATCATGATAAATACTAAGCTCCTTAGACAAGTTTTCACATTTTTCTACTTTTTGAGCATAAGCATTTTTCAATTTAACAATTTTTTTGTTCTCTTTAATGAGGAAGTCCTCTTGGCTTTCCAAGAGTTCATCTTTATCATTAATGGCTTCTATTAATTCATTTAATTTTTTTCTTTTGGTCCATGCTAAGGTTGGCAAAGAGAGACATTAAATTATCTTCATCGTCGCTAGAGCTACCCTCATCACTAGATGTTGTATATTTGGGGGTGGCTCTAGATTGCACCTTCTTATTTTTGCCATCCTTAGCCATGAGACACTTGTGGCCGACATTGGGAAAGAGAAGTCCCTTGTTGACGGTGATGTTGGCAGCGTCTTCGTCAGAGGAGGAGTTGATGGAGCTCTTGTTGGAGTCCCAGTCTTGGCATATGTGGGCATCGCCGCCCTTCTTCTTATAGTATATCTTCTTCTCCTTCTTCTTCCTATTCTTGTCCTCGTCCCTGTCACTTTCACTTGAAATTGCACATTTAGCAATAAAGTGACCGGACTTACCACACCGGTAGCACACCCTCTTGGAGCGAGACTTGTAGTCCTTCCCTCTCCTTTGCTTGAGGATTTGGCGGAAGCTCTTGATGATGAGCGTCATTTCCTCATTGTCGAGCTTGGAGGTGTCGATTGGAAGCCTACTTGGTGTGGACTCCACCT
The DNA here is from genome assembly GCA_029449295.1 of Zea luxurians. Classification (NCBI taxonomy): domain Eukaryota; kingdom Viridiplantae; phylum Streptophyta; class Magnoliopsida; order Poales; family Poaceae; genus Zea; species Zea luxurians. The sequence goes on from JAOPSE010000026.1 coordinate 45,161,728, forward strand.
TCTTCTCTTCCGTCGCTTTGAATGCGACGGGTTGCACCTCGGGTGTGGAGGTGGCACCTTGCTCCAAGTTGACAATGTGTTTGGAGTCTTTGATCATAAGTTCAAAGCTCACAAACTTGCCAATCACCTCCTCAGGAGACATCTATTTGTATCTAGGATCCCCACGTATTAATTGAACTTGAGTAGGATTATGAAATACGAGGGATCTAAGAATAACCTTGACCATTTCATGGTCATCCTAGTTTGTGCTCCCGAGGTTGCGCACTTGATTGACCATCTTCTTGAGCCAGTTGTACATGGCTTGCGGCTCTTCCTCTTTGTTGAGGACGAATCGACCGAGTTCTCACTCGATCTTTTCGCGCTTGGTGATCTTGGTCACCTCGTCCCCTTCGTGCGCGGTTTTGATGATGTCCCAAATTTCTTTGGTGTTCTTTAACCCTTGCACCTTGTTATGCTCCTCTTGACACAAGGAGGCAAGGAGTATAGACGTGGCTTGAGAGTTAAAGTGCCTAATTTGGGCGGCCTCGTCTGAGTCATAGTCCTCGTCCCCCATCTTTGGTGCCTGCGTTCCAAACTCAACAATATCCCAAATACTTTTGTGGAGTGAGGTTAGATGGTGCCTCATTTTATCACTCCACATACAATAATCTTCACCATCAAAATATGGTGGTTTGCCTAAGGGAACGAAAAGTAATGAAGCGCGCTTTAAAATACGGGGATAGCGTTGGGGCATCTTACTGTACTTCTTGCGCTCATGGCGCTTAGAAGTAGTGGTCGACTCGGAGCTTGATGTAGAGGGTGACGAAGAGTCGGTCTCATAGTAGACCACCTTCTTCATCTTCTTCTTCTTGTCACCTCTTCGATGGGACTTCATGGAGGAAGAGGATTCCTCCTTATGTTTGTTGATGGACTCCCTTGAGAGAGTCCTCCCCGAGCTTGCGGCCTTGTCGCCGGTCATGATCTCCCTCTTGGCGTGATCTCCAGACATCACTTCGAGTTGGTTAGACTCTTAATAAAGCACTGGCTCCGATACCAATTGAAAGTCGCCTAGAGGGGGTGAATAGGCGAAACCTGAAATTTATAACTTTTAAACACACACTACAAGCCGGGGTTAGCGTTAGAATTAAATTCAAGTTCGAAAGAGAGGGGAAAACAAATCAAACAAGAGTCAAGGCGAGTGAACACGATGATTTCTTTTACCGAGGTTCGGTTCCAAAGAATTTAGTCCCCGTTGAGGAGGTCACAAAGACCGGGTCTATTTCAACCTTTCCCTCTCTCAAACAGTCACTTAGACCGAGTGAGCCTTCTTCCTTAATCTCACGGGTCACTTAGACCCCGCAAGGATCACCACACACTTGGTGTCTCTTGCCTCGCTTACAAAGCACTTGAGAATAAGAATGGGAAAAGAAAAAGGCCAAGCCAAGCAACAAGAGCAACAAAAGAACACAAAACACCCTCTCTCAAGTCCCTAATGGAATTGAGTTGATTTGGAGGCTTAGAGAGGATTCAATCTATTTGATGTGTCTTGGAGTGGAGTCTTTTGCTCTTGTATTGAATGAGATGTTTGGAATGCTTGGATGGTTATGAATGAGGTGGTTGGGGGTATTTATAGCCCCTAACCACTTCCATAGCCGTTGGTGAAGCCTGCTGGCGATGGGCACACCGGACAGTCCCGTGCGCCACAGGATAGGCACTGTTCCTTGTCTGGTGCGCCGCCACGTCACCCAACTGTTAGGGTTTGGAGCTGGTCGACCATTGGAGTCTTTGTCTTCTTGCGGCACCAGGCAGTCTGGTGCCCCTCTGACTTCGCTGTTCTGACTTCTGCACGACACTGTTCATCACTATAGCACTTTGCAGAGTCAACCGTTGGCGCAGGGAGCCGTTGCTTCGCTGGCACACCGGACAGTCTGGTGAATTATAGCGGAGCGCGCCCTAGAATTCCCGAGAGTGGCTGGTTTGGAATTGTACGGCCTGGCGCACCGGACACTGTCCGGTGGGACACCGGACAATCCGGTGCGCCAAATTCCAGCACACTCTAAGTCCTTTGCTCCACTTAAATTATGTCCCTAACTTTATTTCTTTCTTGGTTTGTGTTGAACCTTATGCACCTGTAACACATGAATTCTAGACAAACTAGTTAGTCTAATTGTTTGCGTTGGTCGTCAACCACCAAAAATAATTATAGGAAATGATTAACCCTATTTCCTTTTCACCGCTCACCTCAGCGTGGACACCATGCCTATGGCAACCCTGACTGCAGGACCAGGATAAATTTAGAACCATAGATCGTCAGTGTTGGATCCTGTAATTAGTGTTTAAAATAGAAGTCATAGTCTTAGCCTTAGTCTTATTCTTAGTTAGTCTTAGCTAGGTAGGGTAGTTTGCTTATCCTGTGTTTTTTATGTTTGTCATGATGAACTATGATGGATTTAGATCTTTGTAATGACTGTCGCCAGAGTGTGGGTATCCCTGCACTTTGGTTTACCTGTTAATATTAATAAAATTAGTTATCTAGTTGGGAAGCCTTTTTATTCTACTTACCTCTTTATCTGGAAAGTTGTGTTTGCCTGTGTTGGAAGTCAATGAAGGTGCTTACCTGTTTAGTATTGTGGAAGAATTCTATACTCTTTTCTTATGCTGCAAGTTTTGCAAGATCGGTTCTGATGTGTGAGTGCACTCTGCAAATGTCAGACAACAGACGCAGAGGAGGAAGGCGTGCTCAGCAGGGGCAACTAGCATCGCAAGATGAGGCACCTCAGCCACAGTTGCCACCACCGCCCCCGATGATAATAGAGCAGATGTTCCTAATGCAGACTCAGGCAGTCCAAGCTATTGGTCAGACTCTGGCCGCCATGCAACAAGCGCAGCAACAGCCCCACCTCAAACTCAGATGCAAGTGCAGATGCTTCAAATGCCCAGAGACAAGCGTGCTGAATTCATGAAAGGTCATCACCCAGTGTTCGCTCACTCTGCTGACCCCAGAAGATTGGCTGCGTACCATGGAGCAGGAGTTACACACCGCTCAATGTGATGACAGAGAGAAAGTTCTGTATGGTCCCCATATGTTGAGGGGAGCAGCTCAGTCTTGGTGGGAGTCCTACCTCTCCACCCACGCCAACCCCGACACCATCATCTGGGAGGAATTCAGAGATAATTTCCATCAGTATCATGTTCTGGCAGGTCTGATGATAGTGAAGAAAGAGGAATTTTTTGGCGCTCAAGCAAGGGCCCATGTCAGTCAGTGAGTATCGAGATAGATTTCTGCAGTTGTCCCGCTATGCTCCTGAAGATGTCAACACAGATGCCAAGAGACAATATCGTTTCTTGAGAGGCTTAGTCGATCCCCTACACTATCAGCTGATGAACCATACCTTCCCCCACATTTTAGCACTGATCATAGAGCAATCATGTCAGAGAAGAAGCGCAAGGAGATGGAGGATCGCAAGCGCAAGATTGGTGGACCTAAGCCTAGGAGCAGCAATCGCCCCTGTTTCTCAAGCAACCCACCTCAGTAGTTCAAGCAGAATTAGCGCCTGCCTCAGCAGCAGTTTCAGAGGCAGTATCCTCAGCATCAGCAGCAGAATCGCCAGAACAATCAGTCAGGAGGAAGTCAGTTCCAGAGGCAGAATCAGCAGGCACCTCGTCTTCCTGCCCTAACAACCAACCAGAGCAGTCAAGCAACCCTAGTGCAAGGTGGAGGCAGAGCATGTTTCCATTGTGGAGAGCAAGGCCATTAGGTGATGCATTGCCCAAAGAAGACAGCCCAGTAGCAGCCAGGCCCTAGTGCCCCAGCGAAGCAGAATGTGTCACAGCCAGGAGTAGGCAACCGCGTCCAGACACGTTACAACCATGGGAGACTGAACCATTTGGAGGCTGAAGCAGTTCAGGAAACACCAGACATGATAGTAGGTATGTTTCTAATCGACTCCTATATTGCAGAAGTATTATTTGATACTGGAGCAACACATTCATTCATTACTGCATCATGGGTAGAAGCGCATAACCTTCCAATAACTACCATGTCAACCCCCATTCAAATTGATTCAGCTGATGGTAAAGTTTGAGCCGATAGTGTTTGCTTGAATGTAAGTGTGGAAATAAGGGGGATAGAGTTTCTCGCTAACCTCATAGTAATGGGTACTTAGGGAATATATGTTATCATAGGGATAAATTGGCTAGATAAGTACGAAGCATTTATCAGCTATGATAAGAGGACAATTAAGTTGGTGTCCCACTAGGAGAAGAAGTGGTGACTGAGTTAGTCTAGCCCAAGCCAAGAAAAGGAGGTTGTCACCAGATGGCTATTGATAGCAATGAGGCAGATCCACTCGAGACTATCAAGGTTGTGTCAGAATTTCCGGACGTGTTCCCAAAAGATTTACTAGGTATGCCACCTGAGCGAAAAGTTGAGTTTGCCATAGTGCTTCTTCCTGGAACCGCCCCCATTTCTAAAAGAGCCTACATGGTATTAGAACCAGATTTAGTTGAGCTCAAGAAGCAAATAGATGAGCTGTCAGAGAAAGGCCACATCAGACCAAGTACCTCACCTTAGGTCGCCCTTGTCCTGTTCGTGGAGAAGAAGGATGGCACTAGGAGGATGTGCATCGATTACCGAGCTCTGAATGAAGTCACAATCAAGAACAAGTACCCCTTGCCTAGAATAGAATATCTGTTCGACTAGCTGAGAGGAGCCAACATGTTCTCAAAGATAGATCTAAGGTTAGGTTATCATCAGCTCAGGATCCAACCTTCAGACATTCCAAAGACGACATTCATTACCAAGTATGGGCTATATGAATTCACTGTTATGTCTTTTGGCCTGACGAATGCACCAACCTTCTTCAAGAATCTAATGAATAGTGTATTCATGGATTATCTTGACAAGTTTGTGGTGGTATTTATTGATGACATTCTCATATATTCTCAAAGTGAGGAGGAGCATGTGAATCATCTAAAGATGGTATTGCAGAGATTGCAAGAGCACCAGTTGTACGCAAAGTTGAGTAAGTGCGAATTCTGGATTGATGAAGTCCTGTTCTTGGGTCACATAATAAAAAAAGATGGATTGGCTGTGGATCCGAAGAAAGTTGTAGACATTCTAAACTGGAAAGCGCCAACAGATGCTCGAGGAATCAAGAGCTTCATTGGAATGGCCGAATATTATTGGTGATTCATTGAAGGATTTTCGAAGATCGCAAAACCGATGATAGCTTTGCTAGCTATCGGTACCCCCGAACAGGGGTACCCCTACTACTGTTTCAAGACGTAGTGCCCACATGGCTATCTCTTAGCCACGCAGCAATAATGTCGCGACTGGGGCCAGGCCATGACTCGGCCCAGTCGCGGACTGCCACTCAGGGCCCACAGCAGCGTCCGACCGCACCACGTGGGCAGGTCCGGAGCCACCACGTGTCCGGGAAAGGAGTGCTCCAGGACGTCGACAGTAAGTCCGGACCCCCATGGGAAAGCGCCGAACCTCTGGGTATGCAGGCAGGACCCCTAGGGGAGGTCCGGGACCACCACGTGTGCAGGCCGGGTCCGTGGGATGGAGACTGGACCCCCTGCGTGGGGTCCAGACCACCCACGGCAGGGTCCTAGAATTCTAAGGTAAGAAATACTTAAGCCCTGGTCAAGGACCAGGCTAGGGTCCGGTGCTGGCATGTGTCCGGATCCCAACCTGTACGCTTCTGCTCCCCGCCCAGGTGGAGACCCGATGCTGCCGCGTGGCCCACGGCCCGTGACGTAAGCCAACGGGCGGAGCCTGACGTATGGCCTCTATGCCGCGGGCCGCACCGCAGGCTACGCCACAAGCTACGCTACCTCAGCATTAAATGCGGATAGGCGCATCACCTATCCATCCTGCTGACGGGCGATGTGCCACATCAACATTTAATCGCCCTGTCCACTCCACTGGCAGGCGATGTGCCGCCTCGGCATTTAATGAGCCCTCTCTATTCCTCTGGCGGACAGCGACCGGGCCATCCTGCAGGCGGCGAACCTGTCCAATCAATTGGTAGGTGGCGTGTCCATACTGCCGCATATTCTGCACTCATGATGGCTCGCTCGTTACCGAGGGGGCAGCCGCGAGAAGTCGATACTGTAAGCGCTACGGACATTACTACACTCGGAGATCGCCCGGAAGTTGCAGGCGTTAGTTATTTCCCTCCATTTTGCCCCTAGGCCCGCATGTCGGGGCCCAGTGCCCTGGTACATGCCCCCTTGGTCTATAAAAGGGAGGGCACATGGAGTAACAGACAGACACACTTAGACCCAGCTGAGGCTCACAAGTTCATACAAGCTCTCACAGCAATACAACACATAGTGGAGTAGGGTATTACGCTCCGGCTGCCCGAACCACTCTAAATCTTTGTGTTCTTGTGTGTTCATCCCCCAATCTCGTAATAGGCAAAACGCTTAGGCCCCTCTTCATCTTAGGATTTAAGGCGGGTGCATTCCGCCACCCGGCCGGAGATTTCCTCTCTGACACTGTCCAACAAAGTTGAATTCAAGTGGACCCAGAAGTGCCAAGAAGCCTTTGAAGCGCTGAAAGAGAAGTTGACTACATCGAATGTCTTAGTCTTGCCTGATGTGCACAAGCCCTTCTCGGTGTATTGCGACGCTTGTTACACTGGCTTGGGATGTGTATTGATGCAAGAGGGAAGAGTTGTAGCTTACTCGTCACGGCAGCTAAAGGTTCATGAGAAGAATTATCCAATCCATGACCTAGAGTTGGCAGCAGTGGTTCATGCACTGAAGACATGGAGGCATTATCTGTACGGGTAGAAATGTGAAGTCTACATAGACCACAAGAGTCTGAAGTACATATTCACCTAGTCGGAGCTGAATATGAGACAACATAGGTCGTTAGAATTGATCAAAGACTATGAATTGAAAATTCACTATCATCCAGGCAAAGCAAACGTGGTGGCCGATGCTTTAAGCAGGAAAAGTCAAGTCAATATGATGGTCGCTCTCCCGATGCCTTATGAGTTGGCCAAATAATTTGATAGGTTGAGCCTCGGATTTTTGAATAACATGAGAGGAGTAACAGTTGAGTTAGAACCCACCTTAGAGCGGGAATACAAAGAAGCACAGAAGAATGATGAGAAGATCAATGAAATCCAGCAACTGATTCTAGAAGGAAGAGGCAAGGACTTTCGGGAAGATGCAGAAGGTGTGGTATGGTTAAAGGACCGTTTGTGTGTTCCCAATGTCCAGTCTATTCGGGAGTTGATCCTCAAAGAAGCTCATGAGACAGCTTATTCCATACACTCTGGAAGTGAGAAGATGTACCAGGATCTGAAGAAGAAATTCTGGTGGCACGGAATGAAAAGGGAAATCATGGAGCATGTGGCTATATGTGATAGTTGTTAGAGGATCAAGGCAGAGCATCAGAAGCCAGCTGGATTGTTGCAGCCATTGCGAATTACTCAGTGGAAATGGGATGAAATCGGGATGGACTTCATAGTCGGATTGCCTCGCACTCGAGCCGGCTACGATTCCATTTGGGTAGTGGTGGACCGCTCGACCAAGTCAGCCCACTTCATACCTGTTAAGACTAGCTACAATAGTGCAGTATTGGCGAAGCTGTACATGTCCCGGATCGTTTGTCTTCATGGTGTGTCAAAGAAGATAGTGTTAGACAGAGGAACACAGTTCACCTCTCATTTCTGGCAGCAGTTGCATGAAGCCTTGGGTACACATCTGAATTTCAGTTCAGCTTATCATCCGCAAATAGACGGTTAGACTGAAAGAACTAACTAAGTCCTCGAAGATATGTTGAGAGCTTGTGCGCTGCAAGATCAGTCTGGATGGGACAAGAGGTTACCTTATGTAGAATTCTCCTATAACAACAGTTACCAGGCCAGCTTGAAGATGTCACCATTTCAGGCGCTTTATGGGAGGAGTTGTAGAACTCCGTTGCAATGGGAACAGCCTGGAGAAAAGCAAGTGTTTGGGCCAGACATTTTGCTCGAAGCTAAGGAGAACATCAAGATGGTTCGGGATAATCTAAAGACAACATAGTCAAGGCAGCGAAGTTATGCAGACACAAGAAGGAGAGAGCTGAGTTTCGAAGTTGGAGATTTTGTCTACCTGAAGGTATCGCCTATCAGAGGAGTCAGAAGATTCGGAGTCAAAGGCAAGCTAGCGCCCCGATATGTTGGTCTGTATTAGATTCTCGCAAAGCGTGGAGAAGTGGCTTATCAACTTAGTTTGCCAGAAAATTTGTCGGCAGTGCATGATGTCTTTCATGTGTCTCAGTTGAAGAAGTGTCTGCGTGTGCCAGAAGAGCAGTTACCAGTGGAAGGTCTAGAAGTCCAAGAAGATTTGACCTACATAGAGAAGCCAACGCATATTCTTGAGACTAAAGACAGGGTCACTCAGAGGAACACTATCAAAATGTGCAAAAGTCAGATGGGGTCACCACTCTGAGGAAGAAGCAACTTGGGAGCGTGAAGATGATCTGATGGCTAAATATCCCAAACTCTTTGCTAGCCAACCTTGAATCTTGAGGGCGAGATTCTTTTAAGGGGGATAGGTTTATAATGCCCTGAACTTGAGGGGTATATTTTTTCTTCTCGAATACTCACCAAATTTGGGCGTTACTCTCTTTTCTCTTCCCATTTCGCTCCTTCTTCCCATTTTCAAAGAAGTATAACGACTGGTGTCTGTCTCGCGTGCAAACAAAAAACCTAAGTTGACATGGGTGTTGTATCATGCCGAAGCATATTTCTTTTGTCTGATGACTGTGTTTAATCGCGCATCTGTCTTGCCTCGTTTCGGGTTCTTGATTCACAGTTGGATTTCGATTAGTGGTCGTGCGTGCTGTGGGTTTTCGGCCTATGACGCGACCCAACCCAACCTGGCCCGGCGCGCCCCGCGTGCCCCTGGCTTCCCCACACCCCCATGCGTGCCCCCTCTCCCTTTCTCTCATTTGGTTTTCCCGTGTAGCAACTCCCTCTCCCTCTCTTCCACCTCTCTCCCACCTCTTTGCCCTAGGTGATCCGGTGGACGGTTATACATGAATAGCTTCTACATTAACATCTCTACATCTAGTGCAAATGGAAACATGCTCAACGATGGATGTAGAAGGTTTGCAAGTATTTAATTCTTCTATCTTAGCATTTAACATGGCATTTTCATTTTTAAGACAGCAAATAGAATCATTGCAAACATTCAATTCTTCAATCTTAGAAATTAAACTAGCATTCTCAGTTCTAAGACTAGATATTGAATCATGATAAATACTAAGCTCCTTAGACAAGTTTTCACATTTTTCTACTTTTTGAGCATAAGCATTTTTCAATTTAACAATTTTTTTGTTCTCTTTAATGAGGAAGTCCTCTTGGCTTTCCAAGAGTTCATCTTTATCATTAATGGCTTCTATTAATTCATTTAATTTTTTCTTTTGGTCCATGCTAAGGTTGGCAAAGAGAGACATTAAATTATCTTCATCGTCGCTAGAGCTACCCTCATCACTAGATGTTGTATATTTGGGGGTGGCTCTAGATTGCACCTTCTTATTTTTGCCATCCTTAGCCATGAGACACTTGTGGCCGACATTGGGAAAGAGAAGTCCCTTGTTGACGGTGATGTTGGCAGCGTCCTCGTCAGAGGAGGAGTTGATGGAGCTCTTGTTGGAGTCCCAGTCTTGGCATATGTGGGCATCGCCGCCCTTCTTCTTATAGTATATCTTCTTCTCCTTCTTCCTATTCTTGTCCTCGTCTCTGTCACTTTCACTTGAAATTGCACATTTAGCAATAAAGTGACCGGACTTACCACACCGGTAGCACACCCTCTTGGAGCGAGACTTGTAGTCCTTCCCTCTCCTTTGCTTGAGGATTTGGCGGAAGCTCTTGATGATGAGCGTCCTTTCCTCATTGTCGAGCTTGGAGGTGTCGATTGGAAGCCTACTTGGTGTGGACTCCACCTTCTTCTCTTCCGTCGCTTTGAATGCGACGGGTTGCACCTCGGGTGTGGAGGTGGCACCTTGCTCCAAGTTGACAATGTGTTTGGAGTCTTTGATCATAAGTTCAAAGCTCACAAACTTGCCAATCACCTCCTCAGGAGACATCTATTTGTATCTAGGATCCCCACGTATTAATTGAACTTGAGTAGGATTATGAAATACGAGGGATCTAAGAATAACCTTGACCATTTCATGGTCATCCCAGTTTGTGCTCCCGAGGTTGCGCACTTGATTGACCATCTTCTTGAGCCAGTTGTACATGGCTTGCGGCTCTTCCTCTTTGTTGAGGACGAATCGACCGAGTTCTCACTCGATCTTTTCGCGCTTGGTGATCTTGGTCACCTCGTCCCCTTCGTGCGCGGTTTTGATGATGTCCCAAATTTCTTTGGTGTTCTTTAACCCTTGCACCTTGTTATGCTCCTCTTGACACAAGGAGGCAAGGAGTATAGACGTGGCTTGAGAGTTAAAGTGCCTGATTTGGGCGGCCTCGTCTGAGTCGTAGTCCTCATCCCCCATCTTTGGTGCCTGCGTTCCAAACTCAACAATATCCCAAATACTTTTGTGGAGTGAGGTTAGATGGTGCCTCATTTTATCACTCCACATACAATAATCTTCACCATCAAAATATGGTGGTTTGCCTAAGGGAACGAAAAGTAATGAAGCGCGCTTTAAAATACGGGGATAGCGTTGGGGCATCTTACTGTACTTCTTGAGCTCATGGCGCTTAGAAGTAGTGGTCGACTCGGAGCTTGATGTAGAGGGTGACGAAGAGTCGGTCTCATAGTAGACCACCTTCTTCATCTTCTTCTTCTTGTCACCTCTTCGATGGGACTTCATGGAGGAAGAGGATTCCTCCTTATGTTTGTTGATGGACTCCCTTGAGAGAGTCCTCCCCGAGCTTGCGGCCTTGTCGCCGGTCATGATCTCCCTCTTGGCGTGCTCTCCAGACATCACTTCAAGTTGGTTAGACTCTTAATAAAGCACTGGCTCCGATACCAATTGAAAGTCGCCTAGAGGGGGTGAATAGGCGAAACCTGAAATTTATAACTTTTAAACACACACTACAAGCCGGGGTTAGCGTTAGAATTAAATTCAAGTTCGAAAGAGAGGGGAAAACAAATCAAACAAGAGTCAAGGCGAGTGAACACGATGATTTCTTTTACCGAGGTTCGGTTCCAAAGAATTTAGTCCCCGTTGAGGAGGTCACAAAGACCGGCTCTATTTCAACCTTTCCCTCTCTCAAACAGTCACTTAGACCGAGTGAGCCTTCTTCCTTAATCTCACGGGTCACTTAGACCCCGCAAGGATCACCACACACTTGGTGTCTCTTGCCTCGCTTACAAAGCACTTGAGAATAAGAATGGGAAAAGAAAAAGGCCAAGCCAAGCAACAAGAGCAACAAAAGAACACAAAACACCCTCTCTCAAGTCCCTAATGGAATTGAGTTGATTTGGAGGCTTAGAGAGGATTCAATCTATTTGATGTGTCTTGGAGTGGAGTCTTTTGCTCTTGTATTGAATGAGATGTTTGGAATGCTTGGATGGTTATGAATGAGGTGGTTGGGGGTATTTATAGCCCCTAACCACTTCCATAGCCGTTGGTGAAGCCTGCTGGCGATGGGCACACCGGACAGTCCCGTGCGCCACAGGATAGGCACTGTTCCTTGTCCGGTGCGCCGCCACGTCACCCAACTGTTAGGGTTTGGAGCTGGTCGACCATTGGAGTCTTTGTCTTCTTGCGGCACCAGGCAGTCTGGTGCCCCTCTGACTTCGCTGTTCTGACTTCTGCACGACACTGTTCATCACTATAGCACTTTGCAGAGTCAACCGTTGGCGCAGGGAGCCGTTGCTTCGCTGGCACACCGGACAGTCTGGTGAATTATAGCGGAGCGCGCCCTAGAATTCCCGAGAGTGGCTGGTTTGGAATTGTACGGCCTGGCGCACCGGACACTGTCCGGTGGGACACCGGACAATCCGGTGCGCCAAATTCCAGCACACTCTAAGTCCTTTGCTCCACTTAAATTATGTCCCTAACTTTATTTCTTTCTTGGTTTGTGTTGAACCTTATGCACCTGTAATACATGAATTCTAGACAAACTAGTTAGTCTAATTGTTTGCGTTGGTCGTCAACCACCAAAAATAATTATAGGAAATGATTAACCCTATTTCCTTTTCACCGCTCACCTCAGCGTGGACACCATGCCTATGGCAACCCTGACTGCAGGACCAGGATAAATTTAGAACCATAGATCGTCAGTGTTGGATCATGTAATTAGTGTTTAAAATAGAAGTCATAGTCTTAGCCTTAGTCTTATTCTTAGTTAGTCGTAGCTAGGTAGGGTAGTTTGCTTATCCTGTGTTTTTTATGTTTGTCATGATGAACTATGATGGATTTAGATCTTTGTAATGACTGTCGCCAGAGTGTGGGTATCCCTGCACTTTGGTTTACCTGTTAATATTAATAAAATTAGTTATCTAGTTGGGAAGCCTTTTTATTCTACTTACCTCTTTATCTGGAAAGTTGTGTTTGCCTGTGTTGGAAGTCAATGAAGGTGCTTACCTGTTTAGTATTGTGGAAGAATTCTATACTCTTTTCTTATGCTGCAAGTTTTGCAAGATCGGTTCTGATGTGTGAATGCACTCTGCAAATGTCAGACAACAGACGCAGAGGAGGAAGGCGTGCTCAGCAGGGGCAACCAGCATCGCAAGATGAGGCACCTCAGCCACAGTTGCCACCACCGCCCCCGATGATAATAGAGCAGATGTTCCTAATGCAGACTCAGGCAGTCCAAGCTATTGGTCAGACTCTGGCCGCCATGCAACAAGCGCAGCAACAACCCCACCTCAAACTCAGATGCAAGTGCAGATGCTTCAAATGCCCAGAGACAAGCGTGCTGAATTCATGAAAGGTCATCACCCAGTGTTCGCTCACTCTGCTGACCCCAGAAGATTGGCTGCGTACCATGGAGCAGGAGTTACACATCGCTCAATGTGATGACAGAGAGAAAGTTCTGTATGGTCCCCATATGTTGAGGGGAGCAGCTCAGTCTTGGTGGGAGTCCTACCTCTCCACCCACGCCAACCCCGACACCATCATCTGGGAGGAATTCAGAGATAATTTCCATCAGTATCATGTTCTGGCAGGTCTGATGATAGTGAAGAAAGAGGAATTTTTGGCGCTCAAGCAAGGGCCCATGTCAGTCAGTGAGTATCGAGATAGATTTCTGCAGTTGTCCCGCTATGCTCCTGAAGATGTCAACACAGATGCCAAGAGACAATATCGTTTCTTGAGAGGCTTAGTCGATCCCCTACACTATCAGCTGATGAACCATACCTTCCCCCACATTTTAGCACTGATCATAGAGCAATCATGTCAGAGAAGAAGCGCAAGGAGATGGAGGATCGCAAGCGCAAGATTGGTGGACCTAAGCCTAGGAGCAGCAATCGCCCCTGTTTCTCAAGCAACCCACCTCAGTAGTTCAAGCAGAATTAGCGCCTGCCTCAGCAGCAGTTTCAGAGGCAGTATCCTCAGCATCAGCAGCAGAATCGCCAGAACAATCAGTCAGGAGGAAGTCAGTTCCAGAGGCAGAATCAGCAGGCACCTCGTCTTCCTGCCCCAACAACCAACCAGAGCAGTCAAGCAACCCTAGTGAAAGGTGGAGGCAGAGCATGTTTCCATTGTGGAGAGCAAGGCCATTAGGTGATGCATTGCCCAAAGAAGACATCCCAGTAGCAGCCAGGCCCTAGTGCCCCAGCGAAGCAGAATGTGTCACAGCCAGGAGTAGGCAACCGCGTCCAGACACGTTACAACCATGGGAGACTGAACCATTTGGAGGCTGAAGCAGTTCAGGAAACACCAGACATGATAGTAGGTATGTTTCTAATCGACTCCTATATTGCAGAAGTATTATTTGATACTGGAGCAACACATTCATTCATTACTGCATCATGGGTAGAAGCGCATAACCTTCCAATAACTACCATGTCAACCCCCATTCAAATTGATTCAGCTGATGGTAAAGTTCGAGCCGATAGTGTTTGCTTGAATGTAAGTGTGGAAATAAGGGGGATAGAGTTTCTCGCTAACCTCATAGTAATGGGTACTTAGGGAATATATGTTATCATAGGGATAAATTGGCTAGATAAGTACGAAGCATTTATCAGCTTTGATAAGAGGACAATTAAGTTGGTGTCCCACTAGGAGAAGAAGTGGTGACTGAGTTAGTCTAGCCCAAGCCAAGAAAAGGAGGTTGTCACCAGATGGCTATTGATAGCAACGAGGCAGATCCACTCGAGACTATCAAGGTTGTGTCAGAATTTCCGGACGTGTTCCCAAAAGATTTACTAGGTATGCCACCTGAGCGAAAAGTTGAGTTTGCCATAGTGCTTCTTCCTGGAACCGCCCCCATTTCTAAAAGAGCCTACATGGTATTAGGACCAGATTTAGTTGAGCTCAAGAAGCAAATAGATGAGCTGTCAGAGAAAGGCCACATCAGACCAAGTACCTCACCTTAGGTCGCCCTTGTCCTGTTCGTGGAGAAGAAGGATGGCACTAGGAGGATGTGCATCGATTACCGAGCTCTGAATGAAGTCACAATCAAGAACAAGTACCCCTTGCCCAGAATAGAATATCTGTTCGACTAGCTGAGAGGAGCCAACATGTTCTCAAAGATAGATCTAAGGTTAGGTTATCATCAGCTCAGGATCCGACCTTCAGACATTCCAAAGACGGCATTCATTACCAAGTATGGGCTATATGAATTCACTGTTATGTCTTTTGGCCTGACGAATGCACCAACCGTCTTCAAGAATCTAATGAATAGTGTATTCATGGATTATCTTGACAAGTTTGTGGTGGTATTTATTGATGACATTCTCATATATTCTCAAAGTGAGGAGGAGCATGTGAATCATCTAAAGATGGTATTGCAGAGATTGCAAGAGCACCAGTTGTACGCAAAGTTGAGTAAGTGCGAATTCTGGATTGATGAAGTCCTGTTCTTGGGTCACATAATAAACAAAGATGGATTGGCTGTGGATCCGAAGAAAGTTGTAGACATTCTAAACTGGAAAGCGCCAACAGATGCTCGAGGAATCAAGAGCTTCATTGGAATGGCCAAATATTATTGGCGATTCATTAAAGGATTTTCGAAGATCGCAAAACCAATGATAGCTTTGCTAGCTATCGGTACCCCCGAACAGGGGTACCCCTACTACTGTTTCAAGACGTAGTGCCCACATGGCTATCTCTTAGCCACGCAGCAATAATGTCGCGACTGGGGCCAGGCCATGACTAGGCCCAGTCGCGGACTGCCACTCAGGGCCCACAGCAGCGTCCGACCGCACCACGTGGGCAGGTCCGGAGCCACCACGTGTCCGGGAAAGGAGTGCTCCAGGACGTCGACAGTAAGTCCGGACCCCCATGGGAAAGCGCCGAACCTCTGGGTATGCAGGCAGGACCCCTAGGGGAGGTCCGGGACCACCACGTGTGCAGGCCGGGTCCGTGGGATGGAGACCGGACCCCCTGCGTGGGGTCCAGACCACCCACGGCAGGGTCCTAGAATTCTAAGGTAAGAAATACTTAAGCCCTGGTCAAGGACCAGGCTAGGGTCCGGTGCTGGCATGTGTCCGGATCCCAACCTGTACGCTTCTGCTCCCCGCCCAGGTGGAGACCCGATGCCGCCGCGTGGCCCATGGCCCGTGACGTAAGCCAACGGGCGGAGCCTGACGTATGGCCTCTATGTCGCGGGCCGCACCGCAGGCTATGCCACAAGCTACGCTACCTCAGCATTAAATGCGGATAGGCGCATCACCTATCCATCCTGCTGACGGGCGATGTGCCACATCAACATTTAATCGCCCTGTCCACTCCGCTGGCAGGCGATGTGCCGCCTCGGCATTTAATGAGCCCTCTCTATTCCTCTGGCGGACAGCGACCGGGCCATCCTGCAGGCGGCGAACCTGTCCAATCAATTGGCAGGTGGCGTGTCCATACTGCTGCATATTCTGCACTCATGATGGCTCGCTCGTTACCGAGGGGGCAGCCGCGAGAAGTCGATACTGTAAGCGCTACGGACATTACTACACTCGGAGATCGCCCGGAAGTTGCAGGCGTTAGTTATTTCCCTCCATTTTGCCCCTAGGCCCGCATGTCGGGGCCCAGTGCCCTGGTACATGCCCCCTTGGTCTATAAAAGGGAGGGCACATGGAGTAACAGACAGACACACTTAGACCCAGCTGAGGCTCACAAGTTCATACAAGCTCTCACAGCAATACAACACATAGTGGAGTAGGGTATTACGCTCCGGCTGCCTGAACCACTCTAAATCTTTGTGTTCTTGTGTGTTCATCCCCCAATCTCGTAACAGGCAAAACGCTTAGGCCCCTCTTCATCTTAGGATTTAAGGCGGGTGCATTCCGCCACCCGGCCGGAGATTTCCTCTCTGACACTAGCCAACAAAGTTGAATTCAAGTGGACCCAGAAGTGCCAAGAAGCCTTTGAAGCGCTGAAAGAGAAGTTGACTACATCGAATGTCTTAGTCTTGCCTGATGTGCACAAGCCCTTCTCGGTGTATTGCGACGCTTGTTACACTGGCTTGGGATGTGTATTGATGCAAGAGGGAAGAGTTGTAGCTTACTCGTCACGGCAGCTAAAGGTTCATGAGAAGAATTATCCAATCCATGACCTAGAGTTGGCAGCAGTGGTTCATGCACTGAAGACATGGAGGCATTATCTGTACGGGTAGAAATGTGAAGTCTACATAGACCACAAGAGTCTGAAGTACATATTCACCTAGTCGGAGCTGAATATGAGACAACATAGGTCGTTAGAATTGATCAAAGACTATGAATTGAAAATTCACTATCATCCAGGCAAAGCAAACGTGGTGGCCGATGCTTTAAGCAGGAAAAGTCAAGTCAATATGATGGTCGCTCTCCCGATGCCTTATGAGTTGGCCAAATAATTTGATAGGTTGAGCCTCGGATTTTTGAATAACATGAGAGGAGTAACAGTTGAGTTAGAACCCACCTTAGAGCGGGAAATCAAAGAAGCACAGAAGAATGATGAGAAGATCAATGAAATCCAGCAACTGATTCTAGAAGGAAGAGGCAAGGACTTTCGGGAAGATGCAGAAGGTGTGGTATGGTTAAAGGACCGTTTGTGTGTTCCCAATGTCCAGTCTATTCGGGAGTTGATCCTCAAAGAAGCTCATGAGACAGCTTATTCCATACACTCTGGAAGTGAGAAGATGTACCAGGATCTGAAGAAGAAATTCTGGTGGCACGGAATGAAAAGGGAAATCATGGAGCATGTGGCTATATGTGATAGTTGTTAGAGGATCAAGGCAGAGCATCAGAAGCCAGCTGGATTGTTGCAGCCATTGCGAATTACTCAGTGGAAATGGGATGAAATCGGGATGGACTTCATAGTTGGATTGCCTCGCACTCGAGCCGGCTACGATTCCATTTGGGTAGTGGTGGACCGCTTGACCAAGTTAGCCCACTTCATACCTGTTAAGACTAGCTACAACAGTGCAGTATTGGCGAAGCTGTACATGTCCCGGATCATTTGTCTTCATGGTGTGTCAAAGAAGATAGTGTCAGACAGAGGAACACAGTTCACCTCTCATTTCTGGCAGCAGTTGCATGAAGCCTTGGGTACACATCTGAATTTCAGTTCAGCTTATCATCCGCAAATAGACGGTTAGACTGAAAGAACTAACTAAGTCCTCGAAGATATGTTGAGAGCTTGTGCGCTGCAAGATCAGTCTGGATGGGACAAGAGGTTACCTTATGTAGAATTCTCCTATAACAACAGTTACCAGGCCAGCTTGAAGATGTCACCATTTCAGGCGCTTTATGGGAGGAGTTGTAGAACTCCGTTGCAATGGGAACAGCCTGGAGAAAAGCAAGTGTTTGGGCCAGACATTTTGCTCGAAGCTAAGGAGAACATCAAGATGGTTCGGGATAATCTAAAGACAACATAGTCAAGGCAGCGAAGTTATGCAGACACAAGAAGGAGAGAGCTGAGTTTCGAAGTTGGAGATTTTGTCTACCTGAAGGTATCGCCTATCAGAGGAGTCAGAAGATTCGGAGTCAAAGGCAAGCTAGCGCCCCGATATGTTGGTCTGTATTAGATTCTCGCAAAGCGTGGAGAAGTGGCTTATCAACTTAGTTTGCCAGAAAATTTGTCGGCAGTGCATGATGTCTTTCATGTGTCTCAGTTGAAGAAGTGTCTGCGTGTGCCAGAAGAGCAGTTACCAGTGGAAGGTCTAGAAGTCCAAGAAGATTTGACCTACATAGAGAAGCCAACGCAGATTCTTGAGACTAAAGACAGGGTCACTCAGAGGAACACTATCAAAATGTGCAAAAGTCAGATGGGGTCACCACTCTGAGGAAGAAGCAACTTGGGAGCGTGAAGATGATCTGATGGCTAAATATCCCAAACTCTTTGCTAGCCAACCTTGAATCTTGAGGGCGAGATTCTTTTAAGGGGGATAGGTTTATAATGCCCTGAACTTGAGGGGTATATTTTTTCTTCTCGGATACTCACCAAATTTGGGCGTTACTCTCTTTTCTCTTCCCATTTCGCTCCTTCTTCCCATTTTCAAAGAAGTATAACGACTGGTGTCTGTCTCGCGTGCAAACAAAAAACCTAAGTTGACATGGGGGTTGTATCATGCCGAAGCATATTTCTTTTGTCTGATGATTGTGTTTAATCGCGCATCTGTCTTGCCTCGTTTCGGGTTCTTGATTCACAGTTGGATTTCGATTAGTGGTCGTGCGTGCTGTGGGTTTTCGGCCTATGACGCCACCCAACCCAACCTGGCCCGGCGCACCCCGCGTGCCCCTGGCTTCCCCACACCCCATGCGTGCCCCCTCTCCCTTTCTCTCATTTGGTTTTCCCGCGTAGCAACTCCCTCTCCCTCTCTTCCACCTCTCTCCCACCTCTTTGCCCTAGGTGATCCGGTGGACGGTTATCGCCGGATTTTGGATCCCAAGGTGAGCTCCCCTCTCCTCTTCTCTCTCCCTCTCCCTCCCCTTTCCCCTTCCCTTCCCTCTCCCCTGCGCGTGTGCCCCTCTTCTTCCCCCCCCCCACGCCCTCTCCCCTGGCGGCGCCTCGCGCGTCGCCCTCTCCCCCGGTGGCCCTGCGCGGCCCCTCTCCCCCGGTGGACCCCCGCGTGGCCCCTCTCCCTCGCGCGGCCCCGCGTGACGCCCTCTCCCCTGGCGGCCCTGCGCGACGCCCCTCTCCCCCGGCGCGACCTGCGTGGCCCTCGGCGCGAGCAGCGCGTCCGCGTGAGCGTGCATCCCTAGCGCGCGCGACGTTTAAATTTTAGTTTGATTAGTTTTAAATTTGGTTTAATTAATGTGCTGCGTCGCGCGCTTCGTCGCGCGATGATTTATTTAAAATTCAGATTTATTAGTGTGCGGCGTCGCACGATGATTTGATTTAGTTTTAGATTATTTAGTGTGTGACGTGGCGCGTTTAGTTGCGTGACATTTTGTTTTGAATTCAGTTAAAGTGACGTATGTCGTCGTGCGCTTCATCGTGCGACGCTTTATGTTATTTTCATATTTAATTCAAGTGTTTCGTTGCACGCTTCGTCGCGCGACGATTCGTTTAATTTCAGTTTAGTTTAAGTGTTGTGTCGCGCGCTTTGCCGCGCGACAACTCATTTTATTTTCAGCTCAGTTTTGTGCGTGCTGTCACGCGCTTCGTCGCGCGGCAACTCGCCCCCGTTTTTGGCTTAGTTCACGTGTGCCGTCATGCGTCTCGCCGCACGACAATCCTTTTAAATTTACCTCGAATCATTTGTGATAATTAAACATATAGCATAACCTTATTCTATGCATAACATGATTGTCAAATTAATACGATTATGTTTAGACGAGTACTTTAATCTATAACTGCTTAACATAATCGCTTTTCGACCATAGCCTCGACCATTGTTTTTCCCTTTCTCGCTTAGTCGTAGGTGCGAGCCTTGCGCCGTACATCTGTCTATTTATTATATTTTACTGCATGGTGTACTGTTCTTTTTATATTAAATTTGTGGAATGTATGTTTGAACTCGTATAGATAACGGTCAGTTGGCGGAGTCCAAAGGAGTTGCAGGTGAAGACCCTGAGCAGCAGCTGGTTGGTGAAGGCAAGTGTCCCTTGATCCATCTATGTCCTAATCATTTCATAATTCACTCCCCGCATTTACACAATTTATATCTAAGGATTGACTAGCTTTTGTTTATCTTGTCCTTGTTTACCTATTTGGGTTGGGTTATTTTGGTTTAGCTTTATGCTAGTGCTTCACACTAATCAATGAACATGATGAGATTATTTATGATATGATGTTTCCCTTTTGATTATGATGATGATACTGTGACATTTAAGGGGACTGGAGCGGTTTTTCGAGTGCCTCTCCGTAAGGACTGGTTCGTTGGATGACCGCCCAAGGCAACGGTGCAACCATGAGGCTGGAATGGGACGCCCTTAGCTGAATAATTAGAGGAACTAAGGTGTAGTTCGCTTCGCCATCGTGACGTAAATGGGGCTCGGTGTATGCGGCTCACTCTGTCGAGGGTGGATTGCCCCTTGGGGAGGAGTGCGGTACATTTAGGATACCTAACGGGCGGCTACAGCCTCATGGAATCTTTGTAAAGGCTACGTAGTGAAACCCTCTATTCACCTTGGTAGTGTTTAAGGGTTTGGTCGGCCCGAGGCAAAAGGGAATCACAACTTGTGGGTAAAGTGTGCAACCTCTGCAGAGTGTTATGAAACTAATATATCAGTCATGCTCGTGGTTATGAGCGGCCAAGGGAGCTCCATTGATTAGAGACACATTGATCAGAGATGTTCAGTTTACAGGTGGCAATGAGGACGATGGTTTTGATTATGATTGTGGTAATGGTTCCTGGTATTCTTTTCATTTGGAAAGGGTACTTTTAGGTTAACAACTTGGGCAAATGCTAAAACCCGACTCTCTACTAGTAATAATAATCTCACCAGCTAAAAGAAACTGTTCGACTTTAACCCCACGTAAAGCTAGTCCACTACAGCCAAACGGGACAATTGCTAAGTACGTTGATGTGTACTCACCCTTGCTTTACACACCAAACCCCCCAGGTTGTCCACGTTGTAGCCACTGCTCAGGAGAAGATGAAGTTGTGGAGGAGGACTTCCAGGAGTTCCAAGAGTACGATGAGTTCTAGGCGTGGGTTAGCAGCAACCCCCAATCGGCTGCCTGTGAAGGCCGTGTTTATCTACGTTTCATTTCCGCACTTTGATAATTGTTAATGACTATATGGATGTCTCGGACATCATGATGTAATCAATTATTACCCTCTTTTATATTATTATTTGAGCACTTTGTGATGATGTCCGGTTATGTAACTGCTGTGTACGTGAATTGCTGATCCTGGCACGTACATGGTTCGCATTCGGTTTACCTTCTAAAACCGGATGTGACATATTGTTAGCAGGAAATTGCAAAGGTTTTGTCCTTTTCTTATTACTGCAACTTACAGATTAACTAAATTGACATTTCTAGGAAGTATCTGATTGAGAGAATTGGAGTTCCATGGGCCCTTAATGCGTCCACTCTAACAGTGGGGAGCAGGAAGAGTTTTGAGGTATGCATAAATTGTAACTTCTATTATAATTATATATATGCTACCTCCTATCAAGATAAACATGATTTTACAAACATGAAAAACATAATGTGTTCCCTTGTCTTTTGCTCCATCCAATCCTCCAACTCATTTTGCCTCTTTTCATCGACCTTTTGCTCTTATTGGCCCTTGGAACCTCAAACTCCAAATCCGAGCAGACATCCTACTCTGTTGAGTTCCATTATGTTTCTATGGTCATCAATAACATATCCAAATGCCGGAATGACCCAAAATCTAATTCCTTCTAGATTTATCACTTTTGATCATTTCTATCAAAGTCTACACAACCGCAAGCTCTTTCTTGTTCTGTCTTTGATACCTTCAAAACCCATAAAGGCTAGATGCACTTTCACACACCCTATGAACCTAGTTAGTGATTGGAAAACACATTTAGTATAGGACAAGCAACACACCTAGAAACAGGTAGAGCGAGCTTTGCTCAAGTTCTCACTGGCTATGTAACTTGTCCAACTAGAGCTAATACATCTAGCAAAGAGTATAGTTGTACATTCGGGCCATCTGGTCTGACCCGCCCCAAGTCTAAAAAGCCCCGACACAACTGAATTCTGGGTCAGTCCGGCCCATAATTATTATGGGTCGTGCCGGACTGGCAAATGCCCTCGGCCCGCGGGGCGACACGTTATTGACTAAACGTGTCGGGCTCATTTTAGGCGATCCAGAATTGTAAAAAGCCCGAAATTCGAATTATGACCTAAAATTCACACAGAGACCCAAATTCATATCAAAGCCCAAAATTCACATCAAAGACTGAAATTTACAACAAAGCTCGAAATTCAAAACACAAACATGTATCATTTAGTAGATATTAACACTTCAAGCTTTATAATTAAAAATCAAAGAACAACGGAGCACAGGAGGACCTCACTGCGCATAAGCAGTGCCACCTCCACCTTCTTCTTCCAGCAGGATGAACACCAGAACACCAAGAATCAGAGGAATCGATCCAAACCGTGACTGGTATCGAGTGGAAGAAGAGGAACAAGGGCTGGCAATTTTTGGCGAGATCCTGAGCAGGGAGCTTGTGTCCATACTTAAGGAGCCGTCCTCGAGGAGGTTGCGCAGGGGCCGACGAAGAGTTCGGCGAGCACCAAACGAACAGGCTGCTGAGCGCCGTCGCCGCTAGGAAGCTAACTTCCTGTTCGTCTACTCCCGTGCGTCCTCCGCACCCTAGCTTTTGTTTTAGCCGGCTGGGGTGGGTTGCTCGGCCTTTGGGCCTTGTAGCGGCCCAGCCTGGCTGGCCTTTTTTAATTAAAGTGAAAATCATTTAAATGGACAGCAACATGTTGAGTTGTCTTGATAATATCACTTGCAGTTTATTGCTTGTTCTGCAAGATTTTTCCTAGGGGAATACTTATTTCCTCAGGCCCTGGTCAGCATTTCTTTGTACTAATTCCATTCTTTAATGCTAACAAATGAGATGCTACTTAACATAGTTGAACATAGTTGTAACGGAAATAAAATTTAGCCTTGAATAGGCGTGCATGGAAAACATTTAGATCTAGCCTGCGCACATGATCATCATGTGTCTGCTATTGACTGCAAACACACTACTTCCCGTCACAAAATTAATGTACAATTCAATAAGAGATATAGGTTCTAAATAGTTCTGTAGAAAAAACACGATCAACCATTTCTATTTATAGAATCTCAAGTTGCAACAAACCAATGGTAAATAGCATGAGCCACATATATATACAAATACAACTTGGAAATTTGATCAAGAATAGTTTGGTGTTTCTGCTTCCAGGTAATTTAGAAGTCATTTACAGATTTAACAATATGAGAAATGTATGTCGGTTGCCCAGAATGGTACATATGAAGACACCCTTAACAGAAAATGTTGAACGGTTGAGTAAGAAACTGATAACAAAAAATCCTTAAAAAATGCAGTGATGGAACTACAACCATAGATCTTAAAAAATGATAGTTCTCACAAAAGATTCGGATTAGCAGAGCAAAGGATGGCCAACATGTAGTTCAGCTTATCCAAACTGATTAAAGCATCAAAAAACATAAGTGAAGGAATTCTAATAGCCATTGTTCTTACGAACTTTATTATGTCCATTTAGTTTTGGGATAAAATGCATATCCAAGGAAACCGGTCATTCAAAAAATACAATGCATTCTCCTTCAGGGGGGCAAGTTCGTTCTTATGAAGTTGAGAAATATGAAAAGAAAATCCAGGGCAAGTGGTCCTAGACAACTATGAGGTGGGTAGGTGGCTAAAAGACATCCTAACAATTCCTATTAGGAATTCATGATGTTGACATTTCAGATAAGATGACTGCGATAACGATAAGAGCTAAAATATGATAAAAATATTTCTTTCAGTAGTTTAATTGGCACCACAGAATCCTCAAACAACATTGCTCTGACCAACTAGATTTCATCAATCAGATTATTTAACATAAAAATGGCATAAAAACTAGATTATTTTTTAGGGATCCTTGCGACAGTACTATCTAAACTCAGAACTAATGTGAAAAACTTAGCTCAGAATTGTGAGAATGTCTGTTGTTACAGAAACCCTAGCTACAGTGCGGCTACAGTACTAGTGTCCTAATGGCTAGGCCCATGTACATATATCTGTAACACCCCCCTGCAGTCGAAACTCTAGCCACTGCAGATGTTGAGACTGGACCGAAACTCTGCAAACACCATGGACGGAAGCCCTTTGGTGAAGACGTCGGCGAACTGGGAGGCGGTCGGGACGTGGAGGACGCGAACATCTCCACAGGCGACCCTCTCGCGGACAAAGTGATGATCGATCTCGACATGCTTCGTGCACTGGTGTTGGACGGGGTTGGTGGAGAGGTAGACAGCGCTGACGTTGTCGCAGAAGACGAGGGTGCTCCATGCTAACGGACTATGGAGCTCTTAGAGCAGCTGACGGAGCCAAGTCGCCTCAGCCACGTCATTTGCCACGGCGTGGTACTCGGCCTCGGCGCTGGAGCGAGAGACGATCGACTGGCACTTCGATGACCAGGAGACGAGGTTGTCCCCTAGGAAGACGGCATAGCCCGAGGTGGACCAACGCGTGTCTGGACAGCCCGCCCAGTCGGCATCGTTGTAGTCACGAAGCTCCGTGGTCGGGGAGCAGCGGAGAAGGAGCCCAAAGTCGATGGTGCCACGCAAGTACTGCAGGACACGCTTCAGCGTGGTGAGGTGTGGCTCCCAAGTCCCGAGGGTTGTGCATGTGAAGGCACACTTGCTAGACGGTGTAAACGATGTTGGGCCGGGTGAAGACGAGGTACTGCAGGGCCCCAGCAAGGCTGCGGTAGCCGGTTGGATCAGCGATGGGGGGGCCTGTGGCAGAGACCTTGCCCTGGGTGTCCACTGGGGTCACGCGGGGCTTGCACTCGGCCATGCCAGCGCGCTCAAGGAGGTCGACGATGTACTACCGTTGGTGAAGGAACATGCCCCGGGGCCTGCGCTCGACGGTGACCCTTAGGAAGTGGTGGAGGGCCCCGAGGTCCCTCATCGCAAACTCCTGCTGGAGGCAGGAGATGATGTGACGCAGGAGCCTAGGGGAGGAGGCGATGAGCATGATATCGTCGACGTATAGGAGGATGTACGCAGTGTCCGGACCGCGATGGAGGATGAATAGGGACGTGTCCGACTTGGCCTCGACGAAACCCTGCGAACACAAGAAAGTGGTGAAGTGACTGTACCAAGCCTGGGGCTTGCTTGAGGCCGTAGAGGGACTTGTTGAGCTTACAGACCATGTCGGGGTGAGCAGGGTCGACAAACCCAACGGGCTGAGTGCAGTAGACCGTCTCTGTCATGGTGCCATGGAAGAAGGCGTTCGCCACGTCGAGTTGGTGGACCGACCAGTCCCTGGACAGAGCTAGAGCCAGAACAGTCCGGACAGTGGCAGGCTTGACCACCGGACTGAAGATCTTGTCATAGTCGACCCTAGGGCGCTGGGTGAAGCCCCGAAGCACATAGCGGGCCTTGTACCGCTCTAGGGACTCGTCGCCGTTCAGCTTTAGCTTGAAGATCCACTTCCCGGTGACCACGTTGGCGTCGAGAGGAGGGGGCACCAGGTCCCAGGTGTGGTTATCCTGGAGATTCGCATACTTCGCTTCCATGGCACGTCGCCACTGGGGGTTGGCAAGCGCACCACGGACAGTCGTGGGTACCGGCGGAAGAGCCGGAGAAGAGGTCGCGGAGAGAATCAGGCGATCAGGTGCCTGGAGGACACCTGCCGCGCGCTGGGTGACCATCGGGTGGATGTGGCGAGGATCCCGGTGGATGACGACAGGGTGATAGGTTGGGGGCTCGGCGCGAGAGCGAGCAGGGGCACCACGTCGACCACGGTGCTGGTACGTCTGGATGGGGTCGGTGTAGCGAGACGACGGGGCAATGTGCATTGGTGCGGGAGGCACCAGGGCCACATGGGTCTGTGCGGGGGACGGCGGGGCCGCACGAGGCGACAGAGGGGATGCTGGCTATGCGAGGGAGGGGGCGCCGGTGGGGCTGTGTAGGGCGACTCAGGAGGCGTCGAGGCCGCACGTGGCTGTGCGGGGGAGGGCGTCACAAGCGGGCCCTCACGAGGCGGAGCAGTGGACAGACCTACAGGGAAGGGGGACACGACAGTGGGGACACAGAGTTGGGGTCGAGGAACATGTCGAGCTCGGTGAGAGAGGCTGCAGGAGAGGAGGAAAAGGGGAAATCCGACTCATCGAAAACGACGTGACGAGAGATGAATACTTTGTGGGAGGTGAGGTCGAGACACCGATATCCCTTATGGTCGAGGGAGTATCCGAGGAAGACACAGCAAGTGGAGCTAGGGGCTAGTTTATGAGGAGCAGTGGAGGCGAGATTAGGGTAGCAAGCGCACCTGAAAATGCGAAGATGGTTATAGGAGGGGTGGATGCCGAAAAGAGCGAAGTAAGGAGTGGGGTGGGCAACCGCCTTGGTGGGAAGACGGTTGAGGAGGTAGGTGGCAGTGGCGAGGGCCTCTGCCCAGTAGTGAGTAGGAAGGGAAGCCTGAAAGAGTAGAGAGCGCACGACATCATTCATCGTGCGAATCATACGTTTAGCCCTGCCGTTTTGAGGAGACGTGTAGGGGCATGACATGCAGAGGTGGATGCCGCGAGAGAGGAAGAAGTCACGGGACGCATTGTTATAGAACTCGCGCCCGTTGTCACACTGGATGCTTCGGATGGTGCGACCGAACTGAGTAGAGACCCAGGCGAAAAAGTGAGACAGGGTGGGAAAAGTGTCCGACTTCTGACATAAAGGAAAAGTCCACAAATAATGCGAGAAGTCATCGAGAATGAGTAAATAATACTTATAGCCAGAAATGCTGATTACAGGGGATGTCCATACATCACAGTGTATTTGATCAAAAATGCCTGCTGCTCTAGAGGAGGAGGTGGGGAATGGGAGCCTAACATGGACCTAACTGACAAGCATGACAGAGGTGCTCAAAAGATCCCCTACAACCAGAAACATAAGTACTACTGGAGAGCTTGGACATCACATCATGCCCGGGGTGGCCGAGACGACGATGCTAAGTCGCAGAAGAGGCGGCCGCTGCAAGAACATGTGGGGCATAGATCGAAGTAGTGGGAGCAGACGGGCGAAGCATGTAGAGGGGCCCGAGGCTATCACACCGAGCGAGAAGAGTCCCGGTGGCAAGATCCTTCACAGAAAGACCAAACGGGTCAAACTCCATGGAACAAGAGTTGTCAGTAGTTAACTGACATACTGAAAGAAGATTTTGAATGATGTGGGGGCAATAAGGACGTTGTTTAAGCGGAAAGGACCGAGAAGGACTGCATCACCTACTGAGGTGACGGGAAGGTCGGGCCTGTTTCTGACAATGATGGAAGAGGGAAGAGAGGGGTGGGCGGGGGAGGTGGAAGATAGAATGCGTGCGTCCGGGGTGGTGTGGTAGGAGGCACCGGAATCCGCCACCCAGTCAGAGACCAAGGTGGGCGAGGCCAGCATCATCGTGGAGAAGGAGCTGGCGAGGGACTGCGCGTCCCACCCGTTAGTCCAAGGCCCCCACATGGGCTGGGCTGGAGACCCCGGGAGTGGCAGAAGACCTTGCTGAGGCTAGGGAGGAGCCGAGGGTGCCGCCGGGGGTGCAGCGGCAAAGAAGACCGGCTGAGAGGCGGTGGGGCGAGGTACCCGCGGATGGCCAGGGCCACATGTGAATGGTGCCAGTCCATAGGTTGTAGAAGGATGGCCATTGAGAGCCACCCGAGGAGCCACCACGGCCTCCCGACGGGCCACCGCCACTGCGTCCGCCCTTGCGACCATGGCCGTGACTGCGGCTGCGAGCCCCCCCGAAGCCAGCAGTTTGTCGTGGAGCTCCAGAGGGCAACGGTGCCAGTGTGCGGGGAGCAGGAACCCCCCAGAGTCGGAGGGGGCAGCCCGAGGTGCGCTGTAGAGGGCCGTGGCGGGAGCGGTGGTTGCAGTGGTGGAGAGGTGAAGCTCCTCAAGAAGCAGATCATTCTTAGCCTCCACAAAGGTGGGAAACGGCTTCATGCGGGTGAGGATGGGGGCCACGCGATCGAAGCGAGGACTCAGACCATGGAGGAGGTTGAGCACGAGGCTCTCATCGGTCATGGGGCCCTGACGGTGTGGAGAGTGTCCGCCATCGTCTTCATCTGATGACAGTACTCGTCCACAAAGAGATCGCCCTGAACAAGCTGGTGGAAGGCGGTCTCTAGGTACAGGATCTGAGTGTGGCGGTTGCCGAGGAACTGAACCTCAAGGGCACCCCAGATACGGTGAGCAGTATTGTTCGACACTCGAACGATGTCCTGAAGTTCGGGTGTGAGGGTGCCATGGATCAAAGAGAGCACCACTTCGTCCATTAGGAGCCAATCCTCCATCGGTGCAGCGACCGTGGGGAGGACGTGGTTGGCGAGGGCGTAGCGGCGGAGGGTCTGCAGGACCTGGTCGTGCCACCGAGGATACTGAGTGGAGTCCGGCGCGAGAACGTCGGTGACGGTTGCCCGGATGCTGCTGAGGGTCGCCGCCTAGGCGTGAAGAGAGGCGTGAAGGGTCAAGGCTGGGACGGGCGTGGGCTCAAAAGTGTCGGCGCTGTGACGAGCGGACATGGGAGAACCAGCCGAGATGCCCTTGCCAGCGAAGCAACGGTAGGTCTCGGCGTACTAGCGCTCGATGGCGTCGGCAACCTCCTGTTCCTGCTCAAGGGCACGAGCGGCGTCCTTGGCCCACTAGCGAGCCGCCGCAATGGCAGACGGGTGGCAGCGAGGATGGTGGCAGCGTCATCCGAAGGGGAAGGAGCATGCAGTGTAGAGGTGATAGCGGACAACTGGCTGTAGATCGTCGTGCCAATGGTGCCATCGGGAAAAACTAGGGGCAACAACAGGGCGTCGTCATGTCCTAGCATGGCGGTCTGGGACGTGGGAGGAAGGGAGATCGGCGCAGGACAGACACCAACAAAGCCGGAGTCGGCCGGACCCGGCAGCGGCACGGGCAAAGGAAGCGCTGGCGGTGCAGGGGCGTGGAAGGAGGGGCAGCGGGGCCGGGGGCGGGCAGACCCGACGGCAGAGGTGTGGCCGACGCGGGCTGTGCGCCGGTGGGGCCGGAGCCGCCGGAGGACGATGGCGACGTGGGCTCCCGGCCATGAGGGCCAGCCCAGCGGGTGGTCGCGCGGTCAACACGGGGCCGCCGGATCCGGCGGAGGGAGGCGGCGGTGCGGGAAGCCCGGCCATGGGGGCCGACGGCGCGGAGTGCCCGGCTAGAGGCACGCCACACGCGGGAGGAGAGGGCGCGGCCAACGCAGCCCTGTAGGAGAGAGGGAGAGGAGGGAGAGGAGGGAAGAGCTCGCTGGAGGAGGGGAGAGGGGGTCGGCCAGCCATGGGGCGGCGGAGGCTAGAGGAAGGGAGGGGTGGCGGCGGCGGATAGAACAGTCAAGGCTTTGGTACTATGTGAGAATGTCTGCTGTACAGAAACCCTAGCTACAGTTGAAAGTCACCTAGATGGGGGTGAATAGGCAGAATCTGAAAATTATAAACTTAAGCACACACTACAAGCCGGGGTTAGCGTTAGAATTAAAATCGAGTCCGAAAGAGAGGGTGAAAAACAAATCAAAGGCAAATGAAGTGGGTGACACGGTGATTTTTTTTACCGAGGTTCGGTTCTTGCAAACCTACTCCCCGTTGAGGTGGTCACAAAGACTGGGTCTCTTTCAACCCTTTCCCTGTCTCAAATGGTCACCTAGACCGAGTGAGCTTTTCTCCTTAACAAAATGGGTCACTTAGACCCCTATAAGGACCACCACAACTTGGTGTCTCTTGCTTTGATTACAAGTGTCTTGAGAACAAGAAAGAGGAAGAAGAAAAGCGATCCAGGCGCAAGAGCTCAAAGAACACGAGCAAAACTCTCTCTCTAGTCACTAATTGCTTTGAGTGGAATTGGGACTTGGAGAGGCTTTGATTCAATCTATTTGTGTCTTGTATTGAATGCACTAGCTCTTGTATTGAGTGAGATGTCTAAAAAACTTGGATGCCTTGAAGTGGTGGTGGTTGGGGGGATTTATAGCCCCAACCACCAAAATGGCCATTGGGAAGGCTGTCTGTCGATGGGCGCACCGGACAGTCCGATGCGCCACCGGACACTGTCCGGTGCGCCAGCCATGTCACCCAACCGTTAGGGTTCGACCGTTGGAGCTCTGACCGCCTGGGCCACCGGACAGTCCGGTGCCGCACCGGACAGGTACTATTCACTGTCTGGTGCGCCTTCTGGCGCCTGCTCTGACTTTGCGCGAACTGTCCGCGCATTATAGCGCTTTTCAGGTTTCCGTTGGAGTCGACCGTTGCGCTGTAGCCATTGCTCCGCTGGCACACCGGACAGTCCGGTGCCACACCGGACAGTCCGGTGAATTTTAGCGGAGTGGCTTTTCCAGAAACCCGAAGGTAGCGAGTTTGAGTTGATCTGCCCTGGTGCACCAGACAGTCCGATGCACCAGACCAGGGCAGACTTCGGTTGCTTTTGTTCCTTTCTTTTTGAACCCTAACATTAACTTTTTATTGGTTTGTGTTGAACCTTTGGCACCTGTAGAACATATAATCTAGAGCAAACTAGTTAGTCCAATTGTTTGTGTTGGGCAATTCAACCACCAAAATCATTTAGGAAAAGGTTTGACCCTATTTCCCTTTCAATCTCCCCCTTTTTGGTGATCGATGCCAACACAAACCAAAGCAAATATATAAGTGCAGAATTGAAATAGTTTGCATAATGTAAGTGCATAGGTTGCTTGGAGTGAAATCAATATATTATTTCAATAGATATGCATGGATTGCTTTCTTCTATTTTAACATTTTGGACCATGCTTGCACCACTAGTTTTGTTTTTGCAAATTCTTTTGGAAAATCTTTTCAAAGTCTTTTTGCAAATATTCAAAGGTATAAGAATAAGATTGAAAGAAGCACTTTCAAGATTTGAAATTTTCTCCCCATGTTTAAATGTTTTTCCTTTGACTCAAACAAAACTCCCCCTAAATGAAATCCTCCTCTTAGCTTTCAAGAGGGTTTTGGGAAATACCAATTGAGATACTTTCATTTAGAGAAATACCAATTTTGAAAGATACTAGTTAGAAATATACCAATAAGAATTTTCAAAACACAATTAAAAATTAGATGGTGGTGCGGTCCTTTTGCTTTGGGCTAATACTCTCTCCCCCTTTGGCATTAATCGCCAAAAACGGAGACTTTGGGAGCCCTTTTAAAATCTCTCCCTCTTTGGCCAACAATGTATGAGTGAAGATTATACCAATGTGGAGAGATGGCGGAATACCGGCAAAGAGTAAATAGTACTGATGGAGTTGAGTGGAAGCGTCGTCTTTGCCAAATACTCTATTTCCCTTTCAATTCTATGACTAAGCATAAGAATACACTTGAAAACATATTAGTCATAGACATAAGAGAGATATGATCAAAGGTATATAAATGAGCTATGTGTGCAAAGTATCAATCAAAATTCCGAGAATCAAGAATGTTTAGCTCATTCCTAAGTTTGGTAAAGGTTTTCTCATCTAATGGTTTGGTAAAGATATCGGCTAATTGTTCTTTGGTGTTAATATAGGCTATCTCGATATCCCCTTTGTTGGTGATCTCTCAAAAAGTGATACCGAATGGCTATGTGCTTAGTGCGGCTGTGTTCAACGGGATTATCCGCCATGCGGATTGCACTCTCATTATCACATAGGAGAGGGACTTTGCTAAATTTGTAGCCATAGTCCCTGAGGGTTTGCCTCATCCAAAGTAATTGCGCACAGCAATGGCCTGCGGCAATATACTCAGCTTTGGCGGTAGAAAGAGCTACTGAGTTTTGTTTCTTTGAAGCCCAAGACACCAGGGATCTCCCTAGAAACTGACAAGTCCCTGATGTGCTCTTCCTATCAATTTTACACCCGGCCCAATCAGCATCTGAATATCCTAATAAATCAAAAGAGGATCCCTTGGGGTGCCAAAGGCCAAACTTAGGAGTATAAACTAAATATCTCAAGATTCTTTTCACAGCCCTAAGGTGAACTTCCTTAGGACCGGCTTGGAACCTTGCACACATGCATACTGAAAGCATAATATCCGGTCGAGATGCACATAAATAGAGTAGGGATCCTATCATCGACTGGTATACCTTTTGATCTATGGATTTACCTCCCGTGTCGAGGTCGAGATGCCCATTGGTTCCCATGGGTGTCTCAATGGGTTTGGCATCCTTCATTCCAAACTTGGTAAGTATGTCTTGTATGTACTTTGTTTGGCTGATGAAGGTGCCCTCTTGGAGTTGCTTAACTCGAAATCCTAGAAAATACTTCAACTCCCCCATCATAGACATCTCCAATTTTTGAATCATGATCCTACTAAACTCTTCACAAGTAGATTTGTTAGTAGACCCAAATATGATATCATCAACATAAATTTGGCATACAAACAAATCTTTGGCAATAGTTTTAGTAAAGAGAGTAGGATCGGCTTTGCCGACTTTGAAGCCATTAGTGATAAGAAAGTCTCGAAGGCATTCATACCATGCTCTTGGGACTTGCTTGAGCCCATAAAGCACCTTTGAGAGCTTATAAACATAGTTAGGATACTCACTATCTTCAAAGCCGGGAGGTTGCTCAACATAGACCTCTTCCTTGATCGGTCCATTGAGGAAGACACTCTTCACGTCTATTTGATAGAGCTTAAAGCCATGGTAAGTAGCATAGGCAAGTAATATGCGAATTGACTCAAGCCTAGCTACGGGTCCATAAGTTTCACCGAAATCCAAACCTTCGACTTGTGAATAACCCTTGGCCACAAGTCGTGCTTTGTTCCTTATTACCACACCATGCTCATCTTGCTTGTTGCGGAATACCCACTTGGTACCTACAACATTTTGGTTAGGACGTGGAACTAAATGCCATACCTCATTCCTCGTGAAGTTGTTGAGCTCCTCTTGCATTACCAACACCCAATCCGAATCTCTTAGTGTATCCTCTATCCTGTAAGGCTCAATAGAGGACACAAAAGAGTAATGTTCACAGAAATGAGCGACTCGAGATCGAGTAGTTACCTGAAAGGGAATTAGGCTTACACCTATTTCCTAAACTAATTTTGGTGGTTGAATTGCCCAACACAAATAATTGGACTAACTAGTTTGCTCTAGTTTATAAGTTCTACAGGTGCCAAAGGTTCACAACAAGCCAATAAAAAGACCAAGAATGGGTTCAATAAAAGAGAGCAAAGGGACAACCGAAGGCACCCTGGTCTGGCGCACCGGACTGTCCGGTGTGCCACCGGACAATGTCCGGTGCACCAGGGGACTTGAAGCTAAACTCATCACCTTCGGGAAAACTCAGAGGTGCTCCACTGTAATTCAATGGACTGTCCGGTGTACACCGAACAGTGTCCGGTGGTCCAAGGAGAAGCGACTCTGAACTCGCCAGCTTCGGGAATCCGCTCCGCTATAATTCACCGGACATGTCCGGTGTACACCAGACTGTCCGGTGTAACGGTGGAGCAACGGCTACTTTGCACCAACGGTCACCTGCAGAAGAAATTAATGCGCGCCAGAGCGCGCAGAAGTCAGGCACGCGCGAGGTGGCGCACCGGACACTCTACAGTACATGTCCGGTGCGCCACCGGACATCTAGGCGGGCCCAACAGTCAGAGCTCCAACGGTCGGAACCCAACGGCCTGGTGACGTGGCTGGCGCACCGGACACTGTCCGGTGTGCACCGGACTATCCGGTGCATCATGCGACAGACAGCCTCCACCAAACGGCTAGTTTGGTGGTTGGGGCTATAAATACTCCCAACCACCCCACATTCAAGTCATCCAAGTTTTCCACCTTCCAACCACTTACAAGAGCTAGGCATTCAATACAAGACACACCAAAGTGATCAAATCTTCTCCCAATTCCACACAAGGCTTTAGTGATTAGAGAGAGAGATTTGTTGTGTTCTCTTGAGCTCTTGCGCTTGGATTGCTTCTTTTCTTTCTCATTTGTTCTTATGATCAAAACTCATTTGTAACCGATGCAAGAGACACCAATTGTGTGGTGGTCCTTGCGGGGAAGTTTTGTTCCCGATTGATTTGAGAAGAGAAGCTCACTCGGTCCGAGGGACCGTTTGAGAGAGGGAAAGGGTTGAGATAGACCCGGCCTTTGTGGCCTCCTCAACGGGGAGTAGGTTTGAGAGAACCGAACCTCAGTAAAACAAATCCACGTGTCTCACTCTTTATTCGTTAGCAATTTGTTTTGCTCCCTCTCTCTCAGACTCATTATTATTTCTAACGCTAACCCGGCTTGTAGTTGTGTTTAAGTTGTTAAATTTCAGATTCGCCCTATTCACCCTCCCTCTAGGCGACTTTCAATTGGTATCAGAGCCCGGTGCTTCATTAGAGCCTAACCGCTCGAAGTAATGTCGGGAGATCACGCCAAGAAGGAGATGGAGACCGGCGACAAGCCCACTACAAGCCACGGGGAGACTTCATCGGAAGAGTCCCGCAACAAAAGGAAGGAGAAGAAAGACTCCTCCTACAAAGGGAAGGGGAAGGAAAAGAAATCCTCTTCCCACAAGTCGCATCGGAGAGGCGACAAGCACAAAAGGATGAGGAAAGTGGTCTACTACGAGACCGACTCTTCATCACCATCGACCTCCGGCTCCGACGCGTCGTCCGTCACTTCTAAGCGCCATGAGCGCAAGAAGTATAGTAAGATTCCCCTACGCTACCCACATATTTCAAAGCGTACTCCTTTACTCTCTGTTCCATTAGGCAAACCACCGGTTTTTGACGGTGAAGATTATAATATGTGGAGTGATAAAATGAGGCATCATCTAACCTCACTCCACACAAGCATTTGGAATGTTGTTGAGTTTGGTGTACAGGTACCTTCCGTAGGGGATGAGGACTACGACTCGGACGAA
The DNA here is from genome assembly GCA_029449295.1 of Zea luxurians. Classification (NCBI taxonomy): domain Eukaryota; kingdom Viridiplantae; phylum Streptophyta; class Magnoliopsida; order Poales; family Poaceae; genus Zea; species Zea luxurians. The sequence goes on from JAOPSE010000026.1 coordinate 45,196,786, forward strand.
GTAGCCCAAATCCACCACTTTAACTCCCAAGCCACCACTATACTCCTCGCCTCTCTAAGTCGAGAAGAGTATAATAAGATGCAAGGGTTAAAGAGTGCGAAGGAAATTTGGGACGTACTCAAGACCACGCACGAAGGAGACGAGGTGACAAAGATCACCAAGCGGGAGACGATCGAGGGGGAGCTCGGTCGATTCATGCTTCACCAAGGGGAGGATCCACAAGCTATGTACAACCGCTTGAAGACCTTGGTGAACCAAGTGCGCAACCTCGGGAGCGAAAAATGGGATGACCATGAAATGGTCAAGGTTATTCTTAGATCACTCGTTTTTCTTAACCCTACACAAGTTCAATTAATTCGAGGTGATCCTAGATACAAGCTAATGTCTCCCGAGGAAGTTGTGAGCTTTCAGCTAATGATTAAAGGCTCAAAGAAAATCATCGAGCAAGGCACCTCCTCAACGCCCGAAGCACAACCCGTCGCATTCAAGGCAACGGAGGAGAAGAAGGAAGAGTCTACATCAAGTAGACAACCCATCGACGCCTCCAAGCTCGACAATGAGGAAATGGCACTCATCATCAAGAGTTTCCGCCAAATCCTCAAGCAAAGGAGGGGGAAGGATTACAAGCCTCGCTCCAAGAAGGTTTGCTACAAGTGTGGTAAGCCCGGTCACTTTATTGCCAAATGTCCTATTTCTAGTGACAGTGACAGGGGTGACGACAAGAAGGGGAGAAGAAAGGAGAAGAAGAAGTACTACAAGAAAAAGGGCGGCGATGCCCACGTTTGCCGGGAGTGGGACTCGGACGAGAGCTCCACCGACTCCTCCTCCGACGAGGACGCCGCCAACTTCGCCGTCACCAAGGGCCTCCTCTTCCCCAACGTCGGCCACAAGTGCCTCATGGCAAAAGACGGCAAAAAGAAGAAGGTAAAATCAAGATCCTCCACTAAATATGAGACCTCTAGTGATGAGGATGATGCTAGCAATGAGGAGGATAACTTGCGCATTCTTTTTGCCAACCTAAACATACAACAAAAAGAAAAATTAAATGAATTGATTAGTGCTATTCATGAGAAGGATGATCTCTTGGACTCTCAAGAGGACTTCCTTATTAAAGAAAATAAAAAGCATGTTAAGGTTAAAAATGCTTACGCTCTAGAAGTGGAAAAATGTGAAAAACTATCTAGTGAGCTAAGCACTTGCTATGAGACTATTGACAACCTTAGAAATGAGAATGCTAATTTGTTAGCTAAGGTTGATTCAAATGTTTGTGATGTTTCAATTCCTAATCTTAGAAATGATAATAATAATTTGCTTGCTAAGATTGAAGAATTAAACATCTCTCTTGCTAGCCTTAAGATTGAAAATGAAAAATTGCTTGCTAAGGCTAAAGATCTTGATGTTTGCAATGTTACTATTTCCAACCTTAGAAGTGAAAATGATATATTACATGCTAAGGTTATAGAATTAAAATCTTGCAAACCCTCTACATCTACCTGAAAGGGAAATGTGCCCTTGGGCCATTTCTAAGTATTTTGGTGATTGAGTGCCAACGCAAGTGCTTTTGTGTTGATATATGCAATGTGGTGGACAAAGTACAAATCATGACAAAAGGTATGTTTCTAGACTTAGTGCATTGTTTTATGGACTAATGTATTGTGTCTAAGTGCTGGAAACAGGAAAGATTGAATTGAAAATGAGATGGCTTTGTTCAGCCAACTTTAGCTCGGCTTGGCACACCGGACTGTCCGGTGGTGCACCGGACAGTGTCCGGTGCGCCAGGCTGGCTCTGGCGAACAGGCTGCTCTCGGGACTTCGACGGCGGTGTACGGCTAAAATTCACCGGTCTGTCCGGTGGTGCACCGGACTGTCCGGTGAGCCGTTCACAGGCGAACTCGTCGCTCTCGGGAGATGATTAACGGCGTATGGCTAAAATTCACCGGTCTGTCCGGTGGTGCACCGGACTGTCCGGTGAGTCAACAATCAGCAGGGGCAACGGTCGGCCGAGGATTCCGCGCGTGACGCGTGGGCGAGCCAACGGTCACATTGGTGCACCGGACTGTCCGGTGTGCACCGGATAGTGTCCGGTGCGCCAACGGCTCTCAGACTCCAACGGTCGGCTTCGCCAAATAAGGAAGGATATCTGCACCGGACTGTCCGGTGCGCCAGTCGACAGAAGGCAAGATCTGCCTTCCAGGATTGCTCTCAACGGCTCCTAGCTGCCTTGGGGCTATAAAAGGGACCCCTAGGCGCATGGAGGAGCACACCAAGCATTCCTTGAGCACTCTTGATCACTCACACTCCATTCTTGCGCACTTGTTCGACATTCTAGTGATTTAAGCTCCGTTCTAGTGTGCTAGTCTTTTGAGCTTAAGTCTGGGTATTGTGTGTGCGTATTTGCTGTGATCTTTGTGTCTTGTGTGAGTTACTAATCCCTCCCTTGCTCCGTGATTCTTTGTGAACTTCAAGTGTAAGGGCGAGAGGCTCCAAGTTGTGGAGATTCCTCGCAAACGGGATTAAGAAAAGCAAGCAAAACACCGTGGTATTTAAGTGGGTCTTTGGACCACTTGAGAGGGGTTGATTGCAACCCTCGTCCGTTGGGACGCCACAACGTGGAGTAGGCAAGCGTTGGTCTTGGCCGAACCACGGGATAACCATTGTGCCATCTCTGTGATTGATCTCTTGTTGGTTATTGTGTTTTGTTGAAGACTCCTCTCTAGCCACTTGGCGGTTATTGCGCTAACACTTAACCAAGTTTTTGTGGCCTAAGTTTTAAGTGTTACAGGATCACCTATTCACCCCCCCTCTAGGTGCTCTCAATTGGTATCAGAGTCGTTCTCTTCACAAAGGGACTAATCGCCCGAGGAGATGGATCCTAAGGGGAAGGGAATCATGATCAACGATAAAGATAAGAAGTCCTTCGTCAACGAGCCGAAGGATGACAAGCCTACCGACTCGGGCTCGGGCCATAGACGCAAAGATGGGAAGAAGAAGACAAGACGCATCAAGGAGATCGTCTACTACGACGACAGTGATGAGTCTACTTCTTCCCAAAAGGACAACGACGACTACGACAAACGAAAGACGGTTAACTCAAACTTTTCTTTCGACTATTCGCGTATTCCTCAAAGTTCAAATTCACATTTGCTCTCCATTCCTCTCGGCAAGCCTCCACACTTTGATGGGGAGGACTACGGATTTTGGAGTCACAAAATGCGTAGTCACCTATTCTCTCTCCATCCAAGCATATGGGAGATTGTTGAGAATGGAATGAAGTTCGATAGCTTGGATAGTCCTATTTTTATTAATGAACAGATTCATAGAAATGCACAAGCCACTACTGTGTTGTTAGCCTCCTTGTGCAGGGACGAGTACCATAAAGTGAGCGGCTTGGACAATGCCAAGCAGATCTGGGACACCCTCAAGATTTCTCATGAGGGGAACGACGTCACCTTGCTCACCAAGATGGAGTTGGTGGAGGGCGAGCTTGGACGATTCGTGATGATAAGGGGCGAGGAGCCAACCCAAACATACAACCGGCTCAAGACCCTTATCAACAAAATAAGGAGCTACGGAAGCACGCGATGGACGGACCACGACGTCGTCCGACTAATGCTAAGGTCCTTTACCGTTCTTGATCCACATTTGGTGAATAATATTCGTGAGAATCCCAGGTATACCAAAATGTCGCCCGAAGAAGTCCTTGGAAAATTTGTAAGCGGGCGAATGATGATCAAGGAGGCGAGGTACGTGGACGACGCACTGAATGGTCCAATCAATGAGCCTCAACCCGTTGCTCTCAAGGCAACGAGAAGCAAGGAGGCGTTACCTAGCAAGGTGGCGCAAGTTGAGGCGGCAGGGCTCAATGATGAAGAGATGGCCCTCATCATCAAGCGCTTCAAGACGGCGCTTAAGGGTCGCAAGGGACAGCCAAGCAAGACCAAGTCAAAGGGGAAGCGCTCATGCTTCAAATGTGGTAAGCTTGGTCATTTTATTGCTAACTGTCTCGACAATGATAGTGACCAGGAAAAGGGAAACAAGAGGGAGAAGAATAAGAATTACAAGAAGGCCAAGGGTGAGGCACATATCGGAAAGGAGTGGGATTCGGATTGCTCCTCCTCCGACTCCGACAATGAAGGACTCGCCGCCACTGCCTTCAACAAGTCATCCCTCTTCCCCAACGAGCATCACACATGCCTCATGGCAATGGAGAAGAAGGTATGTACTCGGGACACCACTTATGCTTCTTCAAGTGATGATGACTCTAGTGATGACGATGAGATAGATTATTCTAGTTTGTTCAAGGGATTGGATAGAACTAAAATAGATAAAATTAATGAATTGGTTGATGCCTTGAATGAAAAGGATAGACTTTTAGAGAAACAAGAGGACCTTTTATATGAAGAACATGATAAATTTGTTAGTGCACAAAAATCTCATGCTTTAGAAGTTAAGAGAAATGAAATGCTTTCTTATGAACTATCTACGTGTCATGAAACCATTGCTACTTTAAAAGGTGTTAATGATGATTTAAATGCTAAACTAGAAGTAGCAAATAAATCTAATTCTTGTGTAGAACATGTTATGATTTGCACTAGGTGTAAAGATTTTGATATTGATGCTTGTAGTGAACACCAAGTTTCAATTTCCAAATTAAATGATGAATTGGCTAGTCTTAATGCCCAACTTAAGACTAGCAAAAGTGATTTCGATAAGCTAAAATTTGCAAGGGATGCCTACACGATTGGCAGACACCCCTCAATTAAGGATGGACTTGGCTTCAAGAGGGAAGCCAAGGACTTAACAAGCCATAAGGCTCCCATCTCCACCAAGGAGAAAGGGAAGGCCCCTATGGCTAGTAGTGCTAAAAAGAACCATGCTTTTATGTACCATGACAGGAGACAATCTAGAAATGCTTATAGGAGTTATAATGCATATGATGCTTTTGATTCTCATACCATGTTTGCTTCTAGCTCTTCCCATGTGCATGATAGAAATGTTGGTAGGAGAAATGTTGTTCATAATATGCCTAGGAGAAATGTTGTTAATGTTCCTAGGAAAGTTAATGAACCATCTACAATATATCATGCTTGCAATGCTTCTTTTGCCATTTATAGGAAAAATAAGAAAGTGATTGCTAGGAAGTTAGGGGCAAGATGCAAGGGAGATAAAACTTGCATTTGGGTCCCTAAGACAATTGTGACTAACCTTGTAGGACCCAACAAGAGTTGGGTACCTAAGACCCAAGCCTAAATTTGCCTTGCAGGTTTATGCATCCGGGGGTTCAAGCTGGATTATCGACAGCGGATGCACAAACCACATGACGGGGGAAAAGAGGATGTTCTCTTCCTACGTCAAGAACAAGGATCCCCAAGATTCAATAATATTCGGTGATGGGAACCAAGGCAAGGTAAAAGGGTTAGGTAAAATTGCTATTTCATCTGAGCACTCTATTTCTAATGTGTTTTTAGTTGAGTCGCTTGGATATAATTTGTTATCTGTTAGTCAATTATGCAAAATGGGATATAATTGTCTATTTACAAATGTAGATGTGTCTGTCTTTAGAAGATGTGATGGTTCACTAGCTTTTAAGGGTGTACTAGACAGCAAACTTTATTTGGTTGATTTTGCAAAAGAAGAGGTCGGTCTAGATGCATGCTTAATTGCTAAGACTTGCATGGGCTGGCTGTGGCATCGTCGCTTAGCACATGTGGGGATGAAGAACCTCCACAAGCTTCTAAAGGGAGAACACGTGATAGGTCTAACTAATGTACATTTCGAAAAAGATAGACCTTGTGCAGCTTGTCAAGCAGGGAAACAAGTGGGAGGCTCTCATCACACCAAAAATGTGATGACCACATCAAGACCCTTGGAGATGCTTCATATGGACCTCTTCGGACCCGTCGCCTATCTAAGTATAGGAGGAAGTAAGTATGGTCTTGTTATAGTTGATGATTTTTCCCGCTTCACTTGGGTATTCTTTTTGCAGGATAAATTTGAAACCCAAGGGACCCTCAAGCGCTTCCTCAGGAGAGCTCAAAATGAGTTTGAGCTCAAGGTGAAGAAGATAAGGAGCGACAACGGGTCCGAGTTCAAGAACCTTCAAGTGGAGGAGTTTCTTGAGGAGGAAGGGATCAAGCACGAGTTCTTCGCTCCCTACACACCACAACAAAATGGTGTGGTAGAGAGGAAGAACAGGACGCTCATCGATATGGCAAGGACTATGCTTGGAGAGTTCAAGACCCCCGAGTGTTTTTGGTCGGAAGCCGTGAACACGGCTTGCCACGCCATCAACAGGGTCTATCTTCACCGCCTCCTCAAGAAGACTTCATATGAGCTGCTAACTGGTAACAAACCCAATGTGTCTTATTTTCGTGTATTTGGGAGCAAGTGTTATATTTTTGTGAAGAAAGGTAGAACTTCTAAATTTGCTCCCAAAGCTGTAGAAGGGTTTTTATTAGGCTATGATTCAAATACAAAGGCGTATAGGGTCTTCAACAAATCATCGGGTTTGGTTGAAGTCTCTAGCGACGTTGTATTTGATGATACTAATGGCTCTCCAAGAGAGCAAGTTGTTGATCTTGATGATGTAGATGAAGAAGACGTTCCAACGGCCGCGATACGCACCATGGCGATTGGAGATGTGCGGCCTCAGGAACAATTGGAGCAAGATCAACCGTCTCCCTCAACTATGGTGCATTCCCCAACCCAAGATGACGAACAGGTACTTCAAGTGGAGGCGCATGATCAAGGGGGAGCACAGGATGTTCAAGTTGAAGAGGAAGAAGCACCTCAGGCACCTCCAACCCAAGTTCGAGCGACGATTCAAAGGGATCATCCCGTCGACCAAATATTGGGTGATATTAGCAAGGGAGTAACTACTCGTTCAAGATTAGTTAATTTTTGTGAGCATTACTCCTTTGTCTCTTCTATTGAGCCTTTCAGGGTAGAAGAAGCCTTGCTAGATCCGGACTGGGTGTTGGCCATGCAGGAGGAACTCAACAACTTCAAGCGCAATGAAGTTTGGACACTGGTGCCTCGTCCCAAACAAAATGTTGTGGGAACAAAATGGGTGTTCCGCAACAAACAGGACGAGCACGGGGTGGTGACGAGGAACAAGGCTCGACTTGTGGCAAAAGGTTATGCCCAAGTCGCAGGTTTGGACTTTGAGGAGACGTTTGCTCCTGTGGCTAGGCTAGAATCAATTCGTATTTTGCTAGCATATGCCGCTCACCATTCTTTCAGGTTGTACCAAATGGATGTGAAGAGCGCTTTCCTCAACGGGCCGATCAAGGAGGAGGTGTACGTGGAGCAACCCCCTGGCTTCGAGGATGAACGGTACCCCGACCACGTGTGTAAGCTCTCTAAAGCGCTCTATGGACTTAAGCAAGCCCCAAGAGCATGGTATGAATGCCTTAGAGACTTTTTAATTGCTAATGCTTTCAAGGTTGGGAAAGCCGATCCAACTCTTTTCACTAAGACTTGCGATGGTGATCTTTTTGTGTGCCAAATTTATGTCGATGACATAATATTTGGTTCTACTAACCAAAAGTCTTGTGAAGAGTTTAGCAGGGTGATGGCGCAGAAATTCGAGATGTCGATGATGGGCGAGTTGAACTACTTCCTTGGGTTCCAAGTGAAGCAACTCAAGGACGGCACTTTCATCTCCTAAACGAAGTACACGCAAGACTTGCTAAAGCGGTTTGGGATGAAGGACGCCAAGCCCGCAAAGACTCCGATGGGAACCGACGGACACACCGACCTCAACAAAGGAGGTAAGTCCGTTGATCAAGAGGCATACCGGTCTATGATAGGGTCTTTACTTTATTTGTGTGCTAGTAGACCGGATATTATGCTTAGCGTATGCATGTGTGCTAGATTTCAATCCGATCCAAGGGAGTGTCACTTAGTGGCCGTGAAGCGAATTCTTAGATATTTAGTCGCTACGCCTTGCTTCGGGATCTGGTATCCAAAGGGGTCTAACTTTGACTTGATTGGATATTCAGATTCCGACTATGCTGGATGTAAGGTCGATAGGAAGAGTACATCGGGGACGTGCCAATTCTTAGGAAGGTCCCTGGTGTCGTGGAACTCTAAGAAACAAACCTCCGTTGCCCTATCCACCGCTGAGGCCGAGTACGTTGCCGCAGGACAGTGTTGCGCGCAACTACTTTGGATGAGGCAAACCCTCCGGGACTTTGGCTACAATCTGAGCAAAGTCCCACTCCTATGTGACAATGAGAGTGCTATCCGAATAGCGGAAAATCCTATTGAGCACAGCCGCACAAAGCACATTGACATCCGACATCACTTTTTGAGAGACCACCAGCAAAAGGGAGATATCGAAGTGTTTCATGTTAGCACCGAGAACCAGCTAGCCAATATCTTCACTAAGCCTTTAGATGAAAAGACATTTTGTAGGCTGCGTAGTGAGCTAAATTTCCTAGATTCGCGGAACTTGGATTGATTTATTGCATACATGTGTTTATGCCTTTGATCATGTTCCTTATGCATTTTGTTGCTTACTTGTGGTGCTCAAGTTGTACAAACACTCCCTGGACCTGACAAGTCCTTTTTGCAAGTGATGCACATATTTAGGGGGAGCTATGCTACAACTTGACCCTTTGAGACTAACCGTGTCCTTGAGTTTGCTTGTTTTAGTCTCAAAGGAGGTTTGAAAGGGACAAGGTGGACTTGGACCATGAAAGACTTCCACTGCACTCCGATGAGAGGGTAACTTATTCCAAGTTCATCTCATGTACTCTTATTGCCTTTATGTTCTTATTTGAAGATTTTGGTGAGGCAATGGGGTTTAAGGGCCAAGATTGATCCTGTTTTGGTGCTTGATGCCAAAGGGGGAGAAAATAAAGGCCAAAGCAATAGATGGATCAGCTACCACTTGAGAAATTTTGAAAATAGGTGATTAGAGCTTTTGGTTTGTCAAAACTCTTTTATTGTCTCTTTTGTCAAAAGTTGGCCTCTTGTGGGGAGAAGTGTTGATTATGGGAAAAAGGGGGAGAAATAGGAGATTAGAGCTTTTGGTTTGTCAAAACTCTTTTATTGTCTCTTTTGTCAAAAGTTGGCCTCTTGTGGGGAGAAGTGTTGATTATGGGAAAAAGGGGGAGTTTTTGAAATCCTTGATCAATTTCCTTTGGAATACCTCTCTTTATGTCTCTACAAGTGAGTTTGACTTAGAGATAGGAATTTGAGTTTGATTTGCAAAAACAAACCAAGTGGTGGCAAAGAGTGATCCATATATGCCAAAATTGATTCAAAACAACTTTTGGTTTTCATTTGCATTGATATCGCACTTGTTCTAGTTGCTTTATGTTGTGTTGGCATAAATCACCAAAAAGGGGGAGATTGAAAGGGAAATGTGCCCTTGGGCCATTTCTAAGTATTTTGGTGATTGAGTGCCAACGCAAGTGCTTTTGTGTTGATATATGCAATGTGGTGGACAAAGTACAAATCATGACAAAAGGTATGTTTCTAGACTTAGTGCATTGTTTTATGGACTAATGTATTGTGTCTAAGTGCTGGAAACAGGAAAGATTGAATTGGAAATGAGATGGCTTTGTTCAGCCAACTTCAGCTCGGCTTGGCACACCGGACTGTCCGGTGGTGCACCGGACAGTGTCCGGTGCGCCAGGCTGGCTCTGGCGAACAGGCTGCTCTTGGGACTTCGACGGCGGTGTACGGCTAAAATTCACCGGTCTGTCCGGTGGTGCACCGGACTGTCCGGTGAGCCGTTCACAGGCGAACTCGTCGCTCTCGGGAGATGATTAACGGCGTACGGCTAAAATTCACCGGTCTGTCCGGTGGTGCACCGGACTGTCCGGTGAGTCAACAGTCAGCCGGGGCAACGGTCGGCCGAGGATTCCGCGCGTGACGCGTGGGCGAGCCAACGGTCACATTGGTGCACCGGACTGTCCAGTGTGCACCGGACAGTGTCCGGTGCGCCAACGGTTCTCAGACTCCAACGGTCGGCTTCGCCAAATAAGGAAGGATATCTGCACCAGACAGTGTCCGGTGGTGCACCGGACTGTCCGGTGCGCCAGTCGACAGAAGGCAAGATCTGCCTTCCAGGATTGCTCTCAACGGCTCCTAGCTGCCTTGGGGCTATAAAAGGGACCCCTAGGCGCATGGAGGAGCACACCAAGCATTCCTTGAGCACTCTTGATCACTCACACTCCATTCTTGCGCACTTGTTCGACATTCTAGTGATTTAAGCTCCGTTCTAGTGTGCTAGTCTTTTGAGCTTAAGTCTGGGTATTGTGTGTGCATATTTGCTGTGATCTTTGTGTCTTGTGTGAGTTGCTAATCCCTCCCTTGCTCCGTGATTCTTTGTGAACTTCAAGTGTAAGGGCGAGAGGCTCCAAGTTGTGGAGATTCCTCGCAAACAGGATTAAGAAAAGCAAGCAAAACACCGTGGTATTTAAGTGGGTCTTTGGACCACTTGAGAGGGGTTGATTGCAACCCTCGTCCGTTGGGACGCCACAACGTGGAGTAGGCAAGCGTTGGTCTTGGTCGAACCACGGGATAACCACCGTGCCATCTCTGTGATTGATCTCTTGTTGGTTATTGTGTTTTGTTGAAGACTCCTCTCTAGCCACTTGGCGGTTATTGCGCTAACACTTAACCAAGTTTTTGTGGCCTAAGTTTTAAGTGTTACAGGATCACCTATTCACCCCCCCTCTAGGTGCTCTCACTACCGTTGAGCATGTTTCTATTTGCACTAGATGTAGAGATGTTGATATTGATGTTATTCATGATCATGTGGCTTTAATTAAACAACAAAATGATCATATAGCAAAATTAGATGCTAAAATTGCCGAGCATGAACTTGAAAATGAGAAATTTAAATTTGCTCGTAGTATGCTTTATAATGGGAGACGCCCTAGCATCAAGGATGGCATTGGCTCCCAAAGGGGAGACAATGTCAAACTTAATGCCCCTCCTAAGAAATTGTCTAACTTTGTTAAGGGCAAGGCTCCCATGCCTCAAGATAACGAGGGTTACATTTTGTACCGTGTCGGTTATCCCGAGAGCAAGATTAGGAGAATTCACTCTAGGAAGTCTCACTCTGGCCCTAATCATGCTTTTATTTATAAGGGTGAGACATCTAGCTCTAGGCAACCAACTCGTGCTAAGTTGCCTAAGAAGAAAACTCCTAGTGCATCAAATGATCACGACATTTCATTCAAAACTTTTGATGCATCTTATGTTTTAACTAACAAATCCGGCAAGGTAGTTGCCAAGTATGTTGGGGGCAAACACAAGAGCTCCAAAACTTGTGTTTGGGTACCCAAAGTTTTTGTTTCTAATGCCAAAGGACCCAAAACCGTTTGGGTACCTAAAGTCAAGAACTAAACTTGTTTTGTAGGTTTATGCATCCGGGGGCTCAAGTTGGATCATCGACAGCGGGTGCACAAACCACATGACACGGGAGAAGAAGATGTTCTCCTCGTATGAGAAAAACCAAGATCCCCAACGAGCTATCACATTCGGGGATGGAAATCAAGGTTTGGTCAAAGGATTGGGTAAAATTGCTATATCTCCTGACCATTCCATTTCCAATGTTTTTCTTGTTGATTCTTTATATTACAATTTGCTTTTAGTTTCGCAATTATGCAAAATGGGCTACAACTGTCTATTCACTGATGTAGGTGTCACTGTCTTTAGAAGAAGTGATGATTCAATAGCATTTAAGGGAGTGTTGGAGGGTCAGCTATACTTGGTAGATTTTGATAGAGCTGAACTCGACACTTGCTTAGTTGCTATGACTAACATGGGTTGGCTCTGGCACCGCCGACTAGCCCATGTTGGAATGAAGAATCTTCATAAGCTTCTAAAGGGAGAGCACATTTTAGGATTAACAAATGTTCATTTTGAGAAAGACAGGTTTGTAGCGCATGCCAAGCCGGGAAGCAAGTTGGTGTTCATCATCCACACAAGAACATCATGACAACTGACAGGCCACTGGAGCTCCTACACATGGACCTATTCGGCCCGATCGCTTACATAAGCATCGGCGGGAGTAAGTACTGTCTAGTTATTGTGGATGATTATTCTCGCTTCACTTGGGTGTTCTTTTTGCAGGAAAAATCACAGACCCAAGAGACCTTAAAGGGATTCTTGAGACGAGCTCAAAATGAGTTCGGCTTAAGGATCAAGAAAATAAGAAGCGACAACGGGACGAAGTTCAAGAATTCACAAATTGAAGGCTTCCTTGAGGAGGAGGGCATCAAGCATGAGTTCTCTTCTCCCTACACCCCACAACAAAATGGTGTAGTGGAGAGGAAGAATAGAACTCTATTGGACATGGCAAGAACCATGCTTGATGAGTACAAGATGCCGGATCGGTTTTGGGCCGAGGCAGTTAACACCGCTTGCTACGCCATCAACCGGTTATATCTACACCGAATCCTCAAGAAGACATCATACGAACTCCTAACCGGTAAAAAGCCCAACATTTCATATTTTAGAATCTTTGGTAGCAAATGCTTTATTCTTGTTAAAAGAGGTAGAAAATCTAAATTTGCTCCTAAGACAGTAGAAGGCTTTTTACTAGGATATGATTCAAACACAAAGGCATATAGAGTCTTTAACAAGTCCTCGGGACTAGTTGAAGTTTCTTGTGACGTTGTGTTTGATGAAACTAACGGCTCTCAAGTAGAGCAAGTTGATCTTGATGAGATAGGTGAAGAGGCTCCATGCATCGCGCTAAGGAACATGTCCATTGGGGATGTGTGTCCTAAGGAATCCGAAGAGCCTCCAAATGCACAAGATCAACCATCCTCCTCCACACAAGCATCTCCTACAACTCCAAATGAGGACGAGGCTCAAGTTGATGAAGGAGAAGATCAAAGAGATGAGCCACCTCAAGATGACGACAATGATCAAGGGGGAGATGAAAATGACCAAGACAAGGAGGATGAAGAGCCAAGGCCGCCACACCCAAGAGTCCACCAAGCAATCCAACAAGATCACCCCGCCGACACCATCCTCGGCGATATTCATAAGGGGGTAACTACTCGATCTCGTGTTGCACATTTTTGTGAGCATTACGCTTTTGTTTCCTCTATTGAGCCACACAGGGTAGAGGAAGCACTCCAAGATTCGGATTGGGTGATGGCGATGCAAGAGGAGCTCAACAATTTCACTAGGAACGAGGTATGGCATTTAGTTCCACGTCCTAACCAAAATGTTGTAGGAACCAAGTGGGTCTTTCGCAACAAGCAAGATGAGCATGGTGTGGTGACAAGGAACAAAGCCCGACTTGTGGCCAAGGGATATTCACAAGTCGAAGGTTTGGATTTCGGTGAAACCTATGCACCCGTAGCTAGGCTTGAGTCAATTCGTATATTATTAGCCTATGCTACTTACCATGGCTTCAAGCTTTACCAAATGGACGTGAAGAGTGCCTTCCTCAATGGACCAATCAAGGAAGAGGTCTACGTTGAGCAACCTCCCGGCTTTGAAGACAGTGAGTACCCTAACCATGTCTATAGGCTCTCTAAGGCGCTTTATGGGCTCAAGCAAGCCCCAAGAGCATGGTATGAATGCCTAAGAGATTTCCTTATTGCTAATGGCTTCAAAGTCAGCAAGGCCGATCCTACTTTATTTACTAAAACTCTTGACAATGATTTGTTTGTATGCCAAATTTATGTTGATGACATTATATTTGGGTCTACTAACGAATCTACATGTGAGGAATTTAGTAGGATCATGACACAAAAATTCGAGATGTCGATGATGGGGGAGTTGAAGTATTTCTTGGGATTTCAAGTAAAATAACTCCAAGAGGGCACCTTCATCAGCCAAACGAAGTACACTCAAGACATTCTAAACAAGTTTGGAATGAAGGATGCCAAGCTCATCAAGACTCCCATGGGAACCAATGGGCATCTTGACCTCGACACGAAAGGTAAATCCGTCGATCAAAAGGTATACCGGTCGATGATTGGTTCATTACTCTATTTATGTGCATCTCGACCGGACATTATGCTTTCCGTATGCATGTGTGCAAGATTCCAAGCCGACCCTAAGGAATCTCACCTTACGGCCGTAAAACGAATCTTGAGATATTTGGTTTATACTCCTAAGTTTGGGCTTTGGTACCCTCGAGGATCCACATTTGATTTAATTGGTTATTCCGATGCCGATTGGGCAGGGTGTAAGATTAATAGAAAGAGCACATCGGGGACTTGCCAGTTCTTGGGAAGATCCTTGGTGTCTTGGGCTTCAAAGAAGCAAAATTCGGTCGCTCTTTCTACCGCCGAAGCCGAGTACATTGCCGCAGGACATTGTTGCGCGCAATTGCTTTGGATGAGGCAAACCCTGCAGGACTATGGTTACAAATTAACCAAAGTTCCTCTTCTATGTGATAATGAGAGTGCAATCTGCATGGCGGATAATCCCGTTGAGCATAGTCGCACTAAACACATAGCCATTCGGTATCATTTTCTTAGGGATCACCAACAAAAGGGGGATATCGAGATTGCATACATTAATACTAAAGATCAATTAGCCGATATCTTTACCAAGCCACTAGATGAACAAACTTTTACCAAACTTAGGCATGAGCTCAATATTCTTGATTCTCGTAATTTCTTTTGATGTTTTGCACACATAGCTCATAAGTATACCTTTGATCATCTCTTTCATGTGCTATGACTAATATGTTTTCAAGTGTATTTCAAACCAAGTCATAGGTGTATTGAAAGGGAATTGGAGTCTTCGGCGAAGACAAAGGCTTCCACTCCACTTCATCACTCTTCCTTCGTCGTCGCTCCGAGCAACTCTCCAACTTTGGTATAATCTTCACTCGTATTACTATTTGCCAAAAGAGGAGAAAGTAGTTAAAGGGCTTATATTTCACTCAAAGTATCCGTTTTTGGCGATTCATGCCAAAGGGGGAGAAAGTATTAGCTCAAAGCAAAAGGACCGCACCACCACCTAATTTTTAAAACTAATGATTTTCAATTGGTAAGTTTCAAATTGGTATCTTATTGTGTTCAAAAAGGGGGAGAAAGTAGCACTTTCAAAAATTGGTATCTCAAAACCCTCTTGAACACTAAGAGGAAAATTTCATCGAGGGGAAGTTTTGTTTAGTCAAAGGAAAAAGCATTTGAAACAGGGGGAGAAAATTTCAAATCTTGAAAATGCTTCGCAAAATCTTATTCATTTACCTTTGACTATTTGCAAAAGAACTTTGGAAAGGATTTACAAAAGAATTTGCAAAAACAAAACATGTGGTGCAAAGCGTGGTCCAAAATGTTAAAAATAAAGAAATAATCCATGCATATCTAGTAAGTAATATTTATTGGCTCAATTCTAAGTAACCTTTGCACTTACATTTTGCAAACTAGTTCAATTATGCACTTCTATACTTGCTTTGGTTTGTGTTGGCATCAATCACCAAAAAGGGGGAGATTGAAAGGGAATTAGGCTTACACCTATTTCCTAAACTAATTTTGGTGGTTGAATTGCCCAACACAAATAATTGGACTAACTAGTTTGCTCTAGTTTATAAGTTCTACAGGTGCCAAAGGTTCACAACAAGCCAATAAAAAGACCAAGAATGGGTTCAATAAAAGAGAGCAAAGGGACAACCGAAGGCACCCTGGTCTGGTGCACCGGACTGTCCGGTGTGCCACCGGACAGTGTCCGGTGCACCATCGGACAATGTCCGGTGCACCAGGGGACTTGAAGCTAAACTCATCACCTTCGGGAAAACTCAGAGGCGCTCCACTATAATTCATCGGACTGTCCGGTATACACCGGACAGTGTCCGGTGGTCCAAGGAGAAGCGACTCTGAACTCGCCAGCTTCGGGAATCCGCTCCGCTATAATTCACCGGACATGTCCGGTGTACACCGGACTGTCCAGTGTAACGGTGGAGCAACGACTACTTCGCGCCAACGGTCACCTGCAGAAGAATTTAATGCGCGCCAGAGCGCGTAGAAGTCATGCACGCGCGAGGTGGCGCACCGGACACTCTACAGTACATGTCCGGTGCGCCACCGGACATCTAGGCGGGCCCAGCAGTCAGAGCTCCAACGGTCGGAACCCAACGGCCTAGTGACATGGCTGGCGCACCGGACACTGTCCGGTGTGCACCGGACTGTCCGGTGCACCATGCGACAGACAGCCTCCACCAAACGGCTAGTTTGGTGGTTAGGGCTATAAATACCCCCAACCACCCCACATTCAAGTCATCCAAGTTTTCCACCTTCCAACCACTTACAAGAGCTAGGCATTCAATACAAGACACACCAAAGTGATCAAATCTTCTCCCAATTCCACACAAGGCTTTAGTGATTAGAGAGAGAGATTTGTTGTGTTCTCTTGAGCTCTTGCGCTTGGATTGCTTCTTTTCTTTCTCATTTGTTCTTGTGATCAAAACTCATTTGTAACCGAGGCAAGAGACACCAATTGTGTGGTGGTCCTTGCGGGGAAGTTTTGTTCCTGGTTGATTTGAGAAGAGAAGCTCACTCGGTCCGAGGGACCGTTTGAGAGAGGGAAAGGGTTGAGATAGACCCGGCCTTTGTGGCCTCCTCAACGGGGAGTAGGTTTGAGAGAACCGAACCTCGGTAAAACAAATCCACGTGTCTCACTCTTTATTCGCTAGCAATTTGTTTTGCTCCCTCTCTCTCGGACTCATTATTATTTCTAACGCTAACCCGACTTGTAGTTGTGTTTAAGTTGTTAAATTTCAGATTCGCCCTATTCACCCCCCTCTAGGCGACTTTCATTACCCCCTTATGAATATCACCGAGGATGGTGTTCACGAGGTGATCTCTTTGAATCGCCTGGTGGACTCTTGGGTGTGGCGGTCTTTGACCCTGTTCATCTTCCTTGTCTTGATCATTGTCATCTCCCCCTTGATCGTTGTCCTCCTTTTGAGGTGGCTCGTCTTCTTGATTTTCTTCTTCATCATCTTGAGCCTATTTCTCATCTTGAGTTGGTGGAGATGCTTGTATGGAAGATGATAGTTGATCTTGTGCTTATGGAGGCTCTTTGGATTCCTTAGGACACACATCCCCAATGGACATGTTCCTTAGCGCGACGCATGGAGCCTCTTCATCATCTAGCTCATCAAGATCAACTTGCTCCACTGGGAGCCGTTAGTCTCATCAAACACAATGTCACAAGAAACTTCAACTAGTCCAGTGGACTTGTTAAAGACTCTATATGCCCTTGTGTTTGAATGATATCCTAGTAAAAAGCCTTCTACAGCTTTGGGAGCAAATTTAGATTTTCTACCTCTTTTGACAAGAATAAAACATTTGCTACCAAAGACTCTAAAGTATGGAACACTGGGCTTTTTACCAGTGAGGAGTTCATAAGATGTCTTCTTGAGGATTCGGTGTAGATGTAACTGATTGATGGAGTAGTAGGCGGTGTTAATTGCCTCAGCCCAAAATCGGTCCGGAGTCTTGTACTCATCAAGCATGGTCCTTGCCATGTCCAATAGAGTTCTATTCTTTCTCTCCACTACACCATTTTGTTGTGGCGTGTAGGGAGAAGAGAACTCATGCTTGATGCCCTCCTCCTCAAGAAAGCCTTCTATTTGAGAGTTCTTGAACTCCGTCCCATTATCGCTTCTTATTTTCTTGATCCTTAATCCGAACTCATTTTGAGCCCATCTCAAGAATCCTTTCATGGTCTCTTGGGTTTGAGATTTTTCCTGCAAAAAGAACACCCAAGTGAAGCGAGAATAATCATCCACAATTACAAGACAATACTTACTCCCGTCGATGCTTATATAAGCTATCGGGCCGAATAAATCCATGTGGAGTAGCTCAAGCGGCCTGTCGGTCGTCACGATGTTCTTGTGTGGATGATGGGCACCAACTTGCTTTCCTGCTTGACATGCGCTACAAACCTTGTCTTTCTCAAAATGAACATCTGTCACACCCGGTTTTTAGAAGGTAAACCGAATGCGAACCATGTACGTGCCAGGATCAGTTATTCACGTACACAGCAGTTACATAACATGGACATCATCACACAGTGCTCAAATAGTATTAAAAGGGGAAATAATAGTCGATTACATCATACGTCTGAGACGTCCATATAGTCCTTACAATAAATCAAAGTGCGGAAAAGAAACGTAGATAACGCGGCCTTCACAGGCAGCCGACTGGGGGTTGCCGCTAACCCACGCCTAGAACTCGTCGTAGTCTTGGAACTCCTGGAAGTCTCCTTCCACAGCTTCATCTTCTCCTGAGCAGTGGTTGCAATGCTGACAACCTGGGGGGGGGGGGTTGGTGTGTAGAGCAAGGGTGAGTACACATCAACATACTCAGCAAGCATCCCGTTTGGCTGTAGTGGACTAGCTTTATGTGGGGATAAGTCAAGCAGTTGCTTTTAGTTGGTCAGGTTATTACTTACTAGTAGAAAGCCAGGTTTTAACATTAACCCAAGTTATTAGCCCAATGTATCCTTTCCAAACGGAAAGAATACCACTTACCAGCACCATAATCATAATCAGAACCATCAATCTCATTGCCACCTGTACCAAAATGTTTCTGATCAAGTATCACTAATCTCTGGAGCTCCCTTGGCCGCTCATAACCGTGAGCACGGCTGATATATCAGTTTCATAACACTCTGCAGAGGTTGTGCACTTTACCCATAAGCCGTGATTCCCTCTCTAGCCCGGGCTTGCAAGACCCTTATTCACTCCCAAGGTGAATGGCTATGTGGCGGAACCGCCCGAATTATTCCAACTTAAGTGCCTAAGTCCGGCCTTAGAGGCTAGACCACACTTAAATGGGAATAACCCGTCAATCCCTCGGATCTAGTCCGACACGGCCACTGACAGGATCAAATACCACAGTCTCACTCGATGGTGAGTCACAGAGCAAATACAATAAAGCATAAAACCATGCATGGAAGAGTATTAACTTATTACATCACCATTGTCACCATCGGAGTTTTCGCAAAAGTAACCATCATTGTTTTGAAGTGCAGCGGAAATAAACTAACGATAAATAAATGGAGAGATGGGGAAGCCTGTCCCATCACTCCTCATGCTCCTCCTCAGCCGAGGCGGGGTCCCACTCGACAGTCCAACCCGGTGGCAGGGTGGATGGCCAAGTCACTCCAGCAACCATGTCCTCCAGAGAACCTGTAAAAAATTATGCCACAAGCAAGGCTGAGTATGCTAATACTCAGCTAGACTTACCCGGTGTGAGGAGTCTATACTCCTCTACCTCTAGACATGCAGCTGTTTGGCTGTGGGGTTTGGTTGCCAAAAGCACTAGCTGAGTTTCTAATTCAAGATTTTAACTTTGTCAAGATTAAGTGTGACTCTCTTAAGGCTAAAAGTGTACTATCTACTCATACATAGTAGCAAGCATTTTTAACAATCAACAGCTTGTATCATCTTAGCACAGTTCCACTTGTTACTCAATGTAGCAGCATGGATCAAGCAGTCTCATTAGCTGCGAGAAGCAGACGATTCGAATCGAGTTTTTATCCTTGCAAGGTAAACCTAAACACACGACATGCAGGGGCACTCCGTCCCCACACACATCAACCGTCCCCATCGATTCCCTGGCAGCAGATCAGGACTCACCGCCTTGGCGTACAATGCCTCACTGACCCCGACTGGCCGTCGTGCAGTGACCGCACTTGTACCCACCATAACCGAAATGGGAGACTACGTCTCAGGTCGCGTGAGGGGGTATGTCCACTGGCAGGTTCAATCAGGTACTAGGTTTACCGATTTACCATATTTCTCGGTATGTGCTTAGTACATTCAAACGCTTGACTCACGGTACCACACCTTAATCCTTAATCAACTTTTTATCCCGTGAACAACCAATCCCCATGGATTGTTGCCCACAAACCAACATCAACATAATAGGAAAGTGGATACAGCCAATTCCTGATCTCGCGCGAGTGCTAGAAAAATCACTCGACTTCCACCGAGATCCTAATTAATAAAGCAGCTACTCGACCTAGCATACTAGTATTCATCTCAATAGGATTCCTGAGATCATGCAACTAGGGTTTCAATCAACTCCTACACTTAAGTGCACAAACAATCCTACAAACATTAAGTGTAGTAAAGTAGCATAAATAACAGGTTATGCATAAAACCGGGGCTTGCCTTCCAAAGCAGTGGCAGGCAGGTCCTCTGGTGCAGGCTCTGGTGCTGGGTCTGGGGCAACCTCCTGGGCAGCTCCTTGCTCCGGCACGAGGACGTACTCTCCGTCAGCAAGATTACAGTCTATCGAAATGCAATGAACATGTATGTCATGATTATGCAAGATTTAAGAACATTAAGCCACAGAAATTAAGTCAAGAATTAACTTAGGGTTCCTTGGCTACGTGGGTCTTCTAGTGGTATACATAGACTTATTACCTTTTAGGTTTAGGTTTTCTTTTAGGATAACATATTGGATTTGTATTGCCTTTATGGATTTCAGGGGACAATTAATAAAGGTCTTAGGAGGACATTAAATTCCATCATCCATTTTCCTTTCTCTAATTTCCATCTAGGGTTTCTAGTAGGGGTTTGAACTATGACAGTAGTTTAAAAATTTCCAAAAATTTTGTAAAAATTACAGTGGATTGTCACTGGCTATGCTAGCTTGTTTTAAGAATTTGAGGCTTAAAGTACAAAAGCTAGTCCTTAAACAAAAATAACAATAGTTAGGCAACATGGGCCACTTTACACTGCAAGTCTTTTATTAAAGTGGGTTCTGACCTAAGGGTTATTTTTGTTGGCCTCTAGTAGTGATAAAAAGCTCTTGTACCAAAAAGGACAGAGAGCAACATGATGGTTAATTAATGATGGGTTTTTGAAGTTTGGTGCAAAAAGGGTGATTAGAACTAACTTGTCATTTGAAAAAATATCAAACAACAGATTTCAGATTTTTCTTAAGTTCTTATCATCAATACATTAGTTATCCTAAGGTTTGGGGAGGTTTCACCTTAGGGTTATTTTTGTAGGGTTTTTCTAAGTTACCCTTGTTTTATTAATTTAAAAGGTAGCTTTCTTATTTTATACTACAACAGGGTATGATACATTTTTCTAGTGAACTACATTGACTAAGTATCTCAACAAAAATGAGGGTGCCCTCTGGTTCATTATTTATGTCACTTTTTCTATTTTTCTTAAACTTAAGCATATTATGGAATAAGGGGTAAAAACTAACTTAATGTAGTGGACAGAGGGGTTTAACATTTTTAACTAGGTCAGTTAGTAGATATAAACTTCTCCAAATTTTTCTAACCTTAGTTAAATAGTACAACCATTTTTCTTGCTATTATTAAGCTTTTGGTCCAAACTGTAATTAAATCATAACCTTATATTTTTCTTTAGTACTCATGGGGTTTTATATTTTTCTTAGACGGGTTACATTATTTAGAGTCTGGCAAAATTAGTTTGACCAAATTTGGATAAACCCAACAGAAGTTATGGGTTTTTAAAGTTTATGTTTGAATTTAAATCAGGTTTTAATTAAGTTTTTCTGGAAAAGCAGTTTGCGCCGAGGCCCCTGGATTTAAACCGAATCAAATCTCGCAGTTCTACCCTCGGGCCACTATTCACTCGGGTCACTGACATCTCACTTAACCCCCTGACTTTCTCTCCCTTTCACCCGCAGTCCTTCCCTCAACTGAAACAGTAGCCGCGGGGAAGAAAAGGGTGGCGCGGCTTACCGGCGGCGAGGGAGGTCCGGCGAGGTGGTCAGTGATGTTCAGGAGGTCGCGACGGTCACGTCGATGTGCGGGTCGGCGTCAGAGGTGGTCGGAGCTCCCCTGGCCACGAACACAGGCGGCGGGAATCGTCGGCGGCGCCTGCTCCGGCCAAACCACGGCGGTAGAGTTCAATCAAAGGGCACGAGGAGCTTCACGGGATGACACAGAGGCCATACGCGCAACGAATCGGGAAATGGTGAAGGGGTTTACCCGGTTCACGTGCGCCGGCGAGTTCTAGAACTCCGGTGAGCGCGATTTGGCTTCTCCGGTGACGCGGGCCCTCGGGTTAAGCTTGAGCAAGGTTCTCGGCCTCACCAGGAAGCTATCTGGAGGCTTGGATCGAACGGAGGAGGACGGAAGAGGGGTCGGCCACGGTGGTGGCTTTCGGGCGGCACTGGCGGGTCGCGGGGAGGTCGCCGGAGGCAATGGCTGGCTCGGGCGAGTCCGGCGAGGTACGGAGGAGGCAATGGGGAAGGCAACCGAGCACTGGGGCGGGTTTTATAGCCGTGGCGCGGGCGTGGTCACGGGCGGCCGCGGGCGCGCGGGGGTTCGCGCACGGGCGTGCTCTGAGCGCGCCCCCGGGTGCCAGCTCGCGTCGAACACGTGGAGGGTTGCTTCTGCCAAGGTTCAACGGCCGATTTGAGCGCCATGGCGTGCGTATCTCGGCAAAGTCACTGTGTACGGTCACTTCTCTGCTCCAAATCCTACCCTTTTGCTGTGAGTTCCAAGTCGAGATATGGTCAGGGCAGGGAGATAGAGAGGGAAGAAGTTTGCTGTGTCAGCTGGGTCCAAACCGAGACAAAAGGGGTGTCAAGTCGTGTCTAGCGCCCTAGGGTAGGTGTCAGCTCTTGCCAGGGTGTTCTAGGGTTAATTTGGCGCCATTTTGTTAATTGGGTTGACTGGTTTTGAAAAGGGGATCAAGGTGAACATGAGGGATCTTTGCTCAAGGGTTGGTTTTTGACTTAGACAAAATCTGCATTTTTCCCTTGTGTTCAACCTTTGGTGATCTTTTTAGGACCTTTCTGAAAACTTTTTGGGGGTACTTCCTTACTATTAATTGTAGGTTATTAAGTATATTACAACTTTTATATTTGACCCAAACCATGATCATGATGTTTGCATGATCTTTTTGATCATGGCTTCAATTAGGGTTATAATTGCCTATGGGGGTTTTGTTCTAGGGTTTTGGGAGATCCCCACTTAGATGTGCATTACAAGCTAGGGCATGATATCCAAGATAGTTTGCACTTGATTAGGATCCTGAATTCCAAGATTGAAGTACCTTGCCCACAAATCCTTATGTAATTATGGGTTAAAAGGGGGGTAACCCTGGGGTGGACACCTTGAGTAACACCTAGAGTGTTACAGCCCTCCCCCCTTAAAGGAATCTCGCCCCGAGATTTCAGGTAGAGTCCCTTGGAGGGATGCTTTGAAGGTGTGTTGGTGTTACTTTCCCCTTAAACTCAAGTTTTACCTTTTTAACTGCTCTTCGAATGTCATCCTCTTTGCAACTTCAGAAGGAAGCCCTTCTTAAGTTAAATCCACAACTTAGACTATCCTCGTTATCTAAGTTTTTCTTATAATTGACTTCAAAGGGCAGGCGGGGGTGGGGTTTTGGGGCTACATACCGATTTCTTTGGGCAGAAAGTCGGGGAAGCGAGAGCGTAGAAAATCCTCCGTCTCCCATGTAGCTTCTTCTGCTGAATGGTGACTCCACTGAATCTTATACATTCTGATTGATCTTGCCCGAGTTGATCTTTCCTTTTGATCTAATACCTTGACGGGGTACTCTTGATAGGACAAGTCTGGTTCTATTTCAATGTCTGGTTCCGGTAGCACTTCAGTGGGTAGACGGACACATTTCCGCAGCTGAGATACATGGAACACATTGTGAACTGCTGCCATGCAGGGTGGCAATTCCAACTGATAAGCTACAGGTCCACAACTTGCTTTGATCTTATATGGCCCAATGTAACGAGGGGCTAACTTGCCCTTGATCCCAAATCTCTGGACACCCTTGGTTGGCGATATCTTAAGATAGACATGATCTCCCACCTCAAACTGTAGAGGCTTCCGCCTCTTGTCATGATAACTCTTTTGTCTGGCCTGAGCAGCTTCTAGGTTCTTCTTGATATTTCTAACCTTTGCCTCTGCTTCAAGCACCAAATCTGGCCCAAAAATTTCCCTTTCTCCTGCTTGAGACCAATTTAGCGGGGTCCTACACCTTCTCCCATATAATGCCTCAAATGGTGCCATCTTCAGACTGGACTGATAGCTGTTATTGTAGGAAAACTCTGCCAAGGAAAGACACTTATCCCAATCCTCTCCGTAGTGTAGTGCACATGCTCGCAACATATCTTCCAAAATCTGATTTACCCTTTCTGTCTGACCATCGGTTTGAGGGTGATAAGCTGAGCTTCGGATTACGTGGGTTCCAAGTGATTCCTGTAATTGCTCCCAAAATCGTGCCACAAAAGGTGCTCCTCGGTCGGAGACTATAGTCCTTGGTATCCCATGCAGACGAACTATCTGGTCGATGTAGATCTCCGCATACTTCTCCGCCCGGTGGGTGGTGTGCACTGGCAAGAAATGAGCAGTTTTGGTCAACCTGTCCACAATAACCCATATGGAATCATGGTGCCTGGAGGTATTGGGTAATCCCACTATGAAGTCCATGCAAACGTCCTCCCATTTCCAAGATGGTACGGGAAGGGGTTGCAAAGGGCCTGCTGCCTTCAAGTGACTGGCCTTTACCCTCTGGCAAGTGTCACACTCTGATACGTACTTGGCAATTTCCCTCTTCATCCTAGTCCACCAATACAAAGATCTGAGATCATGGTACATCTTGTTGCTACTAGGGTGCATGGAGAACTTGGAAAGGTGAGCTTCATCCAATATCTTCTTTCTGAGCTCAGGGTCCTTGGGAACAACCAATCGATCTTCAAACCATAAAATTCCCTTGCTGTCCTGACGGAAACACTTGTATTTCTCGGCCTTCAACTTGATCATTTCTTTGATAACCTGAACTCCCTTATCCCCAAACTGTGCCTGAGCTATTTGCTCTTGCAACGTGGGCTCCACTGCGATATATCTCAATTCACCGGAAGGAACAACTTCTAGATTCAGCTTGCACAACTCATCACACAAGGTGGTGATTCTCGCATCCATGTTCATACAATTACACTGAGCCTTTCTGCTCAACGCATCTGCCACAACATTGGCTTTGCCAGGATGGTAATGCACCTCCAAATCGTAGTCCTTGATCAATTCCAACCATCTCCTCTGCCTCATGTTCAGATCAGCCTGAGTGAAAATATAT
This sequence comes from Zea luxurians, assembly GCA_029449295.1. NCBI lineage: Eukaryota > Viridiplantae > Streptophyta > Magnoliopsida > Poales > Poaceae > Zea > Zea luxurians. The sequence continues at coordinate 45,221,822 of JAOPSE010000026.1, forward strand.
TTGAGGCTCTTGTGATCAGTGTAGATGTTGTAGTGAGCTCCCATCAAATAGTGTCTCCATATTTTGAGGGCGTGAACTACTGCTGCCAACTCCAGATCATGTGTCGGGTAGTTCTGCTCATGGGGTCTGAGGGCTCGGGAAGCATAAGCAATGACCCGGTTATCTTGCATCAAGACACAACCCAGTCCTGTCCCAGAAGCATCACAATAAACTTCAAATGGCTTGGTATTATCCGGCTGAGCTAGCACTGGAGCTGTTGTCAAATGTTGCCTCAAGGTATGAAAAGCATCTTCACACTTTTGGCTCCACATGAACTTGGCTCCCTTCTTCAATAGCTCAGTCATTGGCTTGGCAATCCTGGAGAAATCCGGAATAAATCGTCGGTAATACCCTGCCAATCCCAGAAAACTCCTAATCTGCTTCACGGTAGTCGGGGGTTTCCAGTCCATCACTTCCTGTACCTTTTCAGGGTCAACTGATATCCCATCCTGAGAAATTGTGTGACCCAAGAATTTAATCTCCTTCAGCCAAAACTCACACTTAGACAACTTAGCATACAACTGATGGTCACGGAGTCTCTGAAGTACAGTATGCAGATGTTTAGTGTGCTCGGCTTCATTCTTGGAATAAACCAGAATGTCATCAATAAAAACAACCACGAACTTGTCCAACTCTGGCATGAATACTGAGTTCATCAAGTACATAAAATAAGCCGGGGCATTGGTTAGCCCAAAAGACATCACCAGAAACTCATACAGCCCATATCTGGTCGAGAAGGCCGTCTTGGGAATATCACTGGTTCGAATCTTGATCTGATGGTAGCCCGAGCGAAGATCTATTTTGGAGAATACCTTGGCTCCCACCAACTGATCAAACAGGACATCAATGCGGGGTAGCGGGTATTTGTTCTTTACAGTCACCGCATTGAGAGGACGGTAGTCAACACACATCCTCAAACTCTCATCCTTTTTCTTCACAAATAAAGCTGGACATCCCCATGGTGAAGCACTTGGACGAATAAACCCCTTGTCCAACAATTCCTGCAACTGTTTCTTCATTTCTGCCAATTCTGCGGGAGGCATCCTATAAGGTCTCTTAGAGATAGGAGCAGTCCCGGGTTGCAATTCAATGGCAAACTCAATATCTCTGTCAGGTGGCATTCCTGGCAATTCATCTGGAAAAACATCGGGGTAGTCGCAGACTACTGGGATCTGCCTTACTGGGGATTCTGCCATAACAAAGGCACAAGACCGAGTACCACCCTGGTTGGGTAAATACAAAACAGTCTCGCCATAAGCAGGGGAATGAATTTCAATGGCTCTGGCTGCAATATCCAATATTGCCTGATGTTTGGTCAACCAATCAGTTCCCAAGATGATATCCACACTATCCAGTCCCAAGATAAGAAGGTCAGTTTTAATTATCAAACTACCAAACTTTAGAGGCACCTTCATGCTGATTTGATTAGTGGCAATCCTGCCTCCTGGGGTTGAAATGGTAATAGCCCCGTTGGTGTGATGAAAGGGCAGTTGACACTTGACACTAAATTTGGCACTAACAAAGCTATGCGAAGCACCAGAATCAAAAAGAACAACAGCAGGAAAATTTAAAACTGTAAAGATACCAGTCATGACGGGTGCTCCCTCTGGAATGTCAGCCATGGTGGTGAAATTCAGCTTGCCCTGCCTCACTTGCACTTTCTGCCTCTTTCCTTGGTTCTGATTAACATTCTGCCCCTGCCTCTGCTGATTCTTGGGGCAATTCTTGGCATAATGCCCAGTGCTACCGCAAGTGAAACACCTGTTATCATTGGCCTGGCGGTACTGCTGCTGCTGATTGTTCCTCTGAGCTGGAAACTGGGCGCGGTTGGGTGCCTGCTGCTGCTGCTGCGGTGGCCTGATCACCCATCTCCCTTGCTGCTGCTGAGGTCCCTTGTTTTGCGTGTCAGACACAATCCTGAAGTGCTGTGGCTGAGACGAGGGCCCTGCCACAGGGGTCTTCCTCTTCTTCTCCGCCTGTCGAGCCAAGATGCAGTCCTCCTGGGAGATAGCCATGTTGACCAACTCATTGTAACTGTTGGCCCTGACGGTGTTGAGACGGTCACGGAGCTTAGTGCTGAGCCCCCTCCTGAACCTGTCTCGCTTCTTCTCATCCGTATCTGCATGGTATCCAGCATACTGGCACAAATCATTGAAGGCCTGGGCATACTGCAATACCGACCTGCTGCCCTGAGTGAGTGCCAGAAACTCATTGAGCTTCCGGTCCATGATGCCAGCGGGGATATGGTGCCCTCTGAAAGCCGCCTTGAACTCCCTCCATTCCACTTCTCTACCTTCTGGCTGCATGGCAAGAAAATGGTCCCACCAAGTCCTTGTGGGTCCGCGAAGCTGCTGGGTGGCGAACCTGACCTTGGTGACCTCTGAGCAAATTCCATGGAGCAGTGGGAATTTGGATTCTACCACCCTCAACCACACATCTGCATCAAGTGGGTCCTCCGCCCTGGTAAACAATGGTGGCTGAGTGCTGAGAAACTCCTGGTAGGTAGCAGCGACGGGGTGACGCTGATGGTCTCCACCATAATGCTGAGGTGGTGGCTGACGCTGAGCTAGCTGTCTCAGGATCTCATTCTGCTGGGCCATGAGCTCCTGCAGAGTGGGAGGCGGTGGCGGTGGGGGAACGTGCTCATTCTGACCACGGCGCGCTCTCCCAGCCATCTAAAAAATCACATGGTTGCTCAATAACACATCTCCAAGCTTAAGGTTCAAACATGGTAGGGGAGTTAAAGCAATTTGATAGATTCCTCATAGAACAAAACAAAAACATAAACCTTCCGTCCAAATTTAAACTGCCATTAAACATCCCCAAACCTCCAAAAGAGTTTTAACACTATTACATCAATGATCAAAAAGACTCAACTCTACCTAGCCTAGTACCCTAAGGGTGCAAAAGCTAAGCTAGCGGCAAGGAGTCCAACTATCATCAACTTCTAGTATTAGCCTGACATCTAGTGAGCGAACGAGGCAACGCTGGACTCGGGGGAAGGTGGTCTCCCTGAGCCAGCGGTGTCTACACTGGAAGCAGACTCGTCTCCTCCCTCGATGTCAACGTCCTCGTCGGCTTCCTCACCATGGATCTCTTGGTGATGCATGTCCAGGTGCTCATTTGCTTCTGCCAGCTGCTGCTGAGTGTTGAGGAGCTGATCCTCGAGAACCTCGATGGTGTTCTCCCGAGTGCCCACTAGCTCCTCCAACTCATGAATCTCATCAGACAGCTGCTCCACTTGCAAATCTTTTTCCACGAGCTCCTGGGATAAGTCCACCACGAGCTCCTCCCTGTTGTCCAGGGTGATCTTGGTGGCCTCCAGTAGTGCCATCAAATGAGACATGGCCTCCCCACGCATCACTTGCAGACGATACAGAGCGTTCATGCATCGTACCGACAAGTGAGCGGTGTGGCCTGGGTAGAGGGCCCAGATGTCCTTGGCATGCTCCACCCGGTCCCTCCACATCGGGTCGTCCTCCTTTTCCGCGGGGAACAACCCCATGGGGTGGGTAGCCAGCTCCAAGGGATGGAATCCGCAAAAAGTAGTCAGTCCATGCAGGGCGATTGCCTCAATTGTGTCCTCCGCTCGGTATCCGAAAGACTCGGAGTCCAAGGAGCGCCAGCCTGGCTGCAGGGGATGAGGCTCCAAAGTCATCCTCACCCTACAGCGAGGCACCCGGTGCTTCTCGAACTGCTGCACCGCGTACTGAGGGGGTGTCAAGTATCCCGCCCCCTGAAGTACCTCCCACAAGATGCGGGGAAAACCCTCTCGTGCAAGTCCGTCAGTGTGGGTCAGTGCATTTCCGTCATCGGAGGATCCGTGGGAAGTCATCTGTGCACGGTTAAGCGTAAGTAAAAGAAAAAGAATTACAAAAAGAACAAGAAAAATAAAACTCAGCCTGACTCTAATTAAAAGAAAAAGGCACGGGGGACCTAGTTGATTGTTACCTTGTTTTTATGTCTCTTTTACTCAGTTATCCATTTGCTTAATTATGAATGCATGCATGCTCGTCCTGAACGACCTCTCCAAAAGATAAAAAGGAATAGGGAAGGACTCCCATCCTTTAAAAAGTGGCCTATAGGGCCTAGTCACTTAGCCACCTAGCTACCCTTCTATTATCCTAAGGCTTCACGTCCTAGGTCTATCCTGCTCGTCCTATAATCTATCCAACAGTGTTTCTATCAAATTTTACTTTAGAAAAGGGATGGCATTTATGTTTTATTGATCCCTCTGTGATGGTACAAGCTCCGATACCAGCTGTGGCGGAACCGCCCGAATTATTCCAACTTAAGTGCCTAAGTCCGGCCTTAGAGGCTAGACCACACTTAAATGGGAATAACCCGTCAATCCCTCGGATCTAGTCCGACACGGCCACTGACAGGATCAAGTACCACAGTCTCACTCGATGGTGAGTCACAGAGCAAATACAATAAAGCATAAAACCATGCATGGAAGAGTATTAACTTATTACATCACCATTGTCACCATCGGAGTTTTCGCAAAAGTAACCATCATTGTTTTGAAGTGCAGCGGAAATAAACTAACGATAAATAAATGGAGAGATGGGGAAGCCTGTCCCATCACTCCTCATGCTCCTCCTCAGCCGAGGCGGGGTCCCACTCGACAGTCCAACCCGGTGGCAGGGTGGATGGCCAAGTCACTCCAGCAACCATGTCCTCCAGAGAACCTGTAAAAAATTATGCCACAAGCAAGGCTGAGTATGCTAATACTCAGCTAGACTTACCCGGTGTGAGGAGTCTATACTCCTCTACCTCTAGACATGCAGCTGTTTGGCTGTGGGGTTTGGTTGCCAAAAGCACTAGCTGAGTTTCTAATTCAAGATTTTAACTTTGTCAAGATTAAGTGTGACTCTCTTAAGGCTAAAAGTGTACTATCTACTCATACATAGTAGCAAGCATTTTTAACAATCAACAGCTTGTATCATCTTAGCACAGTTCCACTTGTTACTCAATGTAGCAGCATGGATCAAGCAGTCTCATTAGCTGCGAGAAGCAGACGATTCGAATCGAGTTTTTATCCTTGCAAGGTAAACCTAAACACACGACATGCAGGGGCACTCCGTCCCCACACACATCAACCGTCCCCATCGATTCCCTGGCAGCAAATCAGGACTCACCGCCTTGGCGTACAATGCCTCACTGACCCCGACTGGCCGTCGTGCAGTGACCGCACTTGTACCCACCATAACCGGAATGGGAGACTACGTCTCAGGTCGCGTGAGGGGGTATGTCCACTGGCAGGTTCAATCAGGTACTAGGTTTACCGATTTACCATATTTCTCGGTATGTGCTTAGTACATTCAAACGCTTGACTCACGGTACCACACCTTAATCCTTAATCAACTTTTTATCCCGTGAACAACCAATCCCCATGGATTGTTGCCCACAAACCAACATCAACATAATAGGAAAGTGGATACAGCCAATTCCTGACCTCGCGCGAGTGCTAGAAAAATCACTCGACTTCTACCGAGATCCTAATTAATAAAGCAGCTACTCGACCTAGCATACTAGTATTCATCTCAATAGGATTCCTGAGATCATGCAACTAGGGTTTCAATCAACTCCTACACTTAAGTGCACAAACAATCCTACAAACATTAAGTGTAGTAAAGTAGCATAAATAACAGGTTATGCATAAAACCGGGGCTTGCCTTCCAAAGCAGTGGCAGGCAGGTCCTCTGGTGCAGGCTCTGGTGCTGGGTCTAGGGCAACCTCCTGGGCAGCTCCTTGCTCCGGCACGAGGACGTACTCTCCGTCAGCAAGATTACAGTCTATCGAAATGCAATGAACATGTATGTCATGATTATGCAAGATTTAAGAACATTAAGCCACAGAAATTAAGTCAAGAATTAACTTAGGGTTCCTTGGCTACGTGGGTCTTCTAGTGGTATACATAGACTTATTACCTTTTAGGTTTAGGTTTTCTTTTAGGATAACATATTGGATTTGTATTGCCTTTATGGATTTCAGGGGACAATTAATAAAGGTCTTAGGAGGACATTAAATTCCATCATCCATTTTCCTTTCTCTAATTTCCATCTAGGGTTTCTAGTAGGGGTTTGAACTATGACAGTAGTTTAAAAATTTCCAAAAATTTTGTAAAAATTACAGTGGGTTGTCACTGGCTATGCTAGCTTGTTTTAAGAATTTGAGGCTTAAAGTACAAAAGCTAGTCCTTAAACAAAAATAACAATAGTTAGGCAACATGGGCCACTTTACACTGCAAGTCTTTTATTAAAGTGGGTTCTGACCTAAGGGTTATTTTTGTTGGCCTCTAGTAGTGATAAAAAGCTCTTGTACCAAAAAGGACAGAGAGCAACATGATGGTTAATTAATGATGGGTTTTTGAAGTTTGGTGCAAAAAGGGTGATTAGAACTAACTTGTCATTTGAAAAAATATCAAACAACAGATTTCAGATTTTTCTTAAGTTCTTATCATCAATACATTAGTTATCCTAAGGTTTGGGGAGGTTTCACCTTAGGGTTATTTTTGTAGGGTTTTTCTAAGTTACCCTTGTTTTATTAATTTAAAAGGTAGCTTTCTTATTTTATACTACAACAGGGTATGATACATTTTTCCAGTGAACTACATTGACTAAGTATCTCAACAAAAATGGGGGTGCCCTCTGGTTCATTATTTATGTCACTTTTTCTATTTTTCTTAAACTTAAGCATATCATGGAATAAGGGGTAAAAACTAACTTAATGTAGTGGACAGAGGGGTTTAACATTTTTAACTAGGTCAGTTAGTAGATATAAACTTCTCCAAATTTTTCTAACCTTAGTTAAATAGTACAACCATTTTTCTTGCTATTATTAAGCTTTTGGTCCAAACTGTAATTAAATCATAACCTTATATTTTTCTTTAGTACTCATGGGGTTTTATATTTTTCTTAGACGGGTTACATTATTTAGAGTCTGGCAAAATTAGTTTGACCAAATTTGGATAAACCCAACAGAAGTTATGGGTTTTTAAAGTTTCTGTTTGAATTTAAATCAGGTTTTAATTAAGTTTTTCTGGAAAAGCAGTTTGCGCCGAGGCCCCTGGATTTAAACCGAATCAAATCTCGCAGTTCTACCCTCGGGCCACTATTCACTCGGGTCACTGACATCTCACTTAACCCCCTGACTTTCTCTCCCTTTCACCCGCAGTCCTTCCCTCAACTGAAACAGTAGCCGCGGGGAAGAAAAGGGTGGCGCGGCTTACCGGCGGCGAGGGAGGTCCGGCGAGGTGGTCAGTGATGTTCAGGAGGTCGCGACGGTCACGTCGATGTGCGGGTCGGCGTCAGAGGTGGTCGGAGCTCCCCTGGCCACGAACACAGGCGGCGGGAATCGTCGGCGGCGCCTGCTCCGGCCAAACCACGGCGGTAGAGTTCAATCAAAGGGCACGAGGAGCTTCACGGGATGACACAGAGGCCATACGCGCAACGAATCGGGAAATGGTGAAGGGGTTTACCCGGTTCACGTGCGTCGGCGAGTTCTAGAACTCCGGTGAGCGCGATTTGGCTTCTCCGGTGACGCGGGCCCTCGGGTTAAGCTTGAGCAAGGTTCTCGGCCTCACCAGGAAGCTATCTAGAGGTTTGTTCTAGGGTTTTGGGAGATCCCCACTTAGATGTGCATTACAAGCTAGGGCATGATATCCAAGATAGTTTGCACTTGATTAGGATCCTGAATTCCAAGATTGAAGTACCTTGCCCACAAATCCTTATGTAATTATGGGTTAAAAGGGGGGTAACCCTGGGGTGGACACCTTGAGTAACACCTAGGGTGTTACAGGCTAGGGATTCGCTACGAAGCCTTTACAAAGATTCCCCGGGGCTGTAGCCACCCGTTAGGTTTCCTAAATGTACCACACTCCTCCCCAAGGGACAAATCAACCTTGGCAGAGCGAGCCGCATACACCGAGCCCCATTGACGGCACAACGGCTAAGTGATCTACACCCCGGTTCCTCAAATTATTCAGCTAAGGGCGTCCCATTCCACCCTCATGGTTGCACTGTTTTTCCCGGGTGGTCATCCATTGAACAGGTCCTTACGGAGAGGCACTCGAGAAACCGCTCAAGTCCCCTTAAATGCCACAAGTATGATCATAAATAAGAAGGGGAAAACAGCGTATCATAGATAATCACATCATGTTCATTGATTTGAGTTGAGTAATAGCATCAGACTAAGCAGTAATAATCCGACCCAAATAGGTAATCAAGGACATGGATAACAAAAGCTAGTCAATCCTTAAGTATAAATGTGTAATGCGGGAGGTGAATTAAAGAATGAATAGGACATAAATAGGTCAAAGGACACTTGCCTCCACCAACCGACTGCTGCTCAGGGGCTTCTCCTGCGAATTCCTCGGGCTCTTCGACCGGATCGTTCTCTATGCGAGCGCAAACATACATACATCCACATATTTAATACAAAAGAACAGTACACCATACAAGGGAACAAATAAAGTGAATATGCATCAAGTATGACGTTCGATATCGCATTTATTATGGTTAGAAAGAAACGGGAAAGGGTCTCGCGGGGGGGTTAAATCTTATGCACTAATGATTAGTTACCATTGGTTCTAACAAAAGAAATTAGTTATATGCACTAATGGAAACCTAGTCATTTTTAGTTGATCAACATTGAACTGGATAAACAATTGATTATATGAATTAACTAGCGTAACGAAATTCTAAATCAAGTTTCCTATTTCAATAACATGAACAATGATTAGCCTGCCTAAATAACAATGATAACAGAAGGTAGGATCAAATAAATAAAATAATAAAATAAAAAAAATAAAAAAAGGGGGGCGGTTGAACCGGCCAGGGCAGGGGCGGGGGCGGCCGAGCCGGCGGCGGGCGGCCGAGCTGGCGGGGGGGGGGGCGGTTGAACCGGCCGGAGGCGGCCGAGTTGGGCGGCTGGGCTCGGGGCGGGAGCGCAGGGGCGGCCGAGCCGGGGCGGCTGGGCCGGCCGGGCGGTCAGGGGGCGCGGCCAGGGGGCGCGGCCAGGGCGCGCGGCCAGGGGGCGGCCAGGGCGCGGCCAGGGGCGGCTGGGGGCGCGGCCAGGGGCGGCCGAGGGCGGCCACGGGGCGGCCAGGGCGGCCGAGGGCGGCTGGGGGCGTGGCCAGGGGCGGCCAGGCGGCTGGGCCGGCCAAGGAGAGAGGAGGGGAGAGGGGAGAGGGAGGGAGGAGGGGGAGGGGGCTCACCGGGGGACGGGGACGGGCGAGCGAGCGGCGAGGGGCGGCGGCGGTTGGGCCGGCAGCAGGGGGCGGCCGAGCTAGGGGTAGGGGGCGGCGGCGGCTAGGGTGGGGAGAGGGAGAATGGGAGAAAGAGAGGGAGAGGGAGCGGGGTAAGGGGAAGGGAGTGGGGGCGGTTGGGCCGGCTAGGCCCAAGAGGGGCGCGCGGGGGCGGCTGGGCCGGCCAGGAGGCGGCCCACGGCGCGGGAGAGAGAAAAGGGAGGGGAGAGAGAAAGAAAAAGAAAAAGAAAGAAAAAAAAGAAAAGGTTTCTTCTCATTTTCGAAATCCGATCTTCCTAGATGAATGCACTTACATTTTCAAGCAATCAAAGAATGCATAGTTCGGCATGGTGCATCAAACAATATAAAGCAATTTAGGGTTTTTCTTTACACGGGAATTCCAAACCGAATCCCGCTAGCTTTGGAAAAGGTCAAGGTCTAGCGAGGGGAAAAAGAAAAAGAAAAGGTAACGCCCGAATTTGGCGAGTGAAGAAAAGAAAAAAATTCAACTGCAAAATTCGGGGCGTTACAAACCTATCCCCCTTAAAAGAATCTCGCCCTCGAGATTCAGGGCTGGCTAGCAAAGAGCTCTGGGTACTTAGCCACTAGATCATCTTCACGCTCCCAGGTTGCTTCTTCCTCAGAGTGGTGATTCCATCTGACTTTGCACATTCTGATGGTCTTCCTTCGGGTGACTCTGTCTGCAACCTCAAGGATCTGCACTGGCTTCTCAACGTAGGTCAAGTCTTCCTGGACTTCCAGACCTTCCACAGGCAACTGCTCTTCTGGCACACGCAAGCACTTCTTCAACTGAGACACATGAAAGACATCATGCACAACTGACAAGTTCTCTGGCAGACTGAGCTGATAGGCCACTTCTCCACACTTTGAGAGGATTTGGTACGGACCAATGTAGCGGGGTGCTAGCTTGCCTTTCACTCCGAACCTTCTGACTCCTCTGATCGGTGACACTTTCAGATAGACAAAGTCTCCGACTTCAAAACTCAGCTCTCTTCTTCTTGTGTCTGCATAGCTTCGCTGCCTCGATTGCGCTACCTTCAGATTCTCTCGAACCATCTTGATGTTCTCTTCGGCTTCAAGCAGAATGTCTGGCCCAAACACCTGCTTCTCTCCAGGCTGATCCCATTGCAACGGAGTTCTACAACTCCTTCCATAGAGCGCTTGAAATGGTGACATCTTCAAACTGGCCTGGTAACTGTTGTTATAGGAAAACTCTGCATAGGGCAATCGCTTATCCCATCCGGACTGATCTTGCAACGCACAGGCTCTCAACATGTCTTCGAGAATTTGATTGGTTCTTTCAGTCTGACCATCTGTCTGCGGATGATAAGCTGAACTGAAATTCAGATGTGTGCCCAAGGCTTCATGCAACTGCTGCCAGAAATGAGAGGTGAACTGCGTTCCTCTGTCTGACACTATCTTCTTTGGCACACCATGAAGACAAACGATCCGAGACATATACAACTCTGCCAATACTGCACTGCTGTAGCTGGTCTTGACAGGTATGAAGTGGGCCGACTTGGTCAAACGGTCCACTACTACCCAAATAGAATCGTAGCCGGCTCGAGTGCGAGGCAATCCGACTATGAAATCCATACCGATTTCATCCCATTTCCACTGAGGGATCTGCAACGGTTGCAACAATCCAGCTGGTCTCTGGTGCTCTGCCTTAATTCTTCAACAACTATCGCACATAGCCACGTGCTCTGCGATTTCCCTCTTCATTCCGTACCACCAGAATTTCTTCTTCAGATCCTGATACATCTTCTCACTGCCAGGGTGAATCGAATAAGCTGTCTCATGAGCTTCCTTGAGAATCAACTCCCGAATGGACTGGACATTGGGAACACACAAGCGGTCTTTGAACCATATCACGCCTTCTGCATCTTCTCGAAAATCTTTGCCTCTGCCATCTAGAATCAGTCACCGGATCTCACTGATCTTCTCATCATTCTTCTGCGCTTCTTTGATTTCTCGCTCCAAGGTAGGTTCCAACTCAACTGTGACTCCTCGCGAATTGTTCAGAAATCCGAGACTCAACCTGTCGAACTCCTTGGCCAACTCATAAGGCATCGGACGAGCGACCATCAGATTGACTTGACTCTTTCTGCTCAAAGCATCTGCCACTACGTTCGCTTTGCCTGGATGGTAATGAATCTCCAACTCATAGTCTTTGATCAACTCTAACCATCTTCGTTGCCTCATGTTCAATTCTGACTGAGTGAATATGTACTTCAGACTCTTGTGATCTGTGTAAACATCGCATTTCTGTCCATACAGATAGTGCCTCCATGTCTTCAGTGCGTGAACCACTGCTGCCAACTCTAGATCATGGATTGGGTAATTCTTCTCATGAACCTTCAGCTGTCGGGACGAGTAAGCCACAACTCTTCCCTCTTGCATCAACACGCATCCCAAACCTGTGTAACAAGCATCACAATACACCGAGAAGGGCCTGTGCACATCAGGCAAGACTAAGACAGGCGCTGTTGTCAACTTCTCTTTCAGCGCTTCAAAGGCTTCTTGGCATTTCTGGGTCCACTTGAACTCAACCTTGTTGCCTAGCAACGCTGTCATTGGTTTCACAATCTTCGAAAACCCTTCAATGAATCGCCGATAATATCCGGCCATTCCAATGAAGCTCTTGATTTCTCGAGCATCCGTTGGTGCTTTCCAGTTCAGAATGTCTGCCACTTTCTTCGGATCCACAGCCAATCCTTCTTTGTTGATTATGTGACCCAAGAATAGGACTTCACTGATCCAGAACTCACACTTGCTCAACTTTGCATACAACTGGTGCTCTTGCAATCTCTGCAATACCATCCTCAAATGATCTGCATGCTCTTCTTCACTTTGAGAATAAACCAGAATGTCATCAATGAATACCACCACAAACTTATCGAGATAATCCATAAATACACTGTTCATCAAGTTCATAAAGAACGCTGGTGCATTGGTCAAACCAAAAGACATCACTGTGAACTCATACAAACCATACTTGGTAATGAATGCCGTCTTCGGAATGTCCGAAGGTCGGATCCTGAGCTGATGATAACCTGACCTCAGATCAATCTTGGAGAACACACTAGCTCCTCTCAACTGGTCAAACAGATCTTCTATTCTGGGCAAGGGATACTTGTTCTTGATCGTGACTTCATTCAAAGCTCGATAATCGATACACATCCTTTTGGTGCCATCTTTCTTCTCCACAAACAGGACAGGGGCGGCCCAAGGCGAGGTGTTTGGCCGGATGTAACCTTTCTCTGACAGCTCATCAATCTGCTTCTTAAGCTCAACCAACTCTGGTCCAGATATTCTGTAAGCTCTCTTAAAGATAGGGGCGGTTCCAGGAAGAAGCTCTATAGCGAATTCAACTTTCCGCTCTGGTGGCATACCCGGTAAATCCTTTGGAAACACATCTGGGAATTCAGACACAACCTTGATACTCTCAATTGGGTCTGCTTCACTGCTATCGACAGCCATCTGATAACAACTTCCTTTCTTCGGCTCAGGCGGGACTAACTCGGTCACCACTTCCTCTCCTAGTGGGGACACCAACTTGATTGTCCTTTTATCACAACTGATAACTGCCTGATACTTATCTAGCCAATTCATCCCTAGGATAACATCTATTCCCTGAGTACCCATTACTATAAGGTTAGCGGGAAACGCTATCCCCCTTATTTCCACACTTACATTCAAACATATGCTATCAGCTCGAATTCTACCACCAGCTGAGTCAATTTGAATGGGGGTTGACATGGTAGTAATTGGAAGATTATGTGCTTCTACCCATGATGCAGTAATGAAAGAATGTGTTGCTCCAGTATCAAATAACACTTCTGCAATATGAGAGTCGACTGGGAACATACCTACTATCATGTCGGGGGTCTCCTGAACTTCTTCAGCCTCCAAGTGGTTCAGTCTCCCATGATTATAGCGCGGTTGAGAGCGGTTGCCTGCTCCAGGCTGAGACACATTCTGCTTTGCTGGGGCATTGGGGCCTGACTGCTGCTGGGCTGCTTTCTTCGGACATTGCATTACCCAATGGCCTTGCTCTCCACAGTGGAAACATGCTCTGTTTCCAACCTGAGCTGGTGCTGCCTGACTGCTCCGCTGAGTTGCGGGGGCAGGAAGACGAGGTGCCTGCTGATTCTGCCTCTGAAACTGACCTCCTCCTGACTGATTGCTCTGACGATTCTGATACTGATGCTGAGGGTACTGCCTTTGGAACTGCTGATACTGCTGACGCTGCTGAGGTGGACGCTGATTCTGCCTGAACTGCTGAGGTTGATTGCCTGAAAAACGAGGACGACTGCTGCTTCCAGGCTGGGGTCCACTGATCTTGCGCTTACGATCCTCCATCTCCTTACGCTTCCTTTCTGTCATGATTGCTCTGTCAATCAGGTGCTGGAATGTCGGGAAGGTATGATTCATCAGTTGGTACTAAAGAGGGTCAACCAAGCCTCTCAAGAAACGGTACTGTCGCTTGGCGTCGGTGTTGACATCTTCAGGAGCATAGCGAGACAGCTGCAGAAACCTGTCCCGGTACTCACTGACAGATGTTGACCCTTGCTTAAGGGCCAGGAACTCCTCCTTCTTCACTGTCATCAGACCTGCAGGCACATGGTACTGACGAAAGCTACCTCTGAACTCTTCCTAGGTGATGGCATCGGGGTTGGCATGGGTGGCGAGGTAAGACTCCCACCATGATTGAGCTGCTCCTCTCAACAGACGGGGACCATACAAGACTTTCTCCCTGTCGTCACACTGAGCGGTATGCAACTCCCGCTCCACAGTGCGCAGCCAATCTTCAGCATCCATGGGGTCAGAAGAGTGAGCGAACGTTGGGGGATGACCTCTCATGAATTCAGCACGCTTGTCTCTGGGTATCTGAGGCATCTGAGGCTGGGGTGGTGCTTGCTGCTGTTGCTGCTGCTGCTGCTGCTGAATGGCGGCCAGAGTCTGACCGATGGCCTGAACCGCTTGAGTCTGCATCAGAAACATCTGCTCGATCGACATCGGGGGCGGGGGTGGCAGGTGCTGCTGCTGGGGCACCTCATCCTGCGGAGCGGCTCGCTCCTGCTAAGCACGCCTTCCTCCTCTGCGCCTGTTCTCTGACATCTGCAGAATGCAACCACACATCAGAACTGATCTGGCAAATCTTGCAGCATAAGGAAAGAGTATAGAATTCTTCAACAGCACTGAACAGATGAGCATCTTCACTGATCTCCAACACAGACCACACAGCTTCTCAGATAAAGAGGAAAGTGGAATAAAGGTTTCCCAACTATATAACTAACTCCATTAACATAATATGTAAACCAAAATGCAGGGGATACCCACACTCTGGTGACAGTCATTACAAAGATCCAAACCAAACATAGTTCATCATGACAAACATAAATGCACAGGATATAGCAAACTACCCTGTCTAACTAAGACTAACTAAGACCGAGACTAACGCTAAGACTGAAGCTTCTATGTATATATATTTCGTATTAATTACAAGATCCAACTCTAACGAGCTATGGTTCTAGATTTATCTTGGTCTTGCAGTCGGGATTGCCATAAGACTGGAGTCCACGCCGAGGTGAGCGGTACGGGTGCTGAGTCCCGACGGGAGCGAGGGAACCATCATCCAAGTGACGACGTTCCACGCGCTCAGCCCGCAGCAGGGCGATCTCAGCACGAGCCCTACTCAGCTCATCTAGTGCATGGTCCAGCTCCGTGTTTAGCACGGCGGCTAGGTTGACTGTGCTGCTCAACCTAGGATTGTCCTCACCAGCAGGTGAAACAATCACGCCTCCTGTGCTGCCAGATGGACGGCGGGGGTAATACTTCAGGTCGAGACCGTCAGGCGTCAGCTACCCCACCGAGAACCGAGCAGTAGTGCGAAAGCGCACGCCGTGCAGCATCCTGCATGGCTGCCTCAGCTGAGTCCCGCTCAGAGATAGAATAATGCTCTGAGCAAGCCTCCGCGCCCTGGAGACTGTTCTCCGGACGGCGCACCAAGCAGGTCGCCTCCCAGCGGTCCGGGTAGACCCCGCGACTATGCTGGTAGACCACACAGCGATACTCGATGGACCAAGTACGCCGGTCAAGTGCCCGACGTAGCAGGGTGTCGAGCGCGTCGTGGAAGTGACACCCGCGAGCAGCGTCGCGAGTGATGGGTCGAGCAACCCATCCTTCCGGCTCATGGTCAGCAGAGAAGTCGATGTCGTGGCTCAAGCTGTCGTCGCCACCTCCGTCGTCTGGGTCTCCTCCAGCAGCTACTCCAGAAGCTGGGGCGCCCAGTGGTGGTGCAGGGGGCGCCTCCAGAGGAAGCACAGGAGAGCAGCTCCTCACAGACTCTATCTCCTGCTGGAGCGAGAAGGAAGAGCCCTGCTGCTCCTGTCGTCGACGTTCCTGCTCCTCATGCAGGCGGTGGTGCAGTCTCTCCAAGTGGCTGGACTGTCCGACCACGGGACGGCGAAGCGGACGCTCAGCAAGGCGGGAGGGTAAGAAGGGGATGACGGACTTTCGTGTAGTGTGTCTAAGTCGAGCCATCTATAAAAGACATCGCAAGCAAAAGGGTGAGAACAGAATTAATATGACCAGCAAGTAATGAATCATAAATAAATGAAGGATCAGAATAAAACATAATTTTCAGCAAGGTATAATATATAGTAGAACATAGGTTTGGTCGGTATGACCAACTTTTGAAGGGATACCAAAGTCAAGGCAGGGACAGAGGTCTATAATCCTTAGAACGACCATTCTACTCTAAGTTAGCGGTCCTACAGTCAGCACGACTTTGATACCACTTATGTCACACCCGGTTTTTAGAAGGTAAACCGAATGCGAACCATGTACGTGCCAGGATCAGTTATTCACGTACACAGCAGTTACATAACATGGACATCATCACACAGTGCTCAAATAGTATTAAAAGGGGAAATAATAGTCGATTACATCATACGTCTGAGACGTCCATATAGTCCTTACAATAAATCAAAGTGCGGAAAAGAAACGTAGATAACGCGGCCTTCACAGGCATCCGACTGGGGGTTGCCGCTAACCCACGCCTAGAACTCGTCGTAGTCTTGGAACTCATGGAAGTCTCCTTCCACAGCTTCATCTTCTCCTGAGCAGTGGTTGCAATGCTGACAACCTGGGGGGGGTTGGTGTGTAGAGCAAGGGTGAGTACACATCAACATACTCAGCAAGCATCCCGTTTGGCTGTAGTGGACTAGCTTTATGTGGGAATAAGTCAAGCAGTTGCTTTTAGTTGGTTAGGTTATTACTTACTAGTAGAAAGCCAGGTTTTAACATTAACCCAAGTTATTAGCCCAATGTATCCTTTCCAAACGGAAAGAATACCACTTACCAGCACCATAATCATAATCAGAACCATCAATCTCATTGCCACCTGTACCAAAATGTCTCTGATCAAGTATCACTAATCTCTGGAGCTCCCTTGGCCGCTCATAACCGTGAGCACGGCTGATATATCAGTTTCATAACACTCTGCAGAGGTTGTGCACTTTACCCATAAGTCGTGATTCCCTCTCTAGCCCGGGCTTGCAAGACCCTTATTCACTCCCAAGGTGAATGGCTAGGGATTCACTACGAAGCCTTTACAAAGATTCCCCGGGGCTGTAGCCACCCGTTAGGTTTCCTAAATGTACCGCACTCCTCCCCAAGGGACAAATCAACCTTGGCAGAGCGAGCCGCATACACCGAGCCCCATTGACGGCACAACGGCTAAGTGATCTACACCCCGGTTCCTCAAATTATTCAGCTAAGGGCGTCCCATTCCACCCTCATGGTTGCACTGTTTTTCCCGGGCGGTCATCCATTGAACAGGTCCTTACGGAGAGGCACTCGAGAAACCGCTCGAGTCCCCTTAAATGCCACAAGTATGATCATAAATAAGAAGGGGAAAACAGCGTATCATAGATAATCACATCATGTTCATTGATTTGAGTTGAGCAATAGCATCAGACTAAGCAGTAATAATCCAACCCAAATAGGTAATCAAGGACATGGATAACAAAAGCTAGTCAATCCTTAAGTATAAATGTGTAATGTGGGAGGTGAATTAAAGAATGAATAGGACAGAAATAGGTCAAAGGACACTTGCCTCCACCAACCGACTGCTGCTCAGGGGCTTCTCCTGCGAATTCCTCGGGCTCTTCGACCGGATCGTTCTCTATGCGAGCGCAAACATACATACATCCACATATTTAATACAAAAGAACAGTACACCATACAAGGGAACAAATAAAGTGAATATGCATCAAGTATGACGTTCGATATCGCATTTATTATGGTTAGAAAGAAACGGGAAAGGGTCTCGCGGGGGGGTTAAATCTTATGCACTAATGATTAGTTACCATTGGTTCTAACAAAAGAAATTAGTTATATGCACTAATGGAAACCTAGTCATTTTTAGTTGATCAACATTGAACTGGATAAACAATTGATTATATGAATTAACTAGCGTAACGAAATTCTAAATCAAGTTTCCTATTTCAATAACATGAACAATGATTAGCCTGCCTAAATAACAATGATAACAGAAGGTAGGATCAAATAAATAAAATAATAAAATAAAAAAAATAAAAAAGGGGGGGCGGTTGAACCGGCCAGGGGGCGGTTGAACCGGCCAGGGCAGGGGCGGGGGCGGCCGAGCCGGCGGCGGGCGGCCGAGCTGGCGGGGGGGGCGGGCGGTTGAACCGGCCGGGGGCGGCCGAGCTGGGCGGCTGGGCTGGGGGCGGGCGCGCAGGGGCGGCCGAGCCGGGGCGGCTGGGCCGGCCGGGCGGCCAGGGGGCGCGGCCAGGGGGCGGCCAGGGCGCGGCCAGGGGCGGCCAGGGCGCGGCCAGGGGCGGCTGGGGGCGCGGCCAGGGGCGGCCGAGGGCGGCCAGGGGGCGGCCAGGGCGGCCGAGGGCGGCTGGGGGCGCGGCCAGGGGCGGCCAGGCGGCTGGGCCGGCCAAGGAGAGAGGAGGGGAGAGGGGAGAGGGAGGGAGGAGGGGGAGGGGGCTCACCGGGGGACAGGGACGGGCGAGCGAGCGGCGAGGGGCGGCGGCGGTTGGGCCGGCAGCAGGGGGCGGCCGAGCTAGGGGTAGGGGGCGGCGGCGGCTAGGGTGGGGAGAGGGAGAATGGGAGAAAGAGAGGGAGAGGGAGAGGGGTAAGGGGAAGGGAGTGAGGGGCAGTTGGGCCGGCTAGGCCCAAGAGGGGCGCGCGGGGGCGGCTGGGCCGACCGGGGGGCGGCTGGGCCGGCCAGGAGGCGGCCCACGGCGCGGGAGAGAGAAAAGGGAGGGGAGAGAGAAAGAAAAAGAAAAAGAAAGAAAAAAAAAGAAAAGGTTTCTTCTCATTTTCGAAATCCGATCTTCCTAGATGAATGCACTTACATTTTCAAGCAATCAAAGAATGCATAGTTCGGCATGGTGCATCAAACAATATAAAGCAATTTAGGGTTTTTCTTTACACGGGAATTCCAAACCGAATCCCGCTAGCTTTGGAAAAGGTCAAGGTCTAGCGAGGGGAAAAAGAAAAAGAAAAGGTAACGCCCGAATTTGGCGAGTGAAGAAAAGAAAAAAATTCAACTGCAAAATTCGGGGCGTTACAACATCGGTTAGTCCCAAAATATGCTCTCTCTTTAGAAGCTTGTGAAGATTCTCCATCCCAACATGGGCTAGTCGGCGATGCCAGAGCCAACCCATATTAGTCTTAGTAATTAAGCAAGTGTCGAGTTCAGCTCTATTGAAATCAACTAAGTATAGCTGACCCTCTAACACTCAATTAAATGCCACTGAATCATCACTTCTTCTAAAGACAGTAACACCTATATCTGTAAAAAGACAGTTGTAACCTATTTTGCATAATTGAGAAACTGAAAGCAAGTTATAATCTAAAGAATCTACAAGAAAAACATTGTAAATAGAATGGTCAGGTGATATAGCAATTTTACCAAGTCCTTTGACCAAACCTTGATTTCCATCCTCGAATGTGATAGCTCTTTAGGGATCTTGGTTTTTCTCATAGGAGGAGAACATTCTTTTCTCCCCTGTCATGTGGTTTGTGCACCCGCTATCAATGATCCAACTTGAGCCCCCGGATGCATAAACCTACAAAACAATTTTAGGCCTTGTTCTTAGGTACCCAAACGGTCTTGGGTCCTTTCACATTAGAAACAAGCACCTTGGGTACCCAAACACAAGTCTTGGAGCCCTTGTGTTTGCCCCCAACATATTTGGCAACTACTTTGCCTGATTTATTAGTTAAAACATATGAAGCATCAAAAGTCTTAAATGAAATGATTGGCTCATTTGATTCAATAGGAGATTTCTTTTTAGGCAATTTAGCATGAGTTGATTGCCTAGAGCTAGATGCCTCACTCTTATACATAAAAGCATGATGAGAGCCAGAGTGAGACTTCCTAGAATGAATTCTCCTAATCTTATGTTCGGGATAACCAGCAGGATATAAAATATAGCCCTCGTTATCCTGAACCATGGGAGCTTTGCACTTAACAAAGTTAGACAATTTCTTAGGGGCATTAAGCTTGACATTGCCTCCCTGTTGGAAGCCAATGCCATCCTTAATGCCAGGGCGTCTCCCATTATAAAGCATGCTTCTAGCAAATTTAAAATTTTTATTTTCTAAGTCATGCTCATTAATTTTAGCACTAAGTTGAGCTATGTGATCATTTTGTTGTTTAATTAAAGCTAGGTGATCATGGATAGCATCAACATTAATATCTCTACATCTAGTACAAATAGTAACATGATCAACACTAGATGTAGAGGGTTTGCAAGCATTTAATTCATCAATCTTAGCATGTAACATGGCATTCTCATTTCTAAGATTAGAAATAGAATTATTGCAAACATTTAAATCCTTAGCCTTAGCAATTAATTTTTCATTCTCAATCTTAAGGCTAGAAATTGCAACATTCAATTTGTCAATCTTAGCAATTAAATCATCATTTTCATTTCTAAGACTAACAATTGAATCATTACAAGCATCTAATTTTTCAACCTTAGCAATTAAGTTGGTATTCTCGGTTTTAAGGTTGGAAATTGATTCACGACAAATGCTAAGCTCACTAGTTAATTTTTCACATTTTTCTATCTCCTGAGCATAGGCATTTTTTACTTTAACATGCTTCTTATTTTTCTTAATAAGGAATTCCTCTTGGCTATCCAAGAGTTCATCCTTTTTATGAATAGCACCTATCAATTCATTCAATTTTTCTTTTTGTTGCATGTTTAAGTTAGCAAAAAGAGCAAGCAAATTATCTTCATCATCACTAGAGCTACCCTCATCACTAGATGTTGTATATTTAGTGGAGTCTCTAGATTTTACCTTCTTCTTTTTGCCGTCCTTTGCTATGAGGCACTTGTGGCCGACGTTGGGGAAGAGAAGGCCTTTGTTGACGGTGATGTTGGCAGCGTCCTCGTCGGAGGAGGAGTCGGTGGTGCTCTCATCGGAGTCCCACTCCCAACACACGTGGGCATCGCCGTCCTTCTTCTTGTAGTACCTCTTCTTTTCCTTCCTCTTTCCCTTTTTATCGTCGTCCCTGTCACTATCACTAGACGTTGGACATTTAGCAATGAAATGACCAGGCTTACCACATTTGTAGCAAACCTTCTTGGAACGGGGTTTGTAATCTCTCTCCTTCCTTTGCTTGAGGATTTGGCGAAAGCTCTTGATGATGAGCGCCATTTCCTCGTTGTCGAGCTTGGAGGCGTCGATGGAGAGCCTACTTGATGTAGACTCTTATTTCTTTTCCTCCGTTGCTTTGAAGGCAACGGGTTGCGCCTCGGGTGTGGAGGTGGCGCCATGCTCAATGATTTGTTTGGAGCCTTTGATCATCAATTCAAAGCTCACAAATTTTCCTATAACCTCCTCGGGAGACATTAGCTTGTATCTAGGATCACCACGAATTAATTGAACTTGTGTAGGATTAAGAAAAACTAGTGATCTTAGAATAACCTTGACCATTTCATGGTCATCCCATTTTGTGCTCTCGAGGTTACACACTTGATTCACCAAGGTCTTTAGCCGGTTGTACATGGCTTGAGGATCCTCTCCTTGGTTGAGGACGAACCGACCGAGCTCCCCTCAATCGTCTCCCGCTTGGTGATCTTTGTCACCTCATCTCCTTTGTGCACGGTCTTGAGCACGTCCCAAATCTCTTTGGTGCTCTTCAACCCTTGCACCTTATTATACTCCTCTCAATTTAGAGATGCGAGAAGTATAGTAGTGGTTTGGGAGTTGAAGTGCCGGATTTGGGCGACTTCGTTCGAGTCATAGCCTTCGTCCCCCGGCGATGGTACCTGCGCTCCAAACTCAACAATGTCCCAAATACTAGCGTGGAGTGAGGTTAGGTGATGCCTCATTTTATCACTCCACATGTTATAATCTTCACCCTAAAAAATGGGTGGTTTGCCTAGTGGGACAGAAAGTAAAGGAGTGCGTCTAGAAATATGGGGATAATGAAGTGGCATCTTACTATACTTCTTGCGCTCATGGCGCTTAGAAGTGACGGACGGCACGTCGGAGCCGGAGGTGGATGGCGATGAAGAATTGGTCTCGTAGTAGACCACCTTCTTCATCTTCTTTTTCTTTTCGCCGCTCCGATGCGACTTGGTATGTGAAGGGGATCCCTTCACCTTGTTGCCGGACTCTCCCGATGGAGCCTTCCCGTGGCTTGTGGCGGGCTTCTCGCCGGTCACTTTGAGTGGTTAGGCTCTAATGAAGAACCAGACTTTGATACCAATTGAAAGTCACCTAGAGGGGGGGTGAATAGGTAGAATCTGAAAATTATAAACTTAAGCACACACTAAAAGCCGGGGTTAGCGTTAGAATTAAAATCGAGTCCGAAAGAGAGGGTGAAAAACAAATCAAAGGCAAATGAAGCGGGTGACACGGTGATTTGTTTTACCGAGGTTCGGTTCTTGCAAACCTACTCCCCGTTGAGGTGGTCACAAAGACCGGGTCTCTTTCAACTCTTTCCCTCTCTCAAACGGTCACCTAGACCGAGTGAGCTTTTCTCCTTAACCAAATGGGTCACTTAGACCCCTACAAAGACCACCACAATTTGGTGTCTCTTGCTTTAGTTACAAGTGTCTTGAGAACAAGAAAGAGGAAGAAGAAAAGCGATCCAGGCGCAAGAGCTCAAAGAACACGAGCAAAACTCTCTCTCTCTAGTCACTAATTGCTTTGAGTGGAATTAGGACTTGGAGAGGCTTTGGTTCAATCTATTTGTGTCTTGTATTGAATGCACTAGCTCTTGTATTGAGTGTGATGTCTAAAAAACTTGGATGCCTTGAAGTGGTGGTGGTTGGGGGGTATTTATAGCCCCAACCACCAAAATGGCCGTTGAGAAGGCTGTCTGTCAATGGGTGCACCAGACAGTCCAGTGCGCCACCGGACACTGTCTGGTGCGCCAGCCACGTCACCCAACCATTAGGGTTCGACCGTTGGAGCTCTGACCGACTGGGCCACCGGACAGTCTGGTGCTGCATGGGACATGTACTGTTCACTGTCCGGTGTGCCTTCTAGCGCCTGCTCTGACTCTGCGCGAACTGTCCACGCACTGTAGCGCTTTTCAGGTTTCCGTTAGAGTCGACCATTGCGCTGTAGCCATTGCTCCGCTGGCACACCGGACAGTCCGGTGAATTTTAGCGGAGCGGCTTTTCCAGGAACCCGAAGGTAGCGAGTTGGAGTTGATCCGCCCTGGTGCACCGGACATTGTCTGGTGGTGCACCGGACACTGTCCGGTGTGCCACCGGACAGTCCGGTGCGCCAGACCAGGGCAGACTTCGGTTGCTTTTGCTCCTTTCTTTTTGAACCCTAACATTAACTTTTTTATTGGTTTGTGTTGAACCTTTGGCACCTGTAGAACACATAATCTAGAGCAAACTAGTTAGTCTAATTGTTTGTGTTGGGCAATTCAACCACTAAAATCATTTAGGAAAAGGTTTGACCCTATTTCCCTTTCAAGAGTGCGGCTGCGGCTACAATACTAGTAAACCCTAGCTACAGTGCGACTACAGTACTAGTGTCCTAATGGGCCAGGCCCATGTACATGTATCTGTAACAAGAACTAACATGTAGTTCAGCTTATTATAGGACTATCTGAACTCAGAACCAATGTAAAAAACTTAGCTCAGAACAGATGAAAAACACCACCATTCAACACACAAAAGGCCCAAGTGTTGACAATAAATAACATAATTACCCTTTCTAAGATCATCAGGAGCAGCGTGAACAACAACCGCTCTTCCAATGTGAGAGTTTGGCACAGTCAGTGGGATCTGAAAAATCATTAGCGGTGTTAAGGAGAAGGCTAGGGTGACATAGGAATCATACGGGTCTATATGTCTTATTACCCGGCTGTTAGTGACATTAATATTAGCAACACCTGACACCAAAGAATCAAACTCAGTGATAAGATAGTACATGTTGAAGTACATTTTTATGCCCCATTTCACCCGTTTGAATCATATGCAAAATGAAATGATGTCATTTTACTCATCCATTTGAAATTCTTTAACAGGGAATTATACTGTTAGAATTCAAGCATATGAACACCCCAAACTTCAACAGAGTATATGAATGAACACACTACTTGAAAGAATGATCAAATCAGAGTTGTAAGAAAAAAATACGATTACAGACCAAGTATGGATTACAGAGGTCACAGACCTTATGTGGTCTAAAGAACAAACATAGACATTATGAAAACGGATGCCAGGGCGCATGTGCATAATAGAATTGAGGATTGGGGCACTAAAATGGATCAGGTACCTGGTGAAGATGCGAGGATTATGGCACATGGGTTGGGTCTCCGCACATATTGGGTACTCCCTTCGGGTTTCTTTAATAGCCGTAGTTTGGTTGGGGCGCCGAGGATGTTCCCTCCATCGATGGATTGAGGGGCGAAAGGATGGCCGTGTAATCCACAATCAGTGCCTCCTTCCATCACCGAATTGATTCCCTTCCATCGTCGCAGAGCGGGTAGTGATTTCGGGGCAGATTCAGGAATGTGGCGCTGCGCAGAGGAAGGGGACAACATGCGAATTGTAGAAAGCATCGCGTGGCTCTACGTGTAGGGAGAGCGCTGCCTGCGCGGAGGAAGGGGATTTAGCGAAGTGATTGTGGGCGCGGGGCGAGCAGCATGCGGGGATTGTGGGCGCGGATTGCGGGCGTGCGGTGGTGGAGAGCTGCCTCCGCGGAAATGAAATGCGCGGAGCCATGGATGGAAGGGCGAGCTGCCTGCGTGGAGGAAGGGGATTGCGGACTGCCTGCGCGGAGGAATGGGCCCTAGTGATCTGGGGATTGCGGACACGCGATGGGAGTACAGGCGTGGCAAAACGTGGCGCACGAAGTGTGGACGCCTAAAGTGATGTCTTATAGAATAGCAGAGATATACTTAGGTTTGAAAAAATCAACAAAAATTATTATAAAAAAGCTTGGATCCAATTCATTTTGTAAGCCCAAACTCTATCGTATGACCTCAGACCTAATGGGCCAAATAAACTGAAAAGCCCATTATCTCTCACCCCTCACCTAAACTCCGAAAACAGAAATCATTCACGCATCGGTCTACCGAGCCACACCGTCACCACACCACCGTCTCGCGGAGAAACTCCTCCAAAACCCCCAAACCCTTTCAATCGGCGGCAATGGCGGCGCCGGCGGCCGACGATGCCTCGGCATCCCCAGGCTACGTCCTCCGCTCCACACTTGAGGGGCACCGCCGCGCCGTATCAACCGTTAAGTTCTCCCCGGATGGCCGCCTTCTCGCCTCCGCCTCCGCCGACAAGCTTCTTCGCGTGTGGTCTTCCTCCGATCTCACCCCCGTTGCGGAGCTCGAGGGCCATGGTGAGGGTGTCTCAGACCTCTCTTTCTCCCCCGACGGGCGCCTCCTTGCCTCCGCCTCCGATGATCGCACCGTCCGCATCTGGGACCTCGCCGTCGGCGGAGGGGCCCGCCTTGTCAAGACGCTCACGGGCCACACCAACTACGCCTTCTGCGTCTCCTTCAGCCCCCATGGCAACGTCCTCGCCTCCGGGTCCTTTGACGAGACGGTGCGCGTGTGGGAGGTCAGGTCCGGTAAGTGCCTCCGCGTGCTGCCGGCCCATTCTGAACCCGTCACCGCCGTGGACTTCGATCGCGAGGGCGACATGATTGTGTCAGGGAGCTACGACGGGCTCTGCCGCGTCTGGGACTCGGCCACTGGTCACTGCGTCAAAACCCTCATCGACGACGAGAGCCCACCAGTGTCCTTTGCCAAGTTCTCCCCCAATGGCAAGTTTATCCTCGCGGCAACGCTTGACAGCACTTTGGTGAGTTGTGCAAAGTCGATTGCTCTTAATTTTTTCTTCATTTTAGTGTTGCCATATTGTTCCGGGTTGCTGCATATGTGAAAAACTAGTTGCAATTTTGTTATTATGGGATATGGTCGTCCAACCGTGTAGTGTGGTTGTGGAACTTCAGCATTAGTGGTTGTTGTCATAGACGGGGGTACCCAATATTTGTACACCCTAAGTGGCAAGAGAATATTTGTAGATCTGAAGTGGCAGGAGGGACGGAGTACCTTGAGGAGAAGGGGAAGTATAAGCCTGGATGTTTGGAGCAAGCAGGGTAATCTACTGTGGCATGTTCTAAAGGGATTCTTAGTATCCAGTTTTAAATTGTCAGTGCTGACTTGCCTTTGGTCATGGTTATATGATCATAAGCTTTCCGTTTGCAATGTTTTCAAGTCGTCTAGTCAAACCTAGTCGTACAGGACTACAGGTACTGACCAGTCGATTAGTCACGATTAGTCGTCGACCAGGTCGACTAATCGACCCTCAAGGTTATTAAAACGATAAAACGCTGGAACGCTCATGGGTGAAATTTTGACTTTTAAACGTTTAAACTTTGTTTAAACGTAGTTTTAAACAACATAGGAAAAATACCAATACATCATAATTTCAGACAATAATATGAAGTTAAATACCAAAACAAAGATGTTAGTGGCTTACCAAAACTCCATCCATAGCTGGATTGAACCCCAAAAGTAACTAATAGACTGGGTCCAAAAGTAGCTAATGGTCTAAAATGCATAAAACACTGTGTTTTATAGTTTAGAACGCCAAAACGCTAAAACGTGGTTTTAATCTCTAATTAGAGTTTTGACGTTTAAACGTAGTTTAAACATCGTTTAAACGTAGTTTTAATAACACTGTCGACCCTAGTCGAGTTGGTCGTCCATATGTTTCTGGACACACACACGCACACACGCACGCATCAAGATGACAAGATGGTGACTTACTTTTGTGTTTTCTGTCCATAACTTGCCTGGACGGCTGTTTAGTCTCAAGTCTCAACCCTAGAAAGCCCACAAAACAATGACCCAGTTACAACCCAATTGCAAAAGCCCATCAACAAAGACAGGTCTAAATTAGTCGTCCTATACTAAATTGGACGACTAGTCGGACGACCAGCATTCTAGTCGGTACCAGTCCACCGATTATTCTGACTAATCGCGATTAATCGGACGACTTGAAAACATTGCGTTTGCTGCCATAAGCCTTACACCCTAGACAATTTTTACCATAACTAGCAACCTGAGGGTAAAGTTCTGTTATGTTAGTGTTACATCTGGCCCAGGAGTGCGATATTTGGGGAACCTCCTTTTTGGTGGTTCTGAGGTAGCCTGACCTTAATTAGGTGTTATGGGAGTGTAAGTTGCTTCATTGATCCCTTAGGCAACCTCATGATCCTGTATAGACAGAAAATCTAATTACATGGTGATTGAACTATCGTGGATGCAGTCCAACAAAGTATTTTTTTTGCGGGAAGAGTTAATGTGCCCCTAAACTAGTATGTTACAGCCCGAGCATGCTAGCGTGATAGCAGTTATCAACTGTAAGATTTTGCAGTAGTGCACATGTGGGTGTTCTGCATATTGTGTAGCTCCTAATAATTTGAAACTATGTCCATCCTAAGATAATGGGATAAATACCTTCTCGTTTTATTTTGTGCATGTTTACCCTACACATAATGATGATATATGCAATAGGCTAGGGGTAGCACCAATTGAAGAAAAGCTTGTCCAACATCAGTTGAGATGGTTTGGTCAATGTTCAACAGAGACCTTTAG
The DNA here is from genome assembly GCA_029449295.1 of Zea luxurians. NCBI lineage: Eukaryota > Viridiplantae > Streptophyta > Magnoliopsida > Poales > Poaceae > Zea > Zea luxurians. Next base: position 45,249,277 of record JAOPSE010000026.1, read on the forward strand.
AGGCTCCAATACACAGTGGGACACACTAACCAGTTCAATTCAAAAGCTTAAGTTATTTAGAGAATGTAGGCAATCCACTTACACACTTTAACACCCTCACTCATGTGTAGCCAGAGAAAACGATGCAAACATGGAAATAAAAAGGGGTGGAGGCACAAATGAAGCCTATGCCAGGATTCTTTAGCTCTGATACCATGTTAGAGTGGACGCACTAACCAGTTCAACCCAAAAGCTTAAGCTGTTAGGAAGAGATGGACAATTCACTTATATTATATTCCAACAGTAAAAATGAGACTTGAATGGATGTAATACAACCAAAGATTTAGTATTAAATAGGAATGCATGAAAAATATCTATCCATGTGCCTGAACCTTGACTTGTAGTTTTTTGTTGGGTTTCAGTTCTAGCCCATCCCAATTTGCTTGGGACAAAAAGGCTTTGTTGTTGTTGTCGTTGATGATGATGTTCTTGCAGGAACTGATTCTTGCCGTATGTTTCGTGTGCATTCTTAAAAGCGATGTGATCCCATATTAGTATCTTACCATTAGTTCAAATATGACTTGATAATGCATGAAACTCTAGTTTTTGAGGTGTTGACTAGGCAGTAAGGTGTCACCCTCTGCTTAAGTGCATGTTTTTTCTGGCTCGATCCTAACATCACGAGCCTTCCCTGACACGATTTCGTAACCGCACACTCTTCTCAGGCTTGTTACCACAGTCGTCTACCTTTTTCTGGTTTTATTGTTCTCTTGCCCATCCATTTCAGTCATGTTTCCAGTGTCTTCTGTTCCTCTCTGACCACTGGAGGTGGCGTGGAGTGTTAGTAGGTTGCTGCTGTGTATGTGAACGTCAAGAAGGCGTAGGTGCCGGCCTATCGCTAGTGAAAGTTGGGGGGGGGGGGGCTCTTATGGGATTTAGGCTTGTGATTGGCTTTACTTGGCTAATGAGCCTCTGCTTGATTGTTGGCTATTAATTAATGTATATTCCTTTGCTCCTTTGTTTGGCCTGATATATGCGGGTATGGTGTTGTTTGCTTTGCACCTTATGTGCCAATGCTGTCTGATGAGGTTGGATTGCCTCCCCTCTCCTTAGTGCCTTATTGATGACCATGCATGAAACCTAACATGATGTTGCCAAATGCAGTAATTAAACATATAGTTTTTAACATGCCATTAATAATCTTGTTCATGTAGTTTTTAACAGGCCATAAAAGTAAGTGAGCTTACATCCATTGAGAGAAGAGGGAAAAAATCTGAAAAACCTAGCTTCGATACCATGTGGGAAACCGTAACTCTAAATAGGGTCGGGACTTGTATTAATAGACCAAGAGTTGTTGGGTCTGACCCATTACACAACGGTATAACACACCGTTTGCTTCATTTCATTTTGAGGAATTGGAATCTAACTAATGGAATAGGGTATTTTTTTTAGAATGTGACATTCCACAGCTTTCTAAAGTTTATATATAAGCCTATCTCAAATTCATGAGGTAAGAGATGGAAATTGATTCTATAGATTTACATGCTACTTTTCTATTGTACAACTTATAACACACTCTTCTACTTGCTTTTCTATAGCATAAGTGTAGTGTATAACTATCTCATATGATTTAGGATAACATATAAATATATTACATATATAAATATATTAACCTAATTAGTTTGTGTCTAAATTATGATTATTAGAATAGAATTCAATTCCAACGAAACAAACGGGGCCTAAAGGTAATTACAGGGGGACACCCCAAAACCCTAACGGGGTTCTAAACAGTCAGTTCAGCTCATTTTCAATCAAAGTTTTGCTAGGCGCTAGGCGGAATCTAGGCGATGACCCTTAGCCTAGGGACTAGTCCAGCCTAGGCTTGCCTAGGCGATGCTAGGCGTTTTTCTAGGCGTTTTGCCAACTTATATAATAATATATATATTTATAGATAAAAAATAGGGAAAGACCAGTAGACATACAACCGTGCAGGAGAGAAGCAAGCAGTGGGAGAGAAGCAAACATGAGAGGAGAGAAGCAGGGGTCCAGCGTCCGGTAGGGGTCCGGCGTTCGGCGTCAGCCGTGCTGGAGAGAAGCTGCAGCCGCGTCTCTGGCGTCAGCCGTGCAGGAGAGAAGGGAGAAGCAAGCGTCGAAAGGGGAAGAACTGAAGAAGCAAGCAGGCACTTTTCAACCGCAAACCCTAAACCCTATCCCCCGCGCGCGCCACCCTTTTCCCTCCCACGCGCGCGCCACATTTTTCCCTCCCGCGCGCTATTTCCCGCTCGCGTGCGCGGCGCGCGCCTAGCTCGTTTAAGCACCGCCTGAGCTTCTGGGCACCGCGGAATCGCCGTCCGGCGCCGCCTAGGCGCTCCAATCGCCTAGGGGCCCGCCTACCCCCCTAGTCCAGGCGGGAGGCCGTAGCCTAGAGACTAGGCGCGCCTAGGCGCGTCGTAGGCGACGATTTTCAAAACCCTGTTTTCAATTCATTTACTCTTCTTTTAAATGAGCTTTCGGTTCCATTTTATGTACTATGTAAGTATGCTCATAGATGTGAATGCACCCACAGCTATATGTGATTATCTGTTACTCCCTCTGCCCCGGTATATAAGGCGTAACCACATATAGTCTAAGACCAAGGACTGTATTTAATTCTCTCTCAACACTAGAACTACTGCATCAATATATATTACGGGACTTGAATAAGTGGTTATGCCTTATATATTAGGACAGAGGGAGTAGAAATAAATACCATCCAGTTTTATATGAAAAGTATGTACTAGGAGTAGATAATCAACGACTTGTAAGAAGGCATCTGGTCATGCTTTGTTTATGATTTATACAGAGGCTTTGGAATTTCTCAGCTGGAAAGTTTCTGAAGACATATACCGGCCATGTTAACACAAAGTACTGCATCCCAGCGGCGTTTTCTATCACAAATAGCAAGTATATTGTCAGTGGCTCTGAAGACAAATGTGTCTACCTATGGGACCTCCAGTCAAGAAGAATAGTGCAGAAACTGGAAGGCCATACTGATACTGTCATTGCAGTCTCATGTCATCCCAAGGAAAACATGATCGCATCCGGGGCGCTTGACAATGACAAGACCGTGAAAGTTTGGGTCCAAAAGGAAGAAGATTGATGAGCCGCCTGGTTACGCTCTTATCTACATTGGCTGTCATGTGGACTGACTAATGGTAAGCAAAATATGCAGCTTCCTAAGCAACTAAAGTTTGCTGCAGTGGAGAATGTGATGCTCCTGGCATGTGTAACTGAGTGAGTGCTATATTGTCTGTTCAGCAGCTCGGCGATGATATTAGTGAACTCAAGTGTTCTGTAGAGCTATTCCTGGGAGGCTGGGATCATGTAAGAAAGACTCAACACAACAATGCTTGAACTTCATTTGTTGTGTTTCTGATCCCCTAATCTTTGATGCGGAGCTGTTTTTGTTATCTATCCATATTAGCTCAATATTTTGAAGTCTGTACGCTGGGTTACAGGTTCAGTTGCTGGTCATAGATGCTGAAGTATATTAGCTGACCCTGTCATGGTTCATTGATTTATTTTTTTAAGTTGTGGCACATAGAAGGAAGAAAAAAAAAGAACTTTAATGTGGCTTCTGTGCTCAATTTGGGGGAGTTAATTTGAAAATTCTGAAACTCAAATGCAACTCGATGAAAGAAAGCTGAACCAAGTCTGCTCTAGAACTGTGATATTAGCTGCCAAAGTGCCTGCAGGTGTAATTGGTGTATCAGCTAACTTCTGTACATTGTGTTTCTTTCCAGTTGTGCATCGCGTTTGGATTGTGCCCACATAAACCCTGCCTAACCTGCGCAGCCCGGCCCGGCCAAGATTAGGCAGCAGATTGGGTCGCCGTCGCCCCGATCTGGCCGCTTGGGAGCCACTAGAATGAACTGCATCGGCCATGCAAGCAGCAAGCTAGAGTCATCAAAGCCAAATATTGGTCACAGTCCAAACGCATTCGTTGCATCCAGTCAATGGCCTAAATTTGACCGTGCTGCTGCCGCGGGCCCGGGATGGAGTATACCCGGGATTATGGCTTATGGATCTCATACTTGTGAAATACCTTTGCATGTTGAGTAGGCTGTGTTGGGCTCATCTGCTTACAGATGAATGGGCTACTTTTTTTTCCTTTAATTGTATACTAACGGCCCATTTTTCTTGTAACACTTCAGTATTCGTTTCCTGCTTCCAAAACTGCAACGCGTGAGTCCTGGTAATCTGACTACCCGTTTTACTCAGTACATTTTGTTTTTACAATCTGCTTCGACGCACTTGGTACGAATGAAATGTTTAAATTTGTATGCTCAGGACCAGTACAAAGTCCTACCTTGTTCACCCCGTTTCACTGCCGTTCCTGCTTCCTAGACAACTGCAATGCTTTTATGCTTTGAGTATTCAGTCTGTCGTGTCCATTCGTCTTCTAATCGCGGCTTTGCTTGTGTGCATTTGCCTTGTCATGGCCCTCACGACATTATTGGTGCTGTTTGGTTCACATATTTGTAATGTGAACAGTAACCAATAACGTTAAATCATGTTTGTTTAAGTCTAACCGTAATCAGATACCACGCTAGAAATTGATACCATCCTATTCAAACTTGTTGCAGCTGATAATCGAGTGTAAATCATCATTGTTGCCATTTACGTTACATTTCGTGAACAAACAGCACCATTGTGTGTTACTTTCGCACCGTGGATGTCACTGTGGTTGGGGAATGAGAAAAGCCTTGTCGCATATGGTGGTATAAACAGGCGCTTAACAAAGTCTGAATGATTTGAAAGCACTGTAGTTAATCTAACCTTCACCTGGATCACCTGAGAAAACACTGTTGATGATATGTCGGTGACATCCCCTAGTCTGTCTTCTGGCTGTGCTGCAGATCAAATGCCTTGTCTTGTCTTAAACTCTTAATGATAGTTTCCTTCTATATAGGAGTATTATCTTTGTCAGAAAGCCAACATCCTGTGGCCAACCAAGATTGCTACTTCTTCCCGTTCCCGGTTCCTTCGTCACGTTTTGTGTACACCACCTTTTATGGATTCTTTTGTTTGTTCTACATCTACTGCTACGGGGTATTATTGATTGATTTGTTGTCCGTTCGTCAAGGGTGACCTGTCATTCCTCTCGAGCTGCTGGACATGCCTGGGTGTAGTGTACTGTAGGTGCGTGGGATGGATCCAGCAAGAAATCGCCAGAAACTCTTGGTTTTGTCCTGATGCTTGTGGTGCTTGCTCATTGCTTTCTAAGTTTTCAGCGTGCCTTTTTTATCCTTTGAAGCAATGTTGATTGCCATCGCTCAGCTAACCATGCATTTGCCCTATCATTCAACACGTATCCGTTATTACTTTAAAGGGCCGCCGTCAGTAGTTTAATTCTATTGCCATGTGCCTTAATGAATTGGGCGCGTGCACATAGTACATAGTTTTGTATGCATACCTGATACTACTACTTTTGCGTGTTCACGCTGCTGAATCAGAGCCTTTGCGCTTTTGGCTTTTGTGATAATATTATTCGTTCTATTATTCCACCGCATCGCGAAAATCTTGTACGCATCTGACAATTCGCACAACACAGAGCCGCAGAATTTTCAGACCAGGTAGTATGCATATTGTAATCCTCAGGAAGTACTCAACAGAAAATCCAAAATAAGTCCGCATGACTTTATTTTTCTGAAAGTAGTAATGTGCATTTTTGTATGCTTTTTTTGTTGCTTGTAATGGATGGCGATTTGCGATAGCATTTGATCCGTCACATCTTGAAGGTCAGAAACTGAAAAAAGAGCATAATGGCAGGGTTGATTGGTTTATTTTAGACTAAGGTTCATCTAAACTTTACAGCTATAAAAGCTTTAGAGCACTTTAACTCACCTTTGAGCTCTAAGGCTCTAATGTGAGGTGGGCTGAAATTTAGAGCTAATTTTAGACCATCTTTTTAAAGCTTTAACTCTAAAGTTTAGAGGAGTGAGTTTAAACAAGTCTTAGGTATATTAAGGCAACTTCTTAGTGAAGATGTCGACAAATAAAGTCATGCGGACTTAGTGAAGACAACTTCTTAGTGAAGATGTCGACAAAGTGAGATATTGTGAGGACATGGAGTATACATACATAACCAAGTGCAATATACTCCTAGACAAAATGTAGATCAATCTCTATATGCTTGGTAAGTTGGTGCTGAACGAAGTTCAAATACATGTAGACATCACTGATGTTGTCACGATACACAAAGGTTGTCTTGCACAAGAGAGTGTGCATCTCAAACAATAGTTGGCATAATCAGGTGACCTCTGCGATGGCGTTGGCAATAGGTCGGTATTCAGTCTCATCAGTGAAACATGAGACGATGTTATGATGTTTGAATGACTAGAAAACTAGGTTATCAACAAGAAACACATCATATCAGGAGGTTGCCTTCCACGTATCTGGACAGCTGGCCCAATCAGCATTAAAGTAGAAGACCATGTTTTACTGAGGACAAAGTTGCAAAAATAAACTCATGTGCAAGGTGTGGCTCCTGGGGATCATGCATGTGGAGACACACTTGACGAATGATTTAATAGTTGTCTAGCCTAGTGAAATCACATTCTAATGAAAGTTAGATACCGAAGAGCACCAACAATGTTGTAGAAATTTGTTAGATCAGGTATAGGTTCGCCATTTGTTCAGAGATTTGAATTGATATCAATGTACGTGGAGCATGGCTTGCGGCCAACCATTCTAGCATCCTCAAGGATCTCAATCATGTACTACCACTGGGAGAGGAAGAACCTCAAACCTATGTGCTGAACATGCATACCCAAGAAGTTATGAAGAGTGCCAAGATCCTTCAAAAGGAACTCCTGTTGAAGGACACTAATGGTACGTCAGAGCAGAACGGTTGAGGAAGTTGTCAGTACAATGCATCAACATAGAGTAGAAGGTAAATGATGTTCGCTCCATGTTGATAAACAAATAGAGACATGTCTGATTTAGCTACAACAAAATGAAGCTATAGAAGGTAGGAAGCAAACCCGTTGTGGTGTGAGGTGTCTGCTTAAATCCATAAAGTGAATGATTAGGGGCGACCCACATAATCAGGATGAGTGGCATCTTCAAATATAGAGGGCAAAGTGCAGTAAACTATCTATGACAAAGTACCATGAAGAAGGCATTGAGTTTTGATAGGTGGGACCTGAACAAGAGAAGCAATGAAGGCACAATAACGAGACATGCGAAACAATGGCTCTGAAGTGTCTTGTCAACGTCCCCCTCTCCCTGTTCTGGCGAGGGTATTTATTGGTAACTAAAGGGTAGGATCTTAAAGTATGGGCCTGCCCTTGGTTACCTGCTACATCCTGAGGATATTCTACACTGTTACAGTGTAAATAGGAGACATTGCAGCCCAAATTTTACATGCACCCATTTATAATACCCTTACTAGGATAACAACGTGCTTGATGCTGATGGATGGATCCGCTATAGATGACAAGGTGCCCACCTTGATCACACTGCTTGGGTATGGCTCCTCAGCCCTAAGTGTGGAATGCCTTCGCTTCGAGGCCTTTGGCTATGTGCCTTGCAATCCACGCCCATGTCTCATCTGTTTGACTAACGATCGACATACTCTGCCCCTAGTGAGGTCTTCGTCACGGCCTCCTAAAAGGGAAATGGGCTTAAAACATTTCCTATAATCGATTTTGGTGTTTGACGTCCATCACAAACCACGTAGACTAACTAGTTTGCCTAGTTGTCATTTATCTCAAGTGCATAAAGTTCAACATAAACCAACGAAGAAAATAAGTTGGGAACTCTACAAAGTTTGGAGCAAAGACGAGCATTGGTGCTGCCAGTGGCGCATCGGAGACTGTCCGGTGTGCACCGGACATGTCTGGTGAGCCAACGAAGCAACGGTCAATTGCGCCCAATGGTCGACTACGATGAATAGTGAACAATGTGCAGCGCAGAAGTCAGAACTGCAAAGTCAGAACACACCGGACTGTCCGGTGCCGCAAGAAGACAAAGGACTTCAACGGTCAACCGCTCCAAACCCCAACGATCTGCTGACGTGGCACACACCGGATAGTAAACAGTGTCATGTCTGGTGCACCACCGGACTGTCCGGTGTGCCATCGACAGCAACAACTAGAATAGTGGTTGGGGCTATTGTCGGTACCCTGAAACTAGGGTACCTCTTACTGCTGTATAAACGTAGTACCCACGCGGCTATTTTTAGTCGCGTGGTAAAAGAGCTGTATGTAAAAGAGTTGTATGTGGGACCAGGCCATGACTCGCCCCAGCCTCGGGTGACTACTCTGGGCCAGCAACAGCACCTGACCCCACTACATAGGCGGGTCTGGTACCGCCACGTGTCCAGAGAAAGTGACATACTCTGAGGCATCACCAATGAGTCCGGACCCCCATGGGAAAGTGCCGGACCCCTGTACATATGGTCCAAGCCTCCAAGTTTGGTCCAGGACCTCCACGTGTGCGAACCGGACCCCTGGAATGGATCCGGACCTCCCTGTATGGGGTCCGGGCCGCCCACGATGGGGTCCTAGGGTCCCAGGACAGAACATACCCGGGCCCCTAGGCGGGGGTCCGGTGCCGACACATGTCGGGACCTGGTCTGGTGGGATCCAGACCTTATCACATACACTCCTGCTCCCCGCCCAGGCGGAGACCCGATGCTACCACGTGTTGTATTGCGCGCGGCGTAAGCCAACGGGTGGAGCCTGGCATGAAGCCTCTGGGCTACGCGCGTCTTTGCATTTATTACGGATAAGACGTGCGCCTATCCATTCCAGTGACAGGCGGCGTGCCTAGTCCACGCTGCGTGGGCCCTACAGTTACTCGCACGTTACTATATCAAGGATAATAACTCATCATTACTCGCATGTTTCCAAGAAAAGGGTTACTGACTATCAATGTTGCATGGACTGCGGTCGTCATGACTCCCGCTGATTACTCATGCGTTACTAATAAGGCGGATGATCTTTGTGTGCTGTCAGCATTTACTATTCACATAATGTATTCCTACCATTATGCTCCTGGGCCCGCATGTCGGAGATCAGCATCCTTGTATGTACCTCCCTTAAACTATAAAAGGGAGAGGACACAACGTTACAAGGGACACGCTCAATACAACTGACAGACAGTGGAGGTAGGGTATTATGCTCCTGCGACCTGAACCACTATAAACCCTTGAGTGTTCTTGTCTTCATCGTCAATTCACCAAACAGGCAACTGCTTAGGCCCCCTCCTCATCTTAGGATTAGGGTAGGTGCATTCCACCACCCGGCCGAAGGATTTTCTCTCCGACATTTGGCGCGCCAGGTAGGGGGCTTGGCTTTAGGTTTTCTGCCTGTTTTCTTACTCGACACGATGGTTCAGATCGTCGAGCACCATGACTTGTCTCCCGAGGACTTTAGGATGGAGGAAGGGGCAACATCTTCCATGCCACGAGGCTCTTACCACCCTGCTACTGGTGCTGCTGCTATGCACGCTGCGTAGCAGCACACGCTCGCGCAGACATCCAGGGCTCCATCGAGGGCTGCTCCTGGTGGGGCGTTGTCTGTAGCCTAGGAGTTACTACGCAACCCTCCAAGTTCCACGGCCTCGCCGGGGGCCATGAGGCAGTGGCACGAAGATGTTGACCGTCTCCTCGGCATGGCGCATTCTGGCTCGGCCAGGCCCAGGCCTCGATCATTCCGGTGTCAACGCGAGGCGTCGGCGTCTGTGCGCTCACCCTCAGTGAGGGGTGCACGGACTGATGACCTGCGGGAAGAGCTCAACAGCAGACGTGCGGGCGAGGATGCTCGAATCTCTCTGGAGAGGGCTGACGACCTGCGGGTAGAGCTCAACTGCAGACGTGCGGGCGAGGATGCTCGAGTCTCTCTGGAGAGGGCGTGTGAGCGTTGGCAAAACTTCGAGGGTCGCGACCTCGACCAAGACTTCGCTCCAGTTACGCCACAAACTCCAAGGTGCGCCCGAATCCAGGCGGGTGTCCCATTGGTCGGCGTGGGCTGTGCCGCACTAGCGGATCACCTCCGTGGGGCGACTTGGCCACCCAAGTTCCAGCCACACCTGCTGGAGAAGTACGACGGTACGTCAAACCCGTCGGAATTCTTGCAGGTCTACGTCACCGCTATTACGACAGCTGGTGGAAACACTGCCGTCATGGCAAGCTACTTCCATGTAGCCTTGATCGGGCCGGCCCGGACCTGGCTCATGAACCTCACCCCGGGATCCGTCTACTCCTGGGAAGAGCTCTGTGCTCGGTTCATAGCAAACTTTGCCAGTGCTTATCAACAGCATGGTGTGGAGGCTCATCTCCATGCTGTAAGGCAGGAACCCGGAGAGACTCTCCGGGCTTTTATCTCCCGCTTCACCAAGGTACGAGGGACTATATCTCATGTCTCCGTTGCCTCCATTATCACTGCTTTCCGACAGGGGGTGCGTGATGAGAAGATATTGGAGAAATTGGCGACGCATGACGTAGAAACCATCACTACGCTCTTTGCTCTGGCCGACAAATGTGCCAGAGCTGCCGAGGGTCGTGTATGGCACTCGGCACCACAGACCAGAATTACCCAAATGGGTGGCTCAGGTGCCGCCACCTAGGGCGGCAACAAGAAGAAGAAGAACCACGGTCACGATAGGCCGCAGTCTGCTGCTACGGTCGCCGCGGCTACGGCTGGGGGCCGGAACAAGCGCGGCAAGCGCCCACAGCAACAGGGAAGTAATAGCGGGTCATGCCCTGTCCATCCCAACAGTCGCCATAGTGCCTCGGAGTGTCGAGAGATCCTCAAGCTCGCGAAGCGCGTTAGCGAGCAACGCGAGCAGGCCTCCAAAGATGGCTCGCCGCCTCGTCGCTGACCTAGCAAGGAGAAGGTCGACGAAGGTGACGCGGCCGCGGGAGAACGGGACCTCGGGTATCAGTCCACCGAGCAAATCCTCAAGGACGTCTTCACTGGAGACTCCGACTCCGGTGACGACAACGACCGCCGTAAAAAGTTGTACGTGATGTATGGCGGAAGCTGGGAGCTCACCTCCAGTAGGAACGTGAAGTCCCTGCGCTGCGAGGTCCTTTCGGCGATCCCAGGGGTTCCGAAGGCTGCCCCACATCAGCTGTGGCGGAGCACCACTATCTCATTCGGGGCATCCAACTGCCCCGAAAACATGGCAGGGACCGGCATACTACCACTCATCACCGCCCCTGTCATCGCCAACATGAAGCTGCATCATGTCCTGATTGACGGTGGGGCTGGGCTCAACGTCATCAGTCACGCTGCGTTCAAGCAGCTGCAGATCCTAGGATCCCGACTGGGACCCTCTCGCCCATTCTCCGGAGTGGGCCCTCAACCGGTGTATCCCATTGGGAGCATCGCACTCCCGGTTACATTCGGGACTGAGAACTTCCGCACTGAGAACGTCCAGTTCGACGTTGCGGAGGTTAACCTCCCTTTCAATGCCATCATTGGCAGGCCGGCCCTGTACCGGTTCATGGCCATTGCCCATTACGAGTACTTGGTCCTCAAGATGCCGTTGAAAGTCGCCTAGAGGGGGGGTGAATAGGCGGAACCTGAAAATTAAAACTTTATCCCCCAACTAGATCCCTTGATTAGTGGTTAGAACAAGATATACAAATATCGGAGAATAGAAACTAAGTTCTTGCTTGAAAAGAGTATTGCTAAATAATGCGGGAGAGATAAATCAATACAACTAATAAGTTATAGAATACCAAAGCAAGAACCCTTAGATGAGAAGAGCACTAGAACAAGTTCTTTCTTGCAACGTGTTGCTTCACTAAATGGAAATTTAACTTGAAGCAACACCAAATGAAATTAGCTTAAATGGTGCAAGAAAACTTAGAGCAAGGGAAAACAAACAAATCACAAGCAATAAACACAATGGACACGGGTGATTTGTTTTATCGAGGTTCGGCCCTCGAAGGCCTAGTCCCCGTTGAGGAGTCCACTTAAGGACGGGTCTTTTTCAACCCTTTCCCTCTCTCCCCCGATCACACAAGGATCGGTGAGCTCTTCTTCTTCTCAAGGATCACTCTCGATCCCACAAGGACCACCACACTCTTTGGTGTCTCTTGCTAGCTTTTACAAGCCTCCAAAACTTTGGAGGAAGTTCGATGGGAGTCAATACTCCACGCACAAATGAACACAAAGATGTAGCACACACTATCTCTCAATGAATCTCACAAGGCACTAGTGCTAAACTCAAAAGAGTAGCTCTCTTTTGCTTGCTCTCTCTTTTGTGGCACTTGTGTTGGTTGTAGTGGTCTAAATCTTGTGTATAGGATGGATCAATGAATATGTGTGGTTGGGAGGGCTTGAGTATGTCAACTATATGACTTGGAATGTTGCTTGGGCTCCCACACCTTGAAGTGGCCGGTTGGGGTGGTATTTATAGCCACCAACCAAAATCTAGCCGTTGGTGAAAGCTGTCTGTCGTATGGTGCATCGGACAGTCCGGTGCACACCGGACATGTCCGGTGCGACAGCCACGTCACTAGGCCGTTGGGAATTCGACCGTTGGAGCTCTGTCTTCTGGGCCCGCCGGGATGTCCGGTGGCGCACCGGACATGTACTGTAGAGTGTCCGGTGCGCCACTACGCGCGTACCTGACTTCTGCGTGCTCTGACGCGCATTAATTGCTGTTGCAGGTGACCGTTGGCGCGAAGTAGCCGTTGCCCCGCAGTTACACCGGACAGTCCGGTGTACACCGGACATGTCCGGTGAATTATAGCGGAGCAGCCGTTGCTGTTTCCCGACGCTGGCGAGTTCCGGAGGCTGCTCTTCCTTGGAGCACCGGACACTGTCCGGTGTACACCGGACAGTCCGGTGAATTATAGCGGAGACGCCTCTGGGAATTCCCGAAGGTAGCGAGTTTGAGTTGGAGTCCTCTGGTGCACCGGACATTGTCCGGTGGCGCACCGGACACTGTCCGGTGTACACCGGACAGTCCGGTGCCTCCAGACCAGAGGTGCCTTCGGTTGCCTCTGTGCTCCTTTGTTGAATCCAAAACTTGATCTTTTTATTTGCTGAGTGTGAACCTTTTGCACCTGTATAACTTATATACTAGAGCAAACTAGTTAGTCCAATTGTTTGTGTTGGGCAATTCAACCACCAAAATTATTTAGGGACTAGGTGTAAGCCTAATTCCCTTTCAATCTCCCCCTTTTTGGTGATTGATGCCAACACAAACCAAAGCAAATATAGAAGTGCATAATTGAACTAGTTTGCATGAGGTAAGTGCAAAGGTTGCTTGGAATTGAGCCAATATAAATACTTACTAGATATGCATGGATTGTTTCTTTATTTTTAACATATTGGACCACATTTGCACCACATGTTTTGTTTTTGCAAATCCTTTTGTAAATTCTTTTCAAAGTCCTTTTGCAAGATAGTCAAAGGTAAATGAATAAGATTTTGAGAAGCATTTTCAAGATTTGAAATTTTCTCCTTTTGTTTGAAATGCTTTTCCTTTGACTAAACAAAACCCCCCCTCAAATAAATTCTCCTCTTAGTGTTCAAGAGGGGTTTAAGACATCAATTTTGAAAATACTACTTGATCCCCCTTTAGAACTCAAAGAGATACTAATTTGAAATTTACCAATTGAAAATCATCAATTTTTAAAATTAGGGTGGTGGTGCGGTCCTTTTGCTTTGGGGCCAATACTTTCTCCCCCTTTGGCATGAATCGCCAAAAACGGATACTTAGAATGAAATATAGGCCCTTTTCCTAACTATTTTCTCCCCTTTGGCAAATAAAACATATGAGTGAAGATTATACCAAAGATGGAGAGACATTGTGGAGTGACGGCGAAGGGTAGATAATATCGATAGAGTAGAGTGGAAGCTTTGTCTTCGCCGAAGACTCCAATTCCCTTTCAATGTACCTATGACTTGGTTTGAAATTTACTTGAAAACACATTATTCATAGCATATAAAAGAGATATGATCAAGAGGATATATCAAATTTAGCATGATCATAGTTCTATATAACATAGATTGCTCCCCCTAAATATGTGTGAGAGGAAAACATATTTTTGGCCTCAAATACCAATTGCACATAATTAGGTAAATGAGAACATATCTATATCATACAGAATGAGAAGTGCACTGTGTCATAGTATAAGTGTGATGCTCATGACAATTTATGCACTTATGAAAGCATGTTGTAAATAATTTAAGCATTTTCCCTTAAGGATTTCAAAGAGACTTAAGGACCATCCACCTTTGAAACAAAGGCAGCTTATCCTCGTTACAAGGTTAAGCTTTAAACTCTTTGACAATAAAAGTACTTCATCTAGTTTTACCAGAGATGCACTAAAGCAGGAATGAATCTTAGGAAATTAAACTAGGTATGAAGCAGGGATAATACATGGACATGCTTTCTCTTCCTTTTATACAAGATATGCAAAGAATGTATAGAAAAGGAGGATTTAGGTACAAGTTTAAATGAAAGGAGATAGTTTTACCTTTTTGTACCTCTACATAGGGACGCTCTCTTCATTGTGCTTTGTCCTTAGTCTTTAGATGCTTAAGACCTATACTCAATGACAATATATGAAAATATTTTGCACAAGAGAGAGTTCTACAACTAGTGATCTTTTCAAGTTTATTGTTAGCATATATCAAATGGATCACAAGTTGCATAAATGTATCATGAATTCTCCTTTTAACTTAGTGCATATCAAGAGATATCGAAGTATATACGGCACTAAGAAGCATGATTGTTGATTGAAGTTATTCAATGATCAAACAAATAACATATGTGATCAAAAGAACAACATACGCATTAGATTATCAATTAAGCTTAGAGTAGGAGAATCCAGCAAATATGCTACTTTAGAGTGAAAGACAAAAAAAAATAGTAGCAAATTTCATGAGAAACTTATTCTCATGCAAGAGACTATATGAAATTACTGAGATAAAGCAATAGTCTCAACAAAATCAAGATATAAGAATAGACTTCCCTTAAAGATATGCATGGATGTATTTTCTTTAAAGACAAATAGGGAGAAGCCTTATACATCTTGATCAAGGCTCATAAATTTTGCAATAAACAACTTAAGCCTAGCATTCTCATTATGAAAGGATTTAGAATACTCACAACCACACCATTGATTGTTGTGAAGACCTTATTGTCCAAGTAGGTGTTGTTGTCCTTGATGTTCTTTTTTTTTATTTGAGTGTCCCCCTTTGTATTTGTCTCTTTTTCCTTCCAAACTTATTTAAAATACTTAAGAGACATGTTAATAGCGCAAGGGAGTATATGGTGAAGGATGATTACATTAGATAGGAAATAAGCATAATTCATCATCCATGAGTCACATAGACATGAAGTAAATTCCTTAACGTTAGTGCACATTAACAGAAAAGAGGAATGAGCACCTTTTTTAATCATTTTTGATCAATCAAAGGAATTTTACTTTTTCATATTGAATTTATTATCATGACTTAGAAGCGCATCAATATGAGAATGGATATAGCAAAGGCATGAATTAGATTCTAATGGACAAGCGCATTTATGAAAATGATATTGAATGCACACTTAGTTAATTTCGGTCCAATAAAGAATCTATTCCTCAAGGTAGAATATGATAATTTAGATTAAATACCCATTGAGATGGGAACCAAACTTAAGAAGATGAGTTCCCATACCTTTGCTTTCTTCCTTTGGGTGAAGATCAACCCATGAGGCTTGTGCACTTTCTTTCTTGTAGATTTTCATAATTGAACTCAAGAGAAATGTTAGTAGCAACACAAGCACTAGTTTCCATTTTTGTAATCATTTTGATAAGGAGTGAGAAGCTAGATTACCAAAACATGGATACTATAGATGATGTTATGCTCAATTTTAACTCATAAAACAAGCATAAATAACCCTTTGAGATTATAGGAATAAATCTAATTCATGATTTGGAAAGCGATAAATGTAAAAGAATCATATCCAATTTGAGCAAGTAAAAATACATCATAAAACATTTGGATTGATTTTTCTTTTCATGTTAGATTACATGCTTCCAAAGAGAAACTTATTCTCTACAAGTGAGACTACTTAGGTTACTTAGATAAAAATCATTAGTCTCACTATTCTAGTTATAGAGAGAGTTTTCCTTTTACAAGAGTCCTAAGGATTTGAATTCTTTACATGACACCTTATTCTTTTAAGAACATGAAATATCTCTCTATATCTAGAATCACGGCAATAAATAGATAATTAGGGGAAGAACATGCCATGATATACTTGCAACAAATTAGAGCATGTAGATTGCCATAGTATGGAAATGATGAATGTGCAATCTACCATATGAGAGGAAATTCTTCAAAGAATGGTAAGTAAAATTTAAAGATATTTGAAGTCTTATATATATTTCTATGTGACTACACAAGACACATAAGAAATGATAGTTTAAAATACTTGCATTTAAAAGCATAGAAGTTACCATCCTTTGACTTTCCTCCATGTTGTAGACCTTGATTTTTGGCACATGATAACTCTTTATTTCCTACAACATCAATACCTTCCTCGAGATGATATGAGTTTAAGACATAGTAATTTGAAAAATAACCTTGAGTCAATCATGGATATAGATCATTGAAGATTGATAGCTTGAGTTGATAAGAATTGAATGGACTCTCTCAAGCACCTCAAGGCTTCATGTCATCTCTTTCTCCTGCAAAGCTTGTCAAGCATATTTTGGTACCCATCGCTTGATGGGTCCATCACGGTTAGTCAACAAGGATCTAGGAACCCAAGAGTCCTTTGTGTTAGCACTAGGTAAACTCATTACCTTTCTAGCACAAGTTGCAATTTTGGGTTGCCTAGTTACATGAGAATTAATTGACAAGCTAGGAGTGGAATTGTTATCAATGGGACAATCCTTGCATTGATGTCCCTTCTTTCGGCATGTGTAGCATAGGCGTTTTTCAAGTTTTGAAGTTTTCTTCTTTCCTTGTTTGTCGCCTGCTACATGGTTAGTAAAAACTTTCTTTTCTAACCCTATGCCTTTTTGTTTTAAATGGGGACAAGATCTAAGCAAGTGTCCCTTCTTGGAGCATTTAAAACAAAGTCTATCATCCTTGTTAATAATCAAGCCATTTTTAATGTAGGGACATGACCTAATCAAGTGCCCCTCTTCAAAGCATTCACTACACCTCTTAATGTGAAGTGTGGCTTGATCATTACCTTGGATGTTACCTTTTGTGGAGGCGTGGTTGAGGCTTTTGGAGGAGGTGTTGAATTTCATCTTTTGTTTCTTCCTCTTGGTAATCCTCAAATCCTTGACATTTTCTTTAAGAGATGTAGTGCATGCCACGGTTGTTCTCGTCTCAAGCTTCTTCACCATGTGATCACGGTTATCTTGAGAAGGTTGGGCAATGCATTTCCCTTTTAGTTGTGTCAAGCTCATCTTTATCCTCTCATTTTCTTCCTTGAGCTTTTGATATGAATCATCGTTTGTTCCTGCAAATTCTAGCTCAAAGGAAGATTTGCTTGTCGACGGACAACAAGCATTAGCACATGGTAATATAGTATCAATTTGAATACATGTGCATGAGTGAGGTTGTTGGGATTTTAAATTTTCTATCACAACCTCATGAGCAATGTTTAACATGATATGATCATCCATAAGATTTTCATGAGAGCATATGAGCATATCATATTTATCATGAAAAGCTAGATTTTCAACTTTTAGCTTTTCTACTTGGTCCTTAAGCAAGGTATTCCTATTTACTAATTGAGCGATACAATGTAAAGCGTTATCTTGCTCAATTGAACTAGTTTCATACCTTTGGACCAAATCAACATGAGAGCACTTTAGCTCCTCATGTTCTTTAGTCAACTCGTCAAAGTGTAGCATTTTCATGGAGAGAATATCTTCTAGCCTTTGACGAGCTTCGCTTTGCTCTCTCGCTCTTTCTAGAAGTTTGAGCATGACCGCCTTATCTTCTTGGCTTAGGCGAGCGTAGAGATGCAAGAGGCTTCTTTCTTCCTCCTCATCCTCATTTTTCCTTCCGCTATCATTTTCATTAGCCACACAACATATGTGGGAATAGAAATGGGAAGACAAACCTTTTGGAGAGGTGGATTCATCGTTTGGTCTCCACCATTCATTTTCTTCTTCTTCCTTGCAAGGGTTAGTATCACAAAGACTAAAGGAAGTAGAAGCATCAAATGAACTATCATGTTTGGACTCATCAAATTTATTTCTAATTCTAGTCCAAATATCATGCGCATCATGGATGGATTCGTCATAGTTTGATATGAAGGCATGATAATCTTCTTTGCTAAGAGAATTAGTTAAGATGTCAAAAGCTAGATAGTTTAAGCGATAACATCTTTGATCCTCCTCGGAATTAATTTCTCCATTGAAATTAGAGGGAAAAATACTCTTGTCTATAATTTGTTCTAATCATGGATCTATGGTTCTAAAAGCATTTATCACACTAGTAGACCAGGAGTCATAATTGGAACAATCATCAAATAATATTTCAAGAGTTACCTCCTTTTGAGTTACGTTCGATGGAGGAGTCTTCTTGTTCTTTTGGGATCTTCTACGAGCCATCACTTCGAGTTGTTAGACTCAAGATGAAGTGCCTAGCTCCGATACCAATTGAAAGTCGCCTAGAGGGGGGGTGAATAGGCGGAACCTGAAAATTAAAACTTTATCCCCCAACTAGATCCCTTGATTAGTGGTTAGAACAAGATATACAAATATCGGAGAATAGAAACTAAGTTCTTGCTTGAAAAGAGTATTGCTAAATAATGCGGGAGAGATAAATCAATACAACTAATAAGTTATAGAATACCAAAGCAAGAACCCTTAGATGAGAAGAGCACTAGAACAAGTTCTTTCTTGCAACGTGTTGCTTCACTAAATGGAAATTTAACTTGAAGCAACACCAAATGAAATTAGCTAATAATGGTGCAAGAAAACTTAGAGCAAGGGAAAACAAACAAATCACAAGCAATAAACACAATGGACACGGGTGTTTTGTTTTACCGAGGTTCGGCCCTCGAAGGCCTAGTCCCCGTTGAGGAGTCCACTTAAGGACGGGTCTTTTTCAACCCTTTCCCTGTCTCCCCCGATCACACAAGGATCGGTGAGCTCTTCTTCTTCTCAAGGATCACTCTCGATCCCACAAGGACCACCACACTCTTTGGTGTCTCTTGCTAGCTTTTACAAGCCTCCAAAACTTTGGAGGAAGTTCGATGGGAGTCAATACTCCACGCACAAATGAACACAAAGATGTAGCACACACTATCTCTCAATGAATCTCACAAGGCACTAGTGCTAAACTCAAAAGAGTAGCTCTCTTTTGCTTGCTCTCTCTTTTGTGGCACTTGTGTTGGTTGTAGTGGTCTAAATCTTGTGTATAGGATGGATCAATGAATATGTGTGGTTGGGAGGGCTTGAGTATGTCAACTATATGACTTGGAATGTTGCTTGGGCTCCCACACCTTGAAGTGGCCGGTTGGGGTGGTATTTATAGCCACCAACCAAAATCTAGCCGTTGGTGAAAGCTGTCTGTCGTATGGTGCACCGGACAGTCCGGTGCACACCGGACATGTCCGGTGCGACAGCCACGTCACCAGGCCGTTGGGAATTCGACCGTTGGAGCTCTGTCTTCTGGGCCCGCCGGGATGTCCGGTGGCGCACCGGACATGTACTGTAGAGTGTCTGGTGCGCCACTACGCGCGTGCCTGACTTCTGCGTGCTCTGACGCGCATTAATTGCTGTTGCAGGTGACCGTTGGCGCGAAGTAGTCGTTGCCCCGCAGTTACACCGGACAGTCCGGTGTACACCGGACATGTCCGGTGAATTATAGCGGAGCAGCCGTTGCTGTTTCCCGACGCTGGCGAGTTCCGGAGGCCGCTCTTCCTTGGAGCACCGGACACTGTCCGGTGTACACCGGACAGTCCGGTGAATTATAGCGGAGTCGCCTCTGGGAATTCCCGAAGGTAGCGAGTTTGAGTTGGAGTCCTCTGGTGCACCGGACATTGTCCGGTGGCGCACCGGACACTGTCCGGTGTACACCGGACAGTCCGGTGCCTCCATACCAGAGGTGCCTTCGGTTGCCTCTGTGCTCCTTTGTTGAATCCAAAACTTGATCTTTTTATTTGCTGAGTGTGAACCTTTTGCACCTGTATAACTTATATACTAGAGCAAACTAGTTAGTCCAATTGTTTGTGTTGGGCAATTCAACCACCAAAATTATTTAGGGACTAGGTGTAAGCCTAATTCCCTTTCAGCCGTCCCCTGCTGGGGTCCTCACCGTACGGGGTGACCGTGCCGCTGCGCTTGCAGCTGTCGAGAAGTTGCACGCCCTGGCGGCAGAAACTGCTCGCCCGGATGATGGGGAGAGGGACCCCTCGACTTCCAGTACCAAGGCACCTACCAAGGTGCCTAAGGTGCAACCATCTAGAGCAGACGGCGGTCCCGTCAAGACCATCCAGGTCAGTGTGGATTCCTCCCAGACCACTCGCATCGCGGGTAATCTAGGAGAGAAATAGGAAATCGCGTTCATCGCCTTCCTCCAGGCAAATGCCGATGTGTTCATATGGGAACCGTCGTAGATGTCTGGGATCCCCAAGGAGGTGATCAAGCACCATCTGAAGATCCACCCTAATGCCAAACCGGTGAGTCAGAAGCCTCGGAGACAGTCCATTGAGCGGCAGGATTTCATCCGTGAGGAGGTCCGGAAGCTGCTGCACGCTGGCTTCATCGAAGAGGTCCATCACCCGGTATGGCTGGCCAATCTAGTCATCGTTCCCAAGGCTAACGCGAATCTTCGGATGTGCATCAACTACACCAACCTCAATAAGGCTTGTCCCAAGGACCCGTATCCACTCCCACGAATAGATCAAATCGTGGATTCTACTTCTGGGTGCGACCTCCTGTCCTTCCTAGATGCTTACTCTGGTTTTCATCAGATCCAAATGTCTAGGCAAGATAGGAAGCATACCGCTTTTGTAATTGTGGATGGGCTTTACTGTTATGTTGTAATGCCTTACGATCTGAAGAACGCCTTGCCAACATTTGTACGGGCGATGAGTAAGACCTTTGGGAACCTGATTAGGGACAGGATAGAGGTATACGTTGATGACATCGTGGTCAAGACTAAGAGAGGGTCGACCCTAGTGGAAGACTTAACCTTGGTCTTTGACAAGCTGCGGGCAACACGCACGAAGCTGAACCCGGAAAAGTGCGTCTTTGGGGTCTTCGCAGGGAAGTTGCTGGGATTCCTGGTTTCACACCGGGGCATTGAAGCAAACCCGGAGAAGATTAAAGCAATTGAGGCAATGAGGCTTCCGGTCCGAATCAAGGACGTCTAGAAGTTTACGGGGTCACTGGCCGCCCTTAGCCGCTTCATCTCAAGACTGGCCGAGAGGGCGCTACCCTTCTTCAAGCTATTACGGAGGTCTGGCCCATTCTCTTAGACCGAGGTGGCAGAACGGGCCTTTCAAGAGTTGAAGCAACACCTTGTGTCCCTACCAATACTGGTAGCTACAGAGCCAGGGGAGCCATTGTACTTATACATTGCAGCGGCTACAGAGGTGGTGAGCATGGTACTGGTCGTCGAAAGGACGGCACAACATCTCTAGGGGAGCCAAAAAGTTCCCCTAGGAGAAGGTGGTGGTCCGATTACCACGGTGCTGATGGAAGGTCAAGAGTTTGAGGGCTCGAGACCAACCACAGGGGTCTGAACCATCCAGAAGCCAGTCTACTACGTCAGCGAAGTCCTCCATGAGGCGAAGGCCAGGTACCTTGAGATGCACAAGCTTATCTATGCTATACTTGTTGTGTCCAGGAAGTTGCGCCACTATTTTCAGGCACACAGGGTCATGGTGGTGACCTCCTTCCCATTAAGGGCCATTCTCCACAACTCTAATGCCACAGGCAACATTGCCAAGTGGGCCGCGGAGCTTGCTGAGTTCCAACTGGACTTCTAGCCTCGCCACGTTGTCAAGAGCCAGGTTCTAGCTGACTTCATCGTGGAATGGACCCCTCCCCTGACCGCTCCTGGGGGTCCGGATCCCGATTCGGACCCCACACCTGCGGAGCCCAGGGCTCTGGTCTTCACCGAGCCCCACTGGATGCTCTTCTTCAACAGGTCTGCCCACCAGCAGGGTGGAGGTGCTAGAGTGGTCCTCGTCGACCCAAGCAGAGACCAAGTGAAGTACATGGTGCACCTTGAGTTCAAGGCCACCAACAACATGGCAGAGTATGAAGCACTGATCTTCGGCTTGTCTGTGGCCCTATCCCTAGGGATCCGCTAGCTCCTCGTGAAGGGGGACTCCCAGCTGATTATCTAGCAGGTCCGTGGATAATGTAGCTGCAACGAGCCTAGGCTCGCGGCTTACCTCCTCCATGTAAGGAAGCTAGAAAAGGACTTCATTGCCCTGGAACTGCAACATGTTCCTAGGGCTAACAACTCAGCAGCAGATGAACTCACCACGAGGGCATCAACTTGGGCACCCGTGCCTGAGGGCGTCTTCGAAAGACGGTTGCTGAGACCTACCGCCCAGCCTGCTGAGCCGGGCGAAGGGGGTGAGCCTAGCACCTCGAAGCTAGTGGTCCTGGTGGCGTTCCACCTGCAGAACCCACCAAGGATTGTGTGTGCTACAGGAGGTCCTGCCAACCTCTTAGCACCACAGCCAGTAGCTCAGAGTGGTCCCGATGCATGGATTCCTGAGATATGGGACTACCTGAAAGAAAATATCTTTCCTGAAGATCATGTGTCCGCAGAGCACATAGTGCGGTTGGCTAAACGATACATGGTGGTAGAAGGGGATCTATACCGCCATGGCGCCAATGGCATTCTCATGCGGTGCATCACCCAGGAGGAGGGCCGTGAGCTGCTCGTGGAGATCCATAGAGGTGAGTGCAGAAGTCATTCGTCATCCTGCACACTGGTTGGTAAGGCCTTCCGGCACGGCTTCTATTGGCCAATCGCTCTCTAGGATGCAGCTGAGTTGGTAAAGTCCTGCAAAGCATGTCAGTTCCATGCAAAGCAGATACACACACCGGCTCAGGCTCTGCAAATGATTCCACCCTCCTGGCCATTCGTCGTATGGGGGGTGGATATCCTGGGACCATTCCCCAGGGCTGTCGGTGGGTACCATTTCCTCTTCGTCGCTATCGACAAATTCACAAAGTGGCCAAAGGCCACCCCTGTGGTCAGTATCACCTAGGGTGCTATTGTTGCCTTCCTCAAGTCGATTGTCTATAGATTTGGGGTTCCAAGCCGTATCATTACGGACAACGGGACCCAGTTTACAAGTCGGCTCTTCCAGGAGTATTGCGAGGGCATCGGCACCTAGCTCTGCTTTGCGTCTGTGGCGTATCCCAGGAGCAACGGCCAGGCGGAGAGGGCAAACGCAGAAATCCTCAGGGGACTCAAGACACGCACCTATGACTGCTTTAAAAAGCATGGTGAAAATTAGGTCAACGAGCTTCCGTGCGTACTATGGGGAAACCGGACCACACCTAGCTGAGCTACCAGGGAGACCCCGTTCTTCCTGGTCTATGGGGCTGAAGCCTGTCTTCCCCTGGAAATCATTATGGGCTCGCCATGGGTCTAGTCTTTCGATGAATCTATGCAGGAATAGCTACGGTGTGAGGACATGGACTTCATCGACAAACGCAGATGGCAAGCGGCGATCCGAAATGCACGGTACAACCAAGCGCTCAGGCGCTACCACCAACGGTTTGTGCATAGTAGGGAGCTCAGGGTCGAGGACCTAGTCCTAAGGCGAGTACTGAACCGAGAAGGGCTCCACAAACTCTCCCCCAGTTGGGAAGGACCCTTCAAGGTGACAGAAATATGCCGACTCGGGTGTGTCCGCCTTGCTACAACAGAAGGAGTACCTCTTCCCAATCCCTAGAATATAGAGCATCTCCATAAGTTCTATCCATAGAAGCAAAACTGGGGGGTTGAGTTTTCTTCCTTTGTAACTGGTGTAAGGAAAATGGACCCCGGGCCATTTGGCTAATTGAGTTTTGGTGTTTGATGAACAACACAATCCGTGAACTAATAAGTCTTCTAGTGTTTGTGTTTGTAGTTCACAGGATGCGAAGAGAATTGGACCAAGGCAATGAGGATGCAACACCTCAAAAGAAGACATAAAAAGATGCATAGGAGTCCAATACTCAACAACAAAGAAGCCCGAAGAAATCAGCGAAGAAATCCAAAGAGAAGGGCTGTCAGCCAGCGCCTGGTGGCGCACCGGACATCGGTGTCCGGTGTGCACCGGACTGTCCGGTGAGGCACTGGACAGTCTGCGCAGAGAGGCCGCAGACAGGCGCTCTCTGGCTGTAGCACCGGACTGTCCGGTGTGCACCGGACTGTCCGGTGTGTCAACGGGCAGAATGCAACGGTCGAATCCAACGGTCGGATCCAACGGTCGACTGCTACAGGCGCCAACGGTCGGCTGACGTGGCGAGCACCGGACACTGAACAGTAGATGTCCGGTGTGCACCGGACTGTCCGGTGCACCCGACGACAGAAAGCTGCTGCTTTCTGTCCAACGGCTAGTTGGAGGCTTGGAGGCTATAAATACCACCCCAACCGGCCATTCTCAAGTGTGAGAGCCCAAGCAACATACCAAGGCATATAGTGCACATTTCTAAGAGCTCAAACACCCAAGTGCTTAATAGAATCACTCGGTGATTAGCGTAGGTGCTTTGCGAAGTGCTTAGGTTAGTTAGACCGCTTTAGCGCTTGCTCTAGGTGAATCCTAGTTAGTTGAGTGAGTTTAGAAAAACCACACAACCCCTCGGCTCTTGCGCGAGCCGTTGTAATTGTACCGAGTGGGGCGAGAGTCTTGCGAGACCGTGACAACCGCGTTTGTGTCACGGCCGCCACCGTGTACCGGAGGGAACGAGGCCCGCGGCGTTTCGGCCGGAAGCTCGATAGTGGAGACGGCGGGGAGCGTCCGAGAGGAGCCGGAAGCGGAGCACCACTTGCGCGTGGAGAAGGCCCGTGGCTCTCTACGGAGTTACTCGACCGTGGTGCTTGGCCCTCGCGTGGGCTTCCCTTTGTGTAGGGGCACCAACGAGGATTAGTCGGAACCTTGCGTGATTCCGGATACCTCGGTAAAAATACCGGCGTCATCCACGAGAGTTTGCTTCTCTACTTAGCTCTTTACATTCCGCATTTATATTAAGCATTTAAGTTTCAATCTTGTAGTCATACTTATTTAGTGTAGATTGAAACTTAGCCTTTGCGGTAGAGATAGCAACACTTAGACAAAACCTAGTTTGCACATTCTAGTTTTGATTATTTGCATAGGTTTTGCTCTAGGGATTTATTTGTGGCCTAGTTTAGTAAAAGTTTTAGAAGTCCTAATTCACCCCCCCCCCTCTTAGGCGTCACCCGTTTCCTACAAGTGGTATCAGAGCCCGGTTTGGCTCATTTGAAACGCTTTAGCTTCACCGCTAAAAGAGCCGACGCTTTTTAGAGGAAGGGATGGATACCCATAGGCCACCACACTTCGACGGCACTAACTTCCCATATTATAGTGCTAGAATGGCTTGTTACCTAGAGGCCGTTGATCTAGGTGTTTGGAGAGTCACTCGTGACGGGATGAAACCCCTCAAGAATCCCGAGAAACCCACCACGAGTGAAGAAAAAGAAATTCATTTAAATGCTAGAGCCAAAAATTGCTTGTATGAATCTCTTAGCATGGATATTTTTAATCAAGTATTTACCTTGAAAACTGCTAATGAGATTTGGCTAAAATTGCATGAGCTCCATGACGGCACATCCAATGTCCGTGAGCAAAAACATTGCCTAGTCTTAAATGAGTATAATTCTTTTTCCATGAAAGATGATGAGCTTGTTAGAGACATGTATTCTCGTTTGAATCTAATCATCAATGAGCTCAATTCTATTGGCATTAATAAGCTAGGTGATGCGGACATTGTGAGGAAGATTATCTCCCTGCTACCACAACAAAGATATGGGAGCATCATCACCATCCTTCACAACATGGAGGATTTGAGCAACATGACCCCGACCATTGTGATTGGGAAAATCGCGGCCTTTGAGATGTCGCGAAAAATGAGTCGGGGAGAGGAGCCAACTTCCTCAAGGCCATATGCTTTTGCATGTGATGAAAGGAAGGGCAAAAAGAAGGCTCCCACTCCAAGTTCCTCAAGTGAAGAAGAGGAAGAAGAAGAAAGTGATGATGATGAAGATAATCAACCATGCACATCATCCTCCGAGGACGAAGAAACAATCCGACGCGTCGGAAAGGTAATGAGGATGATCCGCAAGATTAATCTAATGGGTGTGCCCCTGCAGGTCGAGGATCTTCTCTTTAACATTGACAGGAAAAAGCAAAGGAAGAGAGGATGCTTCGCATGTGGGGAGAAGGGCCACTTCAGGGACAACTGTCCAAATATGGCCAAACCCAAAAAGGAGAGGAGCAAAGGCAAAGCGCTCACAAGTGTTAGAACTTGGGATGATTCTTCAAGTGAAGATGAACCTCCAAGGACGCGCAGCCACCGGTCCTCGTCACGATCATCACGATCATCACACAAATGCCTTATGGCAAGAGGTAACAAAAGCATTTCATCCTCTAGTGATGAAAGTAGTAGTGATGATGAAGGTGAGGGAAAGGCCTCTCTAGAAGAGCTTGCGAAAGCCGTAAAATTTTTCCAGGATGTTTGCACTAAGCAAAAAGCTCAACTTAAAACTTTGAAAAATAAGTTGGTTAGCTCTCAAAATGATTACAAAGGTTTGCTAGAAAAATTTGAAACTTTTGCAAACTTAAATAGTGAGCTATCAACTAAAATTGAGCTATTAGAATCTAGTGCTCCATCCACTGCTACCGATGATAGCCTTATTAAAAAGAATGAAAAACTTAAGGCTAAGTTAGCTAGCTCCCAAGAAGCTATTGAAAATTTGCTAGAGAAAATGGAAATTCTTAGCATACACAATAATGAGCTAACTACTAAGCTAGAAAACATTGGTAGCACCCCAGCAACATCTTTAGTTGAAATACCTGAAATAATTAAGAAAGATGCTTCTACTTCCTGCTTTGATTTAATTGATGATTCTAACTCCTGCAACCAAGTCGTTGTTGAGAATATTGTTGTAGAGACATGTTCGGATGAGGTTGCAAAGGAAAATGAACAATTAAAGCAAGAAGTGGCTCGCCTTGGAAAGGCTTTGTATGACAAGAAAGGCAAAGCCAAACAAATCCGACCTCCACAGGATAACACCACTGCGGGAGTGAACAAGCCTGTAGAGGGAAAAACTGTGATTTGTAGGCTGTGTCACAAGGAAGGCCACAAGTCTTTCCAATGCAAGGCGATGACCGGGGATAAACAAAGGCAAAAGCTCAAGCAAAAGCCATCAAGCAAAATCTCCAACACCTACATCAAAAAGGAGAACAAAAAGGATGCTACACCATATTTGATCAAGAAGAAAAAGAACGGAAAGGTGATAGCAATCAAGGCCAACAAGCAAGCCAACAAAGGAAAAGGGGCCAAACGCATCTGGGTGCCAAAGGAGATAATTTCAACCATGAAAAGCACCAAGAAGGTTTGGATCCCGAAAGGGAAGTGAGTGGACCGAAGGTCGTCGGGAAATTTGGAGACTTGACAAAATTTGGGATGTATATCATGGGATACATCATATTGGATCAAGCTAATTGCCAAGTGAGTTAGTGAAAATTTTGGACCCAAATTTCCCACCCATGACTAAGGTAACTAGTTTTATTGTATTTCTCATTTTTAGATATGCGTATCTATTTATCTTTTATCTAGTTTACCTTTCTTGCCTAGTATTACATTTGTTATGTACTTTTGTTTAAAATCATGCATACTAGGTAAATCACATGGTAGGATTGCTTGCTTTCAATTCATATACTTAAGCAAACCTACATGGTTTAAAATGTTTATTTAAGCACGGCACATAGCTTCTATATCACTCCATAGTAAATGATGCATAAATTGAAAATTTTGATTTCTACAAAGTGTATCATTTAACTTATATGTGCCAAAGGTTGGATTATGGATAATTTGCCCCTCTTGATATCAAATCAAAGTGCATGTCTCCTACAAGTATTCAAAACTTGTATGCACACCTTTAGGGGGAGGTTACTCTATAATCTAACACTTTGAGACTAACACCTTTTCAAGTCTATTTCATGTGATAGTCTCATTGTAAGGAAAATGAAGTCCCCGGAGAAAGACAACAATCTTCCACTGCAAAATCTCCAAGAACTCTTATGTCTCCCAAGCTCACCATTGACTTTCAATTGGTATCTTTTGAGACTACATTCAGTATCATTTACATGTCTTCTCCAATATTTGATTAGACTATATTTCATATCATATGCTTCCATGTTGCTAAAAATGCATAAGTAGTTAACTCATATTCTGTTACCTATGCATAAGGGAAGTTAGTCTTTTCAAATCATGTCTTGCACCTCTAATTTTCACATGTTTTTTTCCTAAGATGAGGATCTCTGTCAGGGGGAGTATTTCTTCATCTCTAAAGGGGGAGAAAAACTCTTTCTAAAGGAGAATACTCATTTAGGGGGAATAATCTTTTGAGGACTCTTTCGAGTGGTATCATTCATATTGTTTAATTTAATATCCTTCAATTGTGGTATCATTTGATAGATCTCTTGATGAGGGCAAGCTTTTATTTACTTCCTACATGCTTTTAATGTCTTCCTTTTCGGTGGTTGATGCCAAAGGGGGAGAAGTTTAGGGACCAAAGCAATGAAAACTATATCAAACACCAAACACCACCAATTTAAAATTTTATATCTAGAAATGGCTTTTTAAGTGGTTTTGGTTATTTGGTCCAAAAATAGGAAGTAAGTGAATTATGGAGTTAGGGGGAGGCTTAAGTCCATAATATCACATTGTGGGGACAATCATGCATCTTAGCAAGTAGATTGCATATTTTCACTCAAATTCTTGTATTATTTGCTTGCTTTGGTTGTGTTGTCATCAATCACCAAAAAGGGGGAGATTGTAAGGAAAATGGACCCCAGGCCATTTGGCTAATTGAGTTTTGGTGTTTGATGAACAACACAATCTGTGAACTAATAAGTCTTCTAGTGTTTGTGTTTGTAGTTCACAGGATGCGAAGAGAATTGGACCAAGGCAATGAGGATGCAACACCTCAAAAGAAGACATAAAAAGATGCATAGGAGTCCAATACTCAACAACAAAGAAGCCCGAAGAAATCAGCGAAGAAATCCAAAGAGAAGGGCTGTCAGCCAGCGACATCGGTGTCCGGTGAGGCACTGGACAGTCTGCGCAGAGAGGCCGCAGACATGCGCTCTCTGGCTGTAGCACCGGACTGTCCGGTGTGCACCGGACTGTCCGGTGTGTCAACGGGCAGAATGCAACGCTCGAATCCAACGGTCGGATCCAACGGTCGACTGCTACAGGCGCCAACGGTCGGCTGACGTGGCGAGCACCGGACACTGAACAGTAGATGTCCGGTGTGCACCGGACTGTCCGGTGCACCCGACGACAGAAAGCTGCTGCTTTCTGTCCAACGGCTAGTTGGAGGCTTGGAGGCTATAAATACCACCCCAACCGGCCATTCTCAAGTGTGAGAGCCCAAGCAACATACCAAGGCATATAGTGCACATTTCTAAGAGCTCAAACACCCAAGTGCTTAATAGAATCACTCGGTGATTAGCGTAGGTGCTTTGCGAAGTGCTTAGGTTAGTTAGACCGCTTTAGCGCTTGCTCTAGGTGAATCCTAGTTAGTTGAGTGAGTTTAGAAAAACCACACAACCCCTCGGCTCTTGCGCGAGCCGTTGTAATTGTACCGAGTGGGGCGAGAGTCTTGCGAGACCGTGACAACCGCGTTTGTGTCACGGCTGCCACCGTGTACCGGAGGGAACGAGGCCCGCGGCGTTTCGGCCGGAAGCTCGATAGTGGAGACGGCGGGGAGCATCCGAGAGGAGCCGGAAGCGGAGCACCACTTGCGCGTGGAGAAGGCCCGTGGCTCTCTACGGAGTTACTCGACCGTGGTGCTTGGCCCTCGCGTGGGCTTCCCTTTGCGTAGGGGCACCAACGAGGATTAGTCGGAACCTTGCATGATTCCGGATACCTCGGTAAAAATACCGGCGTCATCCACGAGAGTTTGCTTCTCTACTTAGCTCTTTACATTCCGCATTTATATTAAGCATTTAAGTTTCAATCTTGTAGTCATACTTCTTTAGTGTAGATTGAAACTTAGCCTTTGCGGTAGAGATAGCAACACTTAGACAAAACCTAGTTTGCACATTCTAGTTTTGATTATTTGCATAGGTTTTGCTCTAGGGATTTATTTGTGGCCTAGTTTAGTAAAAGTTTTAGAAGTCCTAATTCACCCCCCCTCTTAGGCGTCACCCGTTTCCTACAACTGGGTTGCACATATGTGTACGTCAATCCGGTGAGGTCCGCCCTCGTAAGCCCGGTCTGTTGGTCTACACCCATGTATATCAAGTTATAAGGAAAAGATTTACCCCCAGATGTGCTTTTGTGATGGTTTTATTCTACCACAGTTTTCAAGCATTATTTTTTATCTAACCCACGCATACAGTTTCCCACCCTTGCTGGTATAATGACATCTGAATTGAGTAGCCATGCTTGCAGTTAAGGACCCCTCTACTGCTGCAGGGGGTCCGGCAACCTGGGGTCCAGTTCTAGAGAATGGGCGCTCGTCTTCTAGAGTGGTCCGGAGCTGTGTAGCTGCTTAGCATGGTTCCGTACCCTAGGCCTGCACGCTCCGCCACTCTGCAACGGGTACCCTAGTATTTGGAACTGTGATCATGTAGGTCCGGGCATACGGCTTGGCTTCCCAGGCTAAATCCTATAGGTCCTGTTGCATGAATCAAAGGATGACAGGTACCAGACGATGGGTCCTATGGGTGTGCTCCTAACACTTCAAGACTGAAGTTGTGTGTAGATCCAGGTCCTAGGGCCGGACCACCGATTTCTTCTTTGGTATACTGGCATCCAGCCTCGACACGTTGAGCCTACCTCCTAGGGGTGCCAAGTACTAGGTGGAAGTTGTTGAGGACGCCACACATAACAAGGGAAAATAATATACAGATAAGTTCCACTATTGTTTGATTAACGATTCTTAAAGTATGTTTCATGACCAAAAGTTATTACAGCCGCTACCCAGCAGAACCCTTGCCTTGTCCCTATAGGTTCAGCTACTCAGCGTCGGCAGGATCACGCTAGAAGCGCTCGGCCACCATCTCCACAGCGTCTTGTACACTCTCCCGGGCGACATCTTCTGTGGCGGCCACCGGATCAGCGATCACCGGTGCCAAGGATATGGCAGGGTCGTGGCTCCGGAAGCACGTCAGGACATATTCAACCACTGCCTGACAGAGCTTGCTGCCCTCTGCCTCCAGGCGGGCACCGAGGATCTGATCCAGGCGCCGGAGGCGATCGGCGGTGGAGTCCAACACCGGGAGGGCATCAGAGATCGACACTGGCAGCTCCGACACTAGGATGGGGCTCATCCCTAGTGGCACCAGTGTCGTGCTAGCCTCGCCGGCCCACTCAGCAATGCACTGGACCCCAGCGCGGTGCTCTGCCTGGAAATCTTCAAGGGCCTTCCTTGTGGCCTCCATCGCCTAGGGACCCGGCGCCGCCTATGCCGCATTGAACTGGTGGATCTGCTCCTCCAGCTTCCACTCTTTTTCCTCCTCTTTGAGCTCATGCTCGGCCAGCAACTCGCCTCGCCGAGTGAGCATTTCTTCCCTGAAGGCGAGATCCGTCTCCCGCCTGTCCAAGGACTGTTCTTTCGCCTTAAGATTTTCCTCGGCGAGGGCGACGTTGCTGGTCTTGCCCTCGAGATCTTGCTGCCATTTCTGTAGCCTTTCCATAGCCTTGATCTGCTGGGCCCGCTGGGCTTCTAGAGTCTGGTCCAGAGCACTCAGCTTGGCCTGGTACTCTGCCGTGAGGGCCTCCCTCTGGGTCACGGCCTCCTCCCTCCTGGCCACTTTCTTCTCCCTCCGGTGCGCCTCTAGCTCCCTAGCACATACCTTCTGGAGGTCCTTCTTGTACTCCTTGCGGTCCCGCTCGAGTTGGGACCGCTCGGAGGTGAACTGTCGGGACGCCGACTTGGTGCTCTCCTCCAGTTGGGTGCGCCAGTCACTGAGGCGCTGGTGCTCAGCCTCAAGCGCCTCCCACTCCCACAAAATTGCTGCCTCAGTTTCACTAAGGATATGGTGGGCACAGGACAGCATGCGAGGGAGGGGGACTGACGCCGCTTTTGCTCAGCACCCGACCGGAGTCGCCGCCCAAACACCGCCTCCATCTCCTCTGGAGCAGGCGGGGGGATTGGAGCTGGACGCGCCTCCTATGTCACCCCCAACGTCGGGAGTGGCGCGAATCACCCAACTGGGACCTCCTTCGTCACTGTGACGCCGCCTAACGCTGGCGCCTCTGCCGCCGGACCCCCCGACTGGGGCATGGGAAGCCGCTGGCACTGGCCTGGCAGCAGCTGGGGGCGGACCGTCGACACCACCCTCAGCAGATTCCTACTGCTGAGAGCCAAACCCGTCGGTGGGCCTGGTATCTGGCGGAGGAGGCGTGGCCTTGGGAGCGATGGAGGAAGAAGCCCTGATGAACAGATGATGGGTTAAAACTTGTCGGCATGATGATTAGACTCATGGAAAAAGGGGCTACACTTACTTGGGGCCCTGGACTTTCCTGTGACCCTAGAAGCAGGGCGATCGCCACTCCTGCTGTTGTTTCTTGTGCTGCTGCTGGTGCCCGTGGGGGTGATCACCCCCAGATGGTGGTGGTGGCAGCGGGACCAAAGGACTGATGCGCCTCTGCGCGCCGTGGGCCTGGGAGCTAGCCTCCTTGGCCCCACCTGTAGTCCTCTGGCGCTTCTAGGGGGCTCCGAAATGAGCGACCCGTCAGCGCGACGCAGCCTGCGTCGCCTCTCCTCCTCCGACCCCCCCCCCTCGGAGCTACCTGGGGCGGAGGCACTACTTGCAGCCCCTTTGCCCTCGTCCAAGGGGCTGGGGGCCACGACGGGATTGGCGCTGGGAGCCACACCAGTGGGCTGGAGACCTCCAGCCAGTGCATCGAAGATCCGAATCTCGTAGAGGGGGTCCTGGCCGCCGGTTTGGCGAACCGCCACGCCGCTGTCGTCGAGGGTCGGCAGCGTGGCCAAGATCGCCATCCTCAGGCTTAGGTCATCACAGAGAGCTGGGATGGCCTGGGGGAGTATCAGGGATTCAGGGACAAAAGTCTCCCTGGTAATCCCCCACCAGGAGTTCCAGCTCATCCCAGGACAGATCGGTGTCCGGCCCACGCTGGATCCTACCGATGTCGTTCGGACCAATGAACCAGCAGCACAGGCGTGGCCTCCTCTGCAGCGGCATGATCCGGCGCTTCAGGAGGTCGCCGACCACGTGCATTGATGTCAGGCCACCCGTGGCCAAGGCCTTGATCCTGTCCAAAACGGGCAGGAACTCTGGCGAGAGGGATGGCTTGGCCCTCCATTGCTTGCGGTCGAGTGCTGGCCCATTGGACGACAGGACGAGGTGGTCTTTGGCCTCAGTGTTGGCAATCACCCAATCGCTGCGCCAGTTTTCCCACCTCACACCGCCAAAGGTGGGGATGTAGACTACAGCCGGATCTGGCCTCGTCTGGAAGTAGTAGGCACCGATGTGGTCCCTAGTCTTCCCGGACTTGACCAGCATGAAGAAGTAGCGGAAAAGGGAAGTGCAGAGGGCCACACCTACGAACATCTCGCAGAGGTGGACGAAGATGGCTGCCTAGAGGATGGAGTGGGGCGTGAGGTGTTGGAGCTGAAGCCCGAACTCCTCCAGCAGCAGTAGGAAGAAGGGCGAAATCGGTAGCGCCAACCCACAAGAGATGTAGGAGGTGAACAGCACAAACTCCCCGGCGGCGAGATCGCCAAGGGGGGCAGCGCCGGCACGAATTCTTCCGGCGAGCCCTGGCGTGCTCCACCCAAGCAGGCCACGCACCAGATTAAGCGCTTCTTCAGACTGAAAGCGGTCAGGGTGATCAAGCGAAGCCATGGCGTGTGCGGCGGTGCAGGCGTAGAGCAAAAGAGCACGAAAGCAAAGGGGCGCAGCCGATTGGGAGAGAATGCGAAAAGGTAACTACTGCACGTGGGGTGAATCCTTTTTCAAGGAAACCTGAGTCCTTGTTCAAGGAAACCCTTCCGCGCGCCCCTGAATCGTCGCAGGAAATCTGGCTCGACGGGCACCTATGACCCAGGCAGCCCAGTCTATGACACGGGGGCCCGGGTCCACAAGTCATACAGTTTGTGTGCCGGATTTTGGGTGCGAAAAGAGCGAACCGCCGCACGTGATAGCTCCTCCTCGGGGCCGCCGCAGGAGACAAAATGATATTTTTAAAACCAATGCAGCGGCAACGAGGCGCCCTACGTGTGGCCCGACGAGACCACCAGGCGTGGGGGCCATGGGTTAGTCAGCCGCGAGGATAGATATGGCAGTTGATGTGACTGAAGGTGATTGACAGTGGGTTCGTTAGCAGACGCGCTAAAACGGCGCGTCAATCACTAATTAGGCCATATTGAGGCAAAGTACAAGCTTTGGCCCCACCTGCAGGCTCGCATCCTCCCCTGAGGTGGACCCGAGGGCCACTGTCGGTACCCTGAAACTAGGGTACCCCTTACTGCTGTATAAACGCAGTACCCACACGGTTATTTTTAGTCGCGTGGTAAAAGAGTTATATGTAAAAGAGCTGTATGTGGGACCAGGCCATGACTCGCCCCAGCCTCGGGCGACTACTCTGGCCAGCAACAGCACCTGACCCCACTACATAGGTGGGTCCGGTACCACCACGTGTCCAGAGAAAGTTACATACTTTGAGGCATCACCAGTGAGTCCGGACCCCCTGGGAAAGTGCCGGACCCCTGTACATACGGTCCGAGCCTCCAAGTTTGGTCTAGGGCCTCCACGTGTGCGAACCAGACCCCTGGAATGGATCCGAACCTCCCTGTATAGGGTTCGGGCCACCCACGGTGGGGTCCTAGGGTCCTAGGACAGAACATACCTGGGCCCCCAGGCGGGGGTCCGGTGCCGACACATGTCAGGACCTGGTCTGGTGGGATCCGGACCTTATCACATACACTCCTGCTCCCCGCCCATGTGGAGACCCGATGCTGCCACGTGGCGTAAGCCAACGGGCGGAGCCTGGCATGAAGCCTCTGGGCTACGCGCGTCTTTGCATTTATTACAGATAAGACGTGCGCCTGTCCATTCCAGTGACAGGCGGCGCGCCCAGTCCACGCTGCGGGGGCCGTGCAGTTACTCGCACGTTACAATATCAAGGATAATAACTCTTCATTACTCGCACGTTTCCAAGAAAAGGGTTACTGACTATCAATGCTGCATGGACTGCGATCGTCATGACTCCCGCTGATTACTCATGTGTTACTAAGGCGGAGGATCTTTGTGTGCTGTCAGCATTTACTATTCACATAATGTATTCCTACCATTATGCTCCTGGGCCCGCATGTCGGAGCTCAGCATCCTTGTATGTACCTCCCTTAAACTATAAAAGGGAGAGGACACAACGTTATAAGGGGCACGCCCAATACAACAGACAGACAGTGGAGGTAGGGTATTACGCTCCTGCAGCCTGAACCACTATAAACACTTGAGTGTTCTTGTCTTCATCGTCAATTCACCAAACATGCAACCTCTTAGGCCCCCTCCTCATCTTAGGATTAGGGCGGGTGCATTCCGCCACCCGACCGGAGGATTTTCTCTCCGACAACTATAAATACCCCCAGCCACCACCATTCAAGCCATCCATGTTTTCTGAACTCCACATTAAATACAAGAGCAAAAGCATACACTCCAAGACATAACCAAAAGATCAAATCCTCTCCAAGCCTAAAAATCAACTCAATTGCTTAGTGACTTGAGAGAGGGTGTTTTGTGTTTCTTTTGTTGCTCTTGTTGCTTGAATTGCTTTCTCCTTCTCATTCTAATTCTTCTAAGTGCTTTGTAAAGCTAGCAATAGACACCTAAGTGTGTGGTGATCCTTGCGGGGTCTTAGTGACCTAAGTGATTAAGGAGAAGCCCTCGACCGGTCTGTGTGACCGATTGAGAGAGGAAAAGGGTTGGAATAGACCCGGTCTTTGTGTCCTCCTCAATAGAGAATAGGTTCTTTGGAACCGAACCTCGGTAAACAAATCGCCGTGTTCATTTGTGTTGATCTCCACTTGATTTGTTTTCCCTCTCCTCTCTCTCAAAAGTTCACTCGCTCATATTAATTTGAGTTTGCTCCCAATGTTATCCGCATTGATTGAGCAACTCATAGCAAGGAGAACTATCTTCCACACTTCGAATTATTTCCAACACTAATCCCGGGCATAGTGCATGTTCAAAGTTTATAATTTTCAGGTTTCGCCTATTCACCCCCTCTAGGCGACTTTCACCTCCACGGCCCAATTTAGAGAGGGCAACGGTCGTATAATTTGATAGCCTACGAAGGGATTGGCCTTCGATAAGCGGTCTCCTTAGTGTGCGACCTTCATTGATTCCTTCGCTCCTAGTCAGTCTCCACAAGATCTATCACAAAGGTCCCATGGCCTTCGGTGGGAGGTTGACGGTCAGAGCCTTAGATGCGTTGTCCCATGCTGAAGGATCCAACTAGGACAAAGTCCTCTTATAACCTTCCATGTAGTCTTAGAATCATGCATTCTCTATAGCTAAGACCAACAATTGATTAGTCATAGTTGACCAGGTCTAAGATCGAGGTCTAGTTCGACCTTCTCCCCAATAGTAGCCCCCAAGGGCGAGGTTCAACTTGATGATCCAATCCCAAATATAAGGGGATGGTTCGAATGCTACCCTCGATCATCGGTTGAGCTCTTTTGGGGGTGGTGGTATTTTTTGACTATTGGTTCAGTGATTGATTTGGTTGATTTTACAGTGTCATTTATTTTTATTATTTCCGTTGCTTGGATACGACCTATAAATGGCAGTGCTCAGTTAGGGTTTTGTTTTTACTCTCTACTTCTTGTGTGTATGGAGTTTACTTCATCTCATATCATTTTGTTTATGTGTTTACAAAGCCTTTACTATCTCATTGATTTGATCACGAACACTTCCTTCTCCCCTTCAATACCTTCAGAGGAAAGAAGGATATAAATCAATAATCATGTGTTTCTTTTAGAAATCTCGATAGGTCCACAACAAATAGCATCAAATAGAACATTGAGAACAATATAATTATATTCTAGGTCTTCTTCCTCTTTAGGTGTTGGACTATTCATGTCAATGGCCTTAATTTTTTATCTATAACGTCCCAAACTCTTTTGTTCATTGATCTTAAATATATTCACATTTTCTTTTTTTAGTAATCATAGTTTATTCCATCAAATTGTGATGGATTTCTCAAGTTGTTAATGTGAGCCATCTTTACACCTAAGGTTGCTATGCATTAAAAATAGGTGACAAAAGCTCTAACCAATTGATAGGATCTATATGGCTAGATAGGGCTGGGCATTCGGTCTATTAGGGTAATTTGGTTCTATCTATTCGGGTTTTTGAAATTTTGGGTTATGCATAATGAGAACCGAAATTTTCAAAATAATTTTAGGAACCGAACCCGAATAGACCCACAATTTCGGTTCGGTCTATTCGGTCCACCGAATAGACTCGAATAATAGAGAGACTATTATCTTTTGTTAAAATATATACAATTAATAATTAATTAGAAGTACTATTATTATAACAAGTGACTATAAAAAATAGCATACTGAGATATATATACTATCTTTAACATGATATCACAATTTTTAGCTAATAAGTTCATAAATCATATAATAATATCATCATATATTAAGAGCTTTTTATATTTCGGGTTATTCGGTCTATTCGGGTTTTAAAGTTTAGGAACCGAACCCGAACTCATATCCCAAAATATAGCACATATAGGAACCGAACGTGAACCCGAAAACCCGAATCGGTCTATTCGGGTTCGGTTCGAGTTCGGGTTCGGGTTTCGGTTTTAAAATGTCCACCCCTTGGCTAGAGGAGGGTGAATAGCTTCTCGAACAAAGCCTTATCAGCAGAATTAAGATGCTAACTTATATGCAAAAACGTAATAGGCAATAAAGAACTATACACAATATGATTATGAGAAACAATATGTAATAGCAAGGGTAACTTGAAGTGCAAACTACATAGGGAAAGAGGTAGACACATTATTTATTCCTCAAATTCGGTTGCTTGCCGACAATCTACGTCCTCATAGCGGCGAGTTCAACCTAAGATGATTCACGTAATTATTAGCGTAATAAACCAAGGCCAACATACAAAATGACTAAAGTTAGTCACTTTAGAAACTAAAGACTCAAATAGAAAGGGCTCAATGTGACTAAAATAGTAAAAATGTACTCCCTCTGTATCAAAATATAATTCGTTTTAGGCTAAACACACTTTCATTAATCAATCTATGAATATAGTTTGTATGTATATGTCTACATTCCATTTGAATGTGGACATAAAAAAAGCCCAAAAGAAACTATACTTTAAACCGGAAGGAGTATATTTTAGTCACTTTTAGCTTTTACCGTTTAGATCTTTAGCTTCTAAAGTGACTAAACTTACTTTAGATCATAGGATCCAAACAGGCCTAAAGTCGTGCTAAATGGAGCCTTAGTTTGACTTCCAATCATTTTACAATTGTGGTTACCTCTACTACTAGACGATACACCTCCTGTGTTTTTGTCTCATCTGTTCTGATGGGCTACCGATGACAAGTTTCAACCTCGAAAAACTAGTATCCTGAAGGCAATAATGTTAGGCATTATAAGGTTCCAATCTGCTTGTTAAATATCCTGTTTATTTGCCACAGAATCTTGAGCTCGATGATGTTGCCGGAAAAAAGATCTTGAGACTGTGCGTACGCACAGTGCAATCTGCGAGACTGCGAGGTACCCCAGCAAACCAGAGCTCTATACTGAATGCATGCCGAGACTGTGCTGCATGCGTGAATCGCCAGCGCGTCGATCAAGCCTCGAGAAAGAAGCATCTGGCGGACGCGCCATCCTAAACGGATCTCGGTAGATCTTGATCATTGTCCCTGTCCATTTGTGTTCCTCTCGCTTTAATCCTCTAATTAGTTAGTTCAACTTTGGTCAAGTTGAACTAACAAAGTCACTTCTGAGGCGCCACTATATGTAACCAATTAGCTAGGCATTTAGAGCCACACACACGTGCAGAGATCAACTTGCTAATCGATCGATCAGCAGGTCTTTGTATAGATTCCAGGTTGTTCAGCAATAATGCACGCCCAGTCAGCTTTGATGAGCTGCATGCTTAGTCACTGATTCCCTTTTGGCACATGGATCGACGTTTCACTGAAGCCCAGGCATGAGGGCCAACTTGATCAACAGCCCTGCACCTGCACCCTGCAGTAGTCGCCCTGTTGCCATGCTCCCCCACTTGCCTTGCCAATTTGGCATCCCCCACCCAGATCACACTTTGCCCTAGATAGATATCCCCTCCCCCGGTATTAATGAGGTGTTCATGTGGCCTCAACTGTCAACTAGGGCAAAACATGGCAGCCAATTGCTGCAGCAGCTTCTGTGGAACCAAGCCGCCAAATTGTGCTAGCAATTGATAAACAAAGCAGCCTGCAAGTTGTGTCCATGTGTTGTGCAGGTTCCTGCCAAGAAACCAGTTGGCCTGACACATCATCACAAGCAGCAGGACTGCCAGTGAGCACACATCTCTCTATGTATTTTCGCAGCTGAATATACTGGTTTGGTTTCCTCTATAAATTTATATTATCCGTTGAATATATATATACACATTCTCTTTTTTCATGATAATATATACTGAAATTGTTGTTGTACTACGCGAGGTTTTGATATATATAGAACAGATCTCGAGCTTTGTTTGACACTCCAACAAAATGATGCACCAGCTCACCAGCTGTCTGTAACTACTAAGAAGATTTGTATCCCACGGCCGGGGCTGCTTAGCTTAGATAATGGTTCTGTTGTCGTTTGTTTAATCAGCGGTTGGCGATCTCCAAGATCTGCTGTGATCTCTTGGACTCGCAGGGGAAATCTTAATGGAGAACCCTGATGGCGCAGCCTGAGAAAAGCTAATAATCTTGGGTTGTTGTCCCGCCCGGGCCGGGACTCGATTATATAATGGCAAGTGGGCCAGTCGCCCAGCCCAAAGTACTGTCATGTTGCAATTGGAGGTGCAGATGTAGGAGTATAAAATAAAAAGGCAAGTACAATTATGCTGCTTATGTTAGTATATCCTGACTGTGTTTAGAGTAAATGACATGTTACGTGCGGTGTAGTCCGTGCTTTAAGCGCACATGCATGTGTGTTAATTTACAGATGCTTCGTGCATGCATGCCCTTGTCCTTTCACCTTACGGCTCCACTTAGGTAGTGTTTGGTTCGGTGTCAACAAGAGATAGGACGGGATCAACTCTGGGTTGATCTCGTCCCTTATTTTTTGAGGGATGGCCTCATCCACCATTTTTAAAGAATATTCCTTGAGCCTGACTCTGAACCTCCAAACCAAACACGGGTAAAGTTAAAATGATTCTATCCTATCCTTCTTCATCCTTTCTCGTCGCTCCATCCAAACACATACTAGTCACTCACACCACATTGCCTACTAGCTAGCCAGCATGTGTCGTCATGACTCATGCATGAGGATTCCTCATCTATCAACTTGAAATGAAAGCTTGGGAAGATTTGCGAGGAAACCAGCTCGGAGACGCCCCTAAACGCTTTGGATGAAGCAGGACGAGGCACTTGGAGGACGCGGATCTAAATCCTCTGCATAAAAGTTGCCTTAATTTCTGGACGTCCAAAAATACCGATGTCGTTTTTTCATTATATGTTATGTTAGCTTTGTACTAAGCCAGACACTTATATATTTAACTAACCAGTTACTCATGCTTTGCTACGATTGTTATATAGTCAACGACTAATATGCAAACAGATATTAGATGCAAGCGTGTAAGTAGATTTTTTTCTGTTAGATCTAAATCCAACGGTAGATACAATTGTGGTTTGTTAGGGTTTTTTTATAAAGCTATATCAGGTGGTGGTGGAAGAGTTTAAGTGCTAAATATGACATACCGTTGGATCTAGATCTAACAGAGTAAAATATCTGCTTGCACGCTTCCACCTAGTGCATACATGCATATTATATATCGTCTATTATATATCATATAAATAGGTATTGAGATATTTATTCAAATATAGTTATTGTTTTTTTCTAAACACTAAGATACATGTGATCTGATGGTTAACCCTAAATTTTCTGGAGCAGTAGGCGTGGTTTAAGTGCTTGCTCTGCACTATTTTTTGCGCGGGCGGGGTCGGGTGCTGGACACAGGGCATGGCGCCGAGGTAGGGCGTGTGGGGCAGGTCCAGAGTGCCAGCACGAAGGGTAAAACAGTGGTAGCACTAGATGACCACATTAGATTTTTATTATAGTTGTTATGGTTGCTCTAAATATTTTGTTGTTATATTTGGAATTATTTAGATCTTATTATAGTTGTTACTAATGTTTTATGTTTCATAGTTATACCTGTTATTTATTTGATTCATGATTTGTTAAACCTAGAGATCGACCAACGTGAGCCGTATTCAATATAGAGTACCAAATATATTGGATTTAATTTAACCAAATTATTTTCTCTATAGTGAAGTTTGAAATCGTGATGAGATAACAGATAATTGCTGGAGACAGCCAGCAGCGAGCTCGTCTATGCCTCGGGAAGAGGAGCGTGAAACATGAATGGTCTTTTCCATGTTGATAGCGGATTTCACAGATTTATTTCATCGTTTATATTTAAAATTTCTTTTTTATATAGTAGCAAATAATTATTTAGATTATCTTCAATAGATTCTCTATTCCATCTTCTATTTCAAATGCGTTCTTTCCGGTCATATGGACGATCGGCTAAGCACGGCCTTAAATCTCAAGGACAGCTTAATTCTCTGACAGAGCAAGTACGCACGAACATCTTGTAGGTTTTCAGGATCTCAAAGATCTATTAGAATTTTGAATTAGCAGTGGTAGTTCATGCTACGCGACAAAATATGTTACGCACAGATGTAGACATCGAGTTTGTTGTCTTTTGTCCTTTTGCGAGAAGATGCACTTCATGCAACTGTGGGTCAGGGCTGTATATAAGGGGTGCGGAGCGTACGGCCGCATTGGCCCCAAAAATAAAGGGTCTCTCTAGCCACTGGACGCTAGTATTTTTTCTGTTAAACCTATCTATTATAGACATAAATACATAAAGAGCGATACGCTATCGACCAGTCTCGTTTAGATTGTTAAACTAATGTCTCAATTACTTATCGAATACTCCATCTGTTTTAAAATAGTATTTGTTTTAGATCTTGATTTTTATGTTTATATTCAACTGGATGATGATGAATCAACTAAAGAAGCAAAACATATTCTACTTTTATATAGAGAGAGTATTATTTACTATACACATGATGGTTGCATCGGTAAAGGGAGGCTTTTTAAAATTGAAATATTTTTGTGAACTATTTATGGTCAACAATAACTCAAGAGAGGTTAAATGGCTTGACGATTCTATATATCGAAAAAAAGTTGTTGGATGAAATTGATCTCAATGATATAAGCTAAGCGATGACTTTGTATCACAAAATGTTAGAAGATATTTTTAATGATATCAGATAACAAGTAAGTGTTTTTGGCTATATTTTACATTTGTTATCTTATAAACATCAAAACGGTGCATAATAATTTTTATACGTTAAGTATTTGATACTATATGTATAATTATATATATTTGTGTGTGGATGGACCCTCTATATCGGATTTCGCACTGGGCCCCTAAAAACTCAGGAACGGCCCTGCTGTGCGTTACTTTGCATTAGTTATAACATGCTTAGCTGCAAAACAATAGTGGAGTTTAGAATAAGGGGTGGAATAGGAAAGCTGTGGGAGACATCTTTAGGGTATGACAACCCTAAGCCATTTGGACCGGTTTTTCAAATACAGGAGACAAGTAAGAGACTGCATGATACAACCATGAACATATAGATAATAAATACAGTCAAGACATGATATGTATAAAGAGTCGTGTAGAGATAGGCTCTTTGATCTTTTTTCATTTAGCCCCTAGAGACTCCTCATTAATTTGCGTTGTACATGCCTTTAGGCATGCTTGTTATAAGGGCTAAGTGATAGTTAGCTAAAATAAATCAGTTTCAACGAATCTCTAAACCCATAAAACTAATATAGTTAATAGCTAAAATTAGTTGATAGGTTTAGAACGAGTCAACTAATGAACCAACTAATTGTTAGCTATACCCCCTAAATAACTATTAGTTGTTAGTTGACTCAGCCCAGCTAAAACTAGCTAATAATAGATGGTTGATGACCAAATTGTTCATAACAGTTTCTACCTAATAATTTATCAGAAAAAGAGAAATGGAAAAGATGTTTAACTTACCATAACAATCTATTAGCTTCATGTATAGAACACCCTATGCTAATAGTTAGCCACCTAATTCAGCTAACAACCTATTAGCTGGCTAACAATTACATCTATAGGTTTGGAACATGGCCTAAAAAGAACAACTAACAAATAAGCTAATTTTTAGTCAAGTAGAACAACTAACAAATAAGCTAATTTTTAGCCAAGTGTTCAACTAGTTGTTAGCTAACTGTGAACTAACTTTAGTTTCAACTAGTAATTAACCATAACCAAACATGTACTTAGTATCTATTTAATGCACATAGATAATTTTTAGATAAGAAACCTGTAGATGGTTGACTAATATATTAGCCAATTCTATAATTAGTTGTTATCCAGCTAGCTTACCAATCTTAACTAATTTCTAGTCTTAAACTCTGCACCGGAAAACATAAGCAGGTTCTTAATCTGCAAAAATGTGTATATAATTCCAGTTTTTTTAATTAGGACTACGGATTTTGTAATTGATATGTAGGTATGTCTTGGCTTGCCTGGAGAACTTCTATTTTATTTGAAGAAGCTACATCTAAACTATTCGACGTTCTTATACCATCTAAGATTTCTTTAGATAAGAAAGGCACAATTTGTTGGTGACATCGGGATTTGCTTTCAATCATATTTTATATACTGTATCTAAATCCCCTATATTAATTAAGAATATGGAGACGCCCCATCAATCCAGTATGTTGCAACCAGGGGCGGACCAAAGTGCCGGGCTCTTGCCCATGGTTCTTCATTTGTGCTAATGAACTTGTAACCATACATCAAACAGTAAAATATAGTTAAACGAAGGTAAAAACTAGGCAAAACTATATGTTTAATATTATTTTTGTCCAAGCTCTAGAAATCGAAGGTCCGTCACCGGTTGCAACTAATATAAAAAAAGTTAAGGGCTAATTTGGTAACTCCATTTTTTCCGGTCAAACTAGCCCTAGGGATTAAAATAGATTAGAGTCGCCTAGAGATTAAAAA
This sequence comes from Zea luxurians, assembly GCA_029449295.1. NCBI lineage: Eukaryota > Viridiplantae > Streptophyta > Magnoliopsida > Poales > Poaceae > Zea > Zea luxurians. The sequence continues at coordinate 45,293,755 of JAOPSE010000026.1, forward strand.
TTTAGGTCGACGATGAAGACCTAAATGTATTCATCCTTCTAGTTAGGGACTTCGTTAGGGTGAGATCCTAGGGTCGTTTTAGAATCGACAGGTCATGCAAGATGGATCTAGACGACGTATAGTTGAACAGGGAGTATATGTGCATATACGAAAAACTACAACTAGAACTACGCTACATCTATTGCTAGAACATGAAAGGTAAATAAAGTAGATTTGTTCGATTGTCTTTTCATGGTTCTCAATCGTCCGTTTTATATTTATAGGGGAGGAGGTATGGACCTGTTCTTAAATGATAGCCAACAGATCTCACGTGATTGGATGGATAACCATGCATGAGATAAAGTTGATCGTCCAAGTTAATCTGATACGGATTGTTCGCGCTTTAGGACCGGACCGTCCGTCAGTTTTGATGCTCAACCGAAACAATGCACTTGAAATTTGTTTCCCGTTGTGTAGCGAAGCTAAACTTTGTTCAAGGAATCTGCTTCTTGTTGCACGGGGTGGCTGGTTGCTTGCAATCAAGTTCCAGTTCCACTTCCACTTCCAATTCTCTCCACAGGCGGGCGACGAGTGCTAGCAAGTAGCAACTCGAAACACGAACATGTGCATCCAACCCAAAACAGTAGATCTTTGGCCATGTGAGCACATCGATCCCCCGACCATTTTTTAAGCCAGGGCGGCCGTTGGCATCGCATCGCGGTCGCAAGCTCGCAGCTCTCTCTCCGGCCGGCAGAGCGCCAAAAGGCGGCGGTTGGCGTCAGAGCGGTGGAGTGCAAAGGCCAACCAACAAGTAGATAGGACATGGATGGATGATGGACGGGTTGGTGCTTCGAGATACGCTGCCAGAGACAGCAGATCATCCTCGGCAGCGCTACTCCCGGATCGGAGGACACGACGGACGAACCGCGTTCCCTGGGACTGTAGCTTGAAGTCTTGAATTCAAGGCCCAAGCTCTATTGGCTGCTGCCCTTTTTTTCATACCGGGATTTCGTGGTCGTCGTCATGTGACGTTGCTTGCTTGCCTGTATCTTTTGCCGTTGGTTGCTTGGTTGGCAATGGCATGGTGATGTACGTACGAGCCGGGCTCTCCAATATAACGGGGATGACCCATGGCCGTCCTTAATATACCATGACGTGGGATGCCCATCCTTCCTATACTTTAGAGAATATAAAGGGAAACTTTACTAGCTAGGTTCTGATATGGGTTTTTTTTTTGTATTTGATATTGTCGGCAAGTATCGCATTTATTTGTTCTGAAATAAATATCGCAACTTGGCATTAGAAAACGAAACCATGCACCCAAACGGCCATCACCTAGTGTGATAAACCGACGACACAGTCACACAGACGTCTGCGTGTTTCCCTTTCGCAGAAGTCAATGGACTTCAGTGACAGCCCCACTTCGAGTACGAGTACGAGCACACGAGCACTCCACTGACGCAACGGCGTGAACATTTCCAATCTTGGAAAACAAATTTACCCATCTCTCTCTCAAATCAGACAAAATCCAATACAAAATTTCGGTCTTTCAAATAGAACGATGTGAAGCCGATCGACTCGGATATTGTGCATAACATAAAGTTAATAGGAGATATATAAAGCTGCTATATATATATATATATATATATATATATATATATATATATATATATATATATATATATATATATATATATATATATATATATATATATATATATATATATATATATACTTACGATAGGCCTTGCGTGGGCATCTCTCTCAAACACGTTGGTTTCCTGTAGTAGTAGTAGCAGTAGAGTATTTTCTGAAAGCCAAAAACTACGCACGCCATGGTATATACGTACATCTGATGAGTTTCATGTCGGCAAGAGGGAGGGTGTATGCAGATTTCGAGACCTTCTGGAAACAACCAGCCAATCAACCAGCAGATTTCAAGACCCACTACCACTAGCGTGAGTTTAGGAACTGACGGAGACTCTAGTAGCAGCGAGGAAAGTCACAAAAATCTGGTGCAATCACCCTGTAAAGTTCCGGTGAAAAGCTCGGTTTTGATCGAGTCCAGCAGCTCCAGCTCCAGCTCCCGGCCGGCCGTACGACTGGGTCTAAAGCCAGCCACGGATGGCGACACACGCGTGCGCCGAGCTGGAGCTGCCTGCCATGCACTGCCTGCACACGTGACACGCCGCCGGGAGGCCTGAGTGACTGCCCCTCCCACGAATCCGGGAGGGAGGGCCGGGCCGTGCTGCGTGTCAAGTGTGAACCCGCCCCGGGCTCTCTCTCCCCGCAGCCGCAAAGCCAGAAAAACGTGCGCCACGCCGCACGGCTGGTCAAGGCAGCCGTACGCCCACCCGCCAGGCGCCAGGCCGACGCGTGCGCGCACGCCGCGTCCCCGATTCTTATTTTCTCCGCCCGCCGGGACGTATCGGCCGCGATCAGTGGGACGGGCAGTCCAACCAGTCAGTCGGTCGGGTTGGTGCGCGCGGCGTGCCTCCAAGATTCTCGCAGAACCTGTGGCCAGGGACCCGGTCGTACGTACCGATGGTTCCCCTCTGCTTTCGGCCGTGTAGTAGATCTCACCGTCACAGCCGCTCTCTGCTCCGTAGCCTCGGCATGCACGCTAAATATCTATATCATCAGTCTGTCACGTAACCGGCCGGTATAACTCAACTTGGACATGGACCCGTCATGGGGCAGAATCGAGAAAGGGACAGTCACGACTGCTCGCGCTGTTGCTCTCAGTCATCAGGAAGAAGAGGGAAAAAACGGGAGCTGTGACGATAGGCTCGCGCCTGAATCTACATCTACATGGCTGTATAGCTAGACTAGTGAGCTAGCTGCGTACGTGCTAGACAGCCCTGCTTCTTCTTCTAGATGATGATGGACTTTTGCCCGTACTGCTGTGTTGTTGCCACCTCATGCACCGTAGCGTGTGGTACATATAATTTTATATAAGGGGGGGATCATTGGACTCGAGATGCTACAGGGTACAGGACAAGAAACTCGGCCGGGGAGGGGGGGATGACTAGTGCATAGTTGTGAAACGCGTAGTAGTTGCATGCGATGTTCACATATTGTTGACCCCCATTTTCTTGGAGCTAATAACACACACACACACACACATATATATATATATATATATATATATATATATATATATATATATATATATATATATATATATATATATATATATATATATATATATATATATAGTGTGTGTGAAACTTGAGCATTTTCTCAGGCGCCTAAGAAGAAGACAACCGTAGAGAATTTCTTATAGTGTTGTCGCAAGTACGTGCTAATATATATATGTTCATGTGTAAATTTGCGTGAAAGCATACGTTAAAGTTTGAGAGCAAGGGGGAGGCAAACCTAGAGAAAGAAAAACTCTCATAAATAACTAAATATCTTATTCAAATAATACTAGTTTAGACCTCCTCTTTATAATATGGTTAAAACACACAAAAAAAATCCTAAACCATGATAAGTGTCTCTCAACTCTAAACGAAACTTAGCGCTAGTCCTTTTTTTAACTTTATTGTTCATCCATTCAAAATCAAATTGAATTCGATTACTACGGTCACGAAAATCATTGATTGCCAAAGTGATCTCTATTATTGTGACCTAACTCAAATTGCCTCACCAAAAGTACATGCTAACCACAATAACCTTGTGTAGTTATTGATCACCAAAACCCGCTAGGGGGTCTAGATGCTTTCAAGTGTGACAATCTTTCTATTCTATGTTTCCATTTTCATACAACCAACAACATAACTCAAATGGTTTGCATTGTAACTTGTTGTACAAAACTACATACCAACTAGAATGTGATCCACGCATTACAGATAGTTAGCGATTCCCATGAACTCTAGCAACATTCTCTTAAACTGAATGGGAAAATTGTGTGAATGGAAGAAATGTCATTTTTGTTTGAGGCAAGACAACACTAGGTAGACTGATAATTTATTAAACTACTTGCTCTTTATAGAGCAGATTCTGAACGTGCCAACTAACCCAACTAAACGTGATTCCTGAATATATTTGATGCGCTAGTTACGTTGTTGGTCCTAATCTATAGCCAAAATAATGAAACCCCGTGATATAAAAAAAAATATCCGTCCATTCCATTCCATACCATACCAGCCCCTCTTTGACTTGACCATAATCATCCAACTTTTCCTTTTGCCCCCCTTACTTTTGGTAGATTCGCGCTTGAAGCATCCGTGAATCTTCCTCGTGACGAATGCAACGGCATAAGCATAACGTTCACCATGTGCGCTACGCACAAGAGCTATTGTTGCCTAGGATGCCCGTACTGATGGATGCTGAGACGACGATCTGGTGAAAAGGAAAACAAAAGGAACTGTGGCTAGGCTTGTGGAAACAGATGTACTTTTTAGATGATAATTTTTTTATTTAAAAACATTTGGACATCAAATATTTGGTTTCTAAGATAAATAATTTTGAATGACCTCGGAACGAGAAGAAACGACCTAAACTAAAGTTGCAGTATTCAAAGAGATCTAAAACTCTCTTGTTCATACCTTTTTCTCATTTGAATTTGTTTAAGATCTTAGATATTCGCCAGTAAAGTGAATATAAATGGAATGTATTTCACAAATTACTTTAATATATACAGTTGGTAAGGAAACCAACACATGAGCTTATCTTTACAACCTATTTTCTAGCTAGAGATAGACGGGTAGAGACATGTCAATTAGCCAAGTCTATAAATGTTTTCTAGTCTGTAGTAGTGGTTAGAATTAAACGAAGACTTTGTAAATCCTAACTGCCTTTGGATGATGGCAGATCTAGTTTATGTTGTATCAAACTTTTGTAGTAAGTTTTCTAATTCCTTTTTTTTTCCAAGATACGAAACCAGACTTTATCCATTATATAAAAAAAAACAGATATAGTCAGTAAGCTAAGGTCCACGAATACGTTGGTGTCATCAGCTATCACCACTCTTGGCGATAGGAGCATTTTCCTAGCGATAAGGGGCATCAATATCATCTCTCTCGAAATGAAATACGGGCTCTAATATATTAATTAGTATTCTATCCATTGTTTTTAATTAATCGTGACGAGCGGACAACAAATATTCGAGGACGGAGCTAGTAATATATAGTCAAGTCATATGTAGTCGTCTAACCTTATTAAGTGGTATACACGACCAGCAGACTCGATCTTTCGTAATGGCAGAAAGGGGTCAATTTATTGATAAGTAGAGACTCTATTTGACGGCAAGATAAATAAGGTGTAGTAAATCCCAGCTATTTTGATCGAGGGCCAACCGCGCAACCAGCTGCCTGCATAGAAGCTAGCGCTGGCGATCGATCTGCGTGGTTTGTTTACTGCTGGATCCCGAACTCCCAATGATGCCCGGCCAGGCCAGCCCGCACAGTCGTTCTCGTTCATATCGATCGTGTTGCGCGCATGTGGCTTGAACTTTTGAAAGGAGAAGCAACAAATAAGGCAGAAGTAGCAAATAAAGCCCGAACAATCTCACCCGTTTGTTTACCCTCTAGATACCTAGTCACCTAGATTATGATAATCTATAATCAGATCATTATATGCTTATATAATTCATAAGCTAGATTATATAATCCTAAAAGAAAAATAAACAGACCCATAACCATAAAGATAAGGCCAGTTCTAGGTAAGAGCTAGTTAGGTAAGGGATGTATTAAGGGGTTAAAGGGGATTATTTTTTTTAATATAAAAGAATTTAATCCTCTTCGATCTCTACAAGAAGACCTTATTAGGTTGTAGGTGAGGCCGTGAGCCAACTTACCATCGCATGCAATAACGCGAGTATTTTATGCATGAAGTAATAACTTGTTCGGTTTTATCTTGGAGCAGCTATTGAAGCGAGTTGGTTGGATCTGCAGGTCACAGGCGCATTCAGATAGATGCAGCAGGGAAGCATGGGTATCCTTCACGGAAACTAAAGTTAGAGGTATGGGGTTTCTTATCAGGATAAGTGGCACTGCATGCGTGCATGCTCTGCTACCAGTTTGTTGTCAAGTGTGTGTGTGGCTCTCTCCCGCATTTAGGCAACGTCATTTTTTTTTTCTTTTGCCTTCTAGTAGTCTGATTTTGTGCTCTGCAATGTAGCAAGAACGTACAGATGTGTACATGACTTATTATATATATATATATATATATATATATATATATATATATATATATATATATATATATATATATATATACTGCAGTCCCCCGGTTACAAATGAATATATGCAGGCCATGGTTAGGATCGATAGCATATATTGGAGAAAAGGACATATCATGCACGCATATTATTGTTTGAACTCAGAGATCCTGGATTGTTTGCTCTCCACAATTTCTTCAAAGATGCATGTGTGAAAGAGGGAAAAAAAACCCATATAAAGGTTAGTTTGGGAACCACATTATCCCAAGGGATTTTTATTTTCCCAAGGAAAATTAGTTCATTTTCACTTGGGAAAATAAGAATCCCTTGAGAAAATTGAGCTCCCAAACTAACCCTAAACCCATATAAAGTGCTTAAAATTAACAAACACGAAACTCAATTCACACCAAACATGCAAGCGACGTATACGTGTAAGTGGACCCCACCCGCCAAGAAACTAGATTAGGCCTTTGCTTACACAAGTACTCTGGTGATATAATAAGGTAGTGTTTAGTTGAGAAGGCAAGTAGAACGGAGTCGTTCCATCCCTGATTCTAAGAACGGAGCCGCTCAGTTCTGTGTTTGGTAAACTGGAACGGAGTGGCTCTGTTTTTTGTTTGGTTGCAGAGTGAACTGGAACGGAGCGGCTCTGTTTTTTGTTTGGTTGCAGAGGGAGACGCGCGAGCTGCTGCGCACGGATGGGAGGGCGAGCTGTGGGAGCGGGTTGGGAACGGAGCGGCTTCGTCCCATTGATTTTTTTGAGTGGGATGGTTCTAGATCTGAGGAGAATATTCCCTAATTGGAGCCACTCTGTTCTAGTTACTTTGTAACCAAACAATAACAAAACTGGGATATAACGGCTCCGTTCTACTTGGCTCTTCAACCAAACACTACCTAAGTAGTTAGTATTGGCGCAACATGTATGCGGTAACGTGTGGTTATTTTTCTCTCCCTCTAGTTGTCGTCGTCCATGTAATTTAACTCTTACTACCCAGAAGTTGGGAGCCACACACATCATACTTTTATCCATCCAACATGGCTCCTTTCAAAAAAAAAAAAAAATTGCGCAACTCTCTCCTCCTCCCCACTCCCACGAAATGGCGCAGCGACGCACCTCGCTGCGGTTGGGAGTCCACCCCCACACAGCCACAGATGACAGACCCTGCGAATATCTTGGAAACAAACTAGAACAAATCTCGAGCAGATCTCTAGATTAGTCCGACGTTATTAGATCACCATTTCATAATCCCCTCTTGTCTAATACTACTCATAATGCTTCGACACTACATACGTGTACTTTTTTTTGTTTTGTTGCTTTTAGCTAGTGGCCCCATGCATGTGGGTTGGGCCCAAGTCATAATCCACCCGATCGAGGCATCTTTGCTGGCAAGCTACAGGCTGCACTGGCAATACAAACGTATACCCAGAGCATTAATTTTTTTTTTCAGATAATGCCATTATTTAATTTCCTCAAAAATAAACTGCACGAACCACTGGTTTGTTGCCTACCGATGCGGCGATTATTTATTTTATCCCCGGCCGGTCTGCTGTGCAGCTTTTAGCTCCTGATGATGATGAGTGCTGCTGCTAGAGAAATTAAAAGCAATCGAGGTCGGTTTAAACGATTCAGGCTGAGCCAGTAACGAGTCGTCGTCTGTCGAGATATGACTGGAGGAGGGATGCTGACGAGAAAAATATCTCCCGAATGTTGCAACGGGTGCATCAAAAGAACCAAAAGCTAATGTGCTCTTCTTGTTTCATGCATGGTCTCATATATACACACACACTTTGTATTAAGAAACACCGTACGATTAGGAATAGATCATAAACATCCGAGCTATATGACAAATTTAATATTTTAACATGGATATACATAGAATTTAGTGCTAGTGTTTAGTAATGATGTTATTAAAAATATTATGGAAGATAAGAATAAAAACTATGCATTTTTTCATTGACGAAAAAGGTGAAAAAACATTCAAATCTAAATTTGTATCCAAAATTTATACCAACTATTTAAAAACATATATACAAAATTAAGATTTATTTTTTTTATGAATCTTAATAAGCTTAACGCTAAAAATAATAATAATAATTTTGCATAGCAAATTCTATATTCTATTGGTTATAATCGAAGAAAGAAGATTAAAAATTTAGCATCCGAATGAGTATCCGGATCCATCGCTACACACGATCGAGCCGGCTGGTGTAGATAGTGATATGATATAAGGAAAACAATAACTATGGTACCAATAAATTTGCTCAGATATGAAGTATAGAAATACGAATTAACTAACCCATAATAACTGAATTACCAACTGACCTTGCACTGTGGGGTGGGGGAAAAACAACAGCACAAAAAAAGGACAAAACAGTAGTATTTGCCTAAGCAACCCCTCCGCTGCGCTGACGCCATCATGAGGTAAGGCGATCAAATAAACATGGCCTAGTTGCCAGGATGCTGTACAATACAAGGGAGAGGGCGCGCAATATAAAAAGTTTAGAGGAAGAAGGACGCGAGAATACTTTAGCCGCCATTTGCACAGTTGGATCGCAGCTCAAAGGAACCACCATTGCAATGCAAGGAGCCGAGGAGGCCGAGTAGTCCACATTCACACCCAACCCAACCACAATTAAAAACAGTGTGGCCCAACCCAGCCCAGTCCAGTCCAGCCCGAGAGGTTATATAAGGCGATGCGGCATGTCCCATTCTCCCATCTCCATTGGTGCTGCCATTGTGAACGAAAGGGACCAGGCTATACGCCCCTCTCTCCTCCAATCCAATCTCCACAGGTTGGTCGCACTCCCTCCCTCACAACACATACCATACCATACCATGATGTCACACCACTCCTCTCAGAATCAGATGCGCGCTCTTCCTTGCATCTCGTGCCACTCCAGCTAATTTATGTGTGTACGGAGTAGCACGCAGCTGATTCGCCTCTGCGCGCAATGCAGTGATCTCCCATCCCTCTAGCTAACTCTTCTCTGTTGATGCTGTTCATCAGGACCTGTGCTGAGCTTTGGAACAGCTAGTAATTAAGCCTAGAGCGCTAGCAGTCCTTTTGGATTTCGGTTCGGAAGCAAGGCGTGCCGGACTCCCAATCCCAAGCAAGCAGTCTGCAGATGGCAACGCAGTGGTTCTCCAACATGGTGAGTGATCCGGGTCTGTTACTGGTCGATGACCTTGTCATCTGCCGTTCGATGGCAGCAGCTGATGCTTCCTTGGCTGGCGCGCGCGCAGGTGATGGACGAGCCGAGCTTTTTCCACCAGTGGCAGTCCGACACGCTGCTGGAGCAGTACACGGAGCAGCAGATCGCGGTTGCGTTCGGCCAGGGGGAGCCGGTGGACCACGCCGTGGCGGCGGCCCTGGCGACGACGATGCCCATGCAGCAGCAGCACCCCGCGGCGGCCGAGCAGCCGCACCACCGCCCGCGCAAGGCGGCCAAGGTCAACACCAGCTGGGACTCGTGCATCACGGAGCAGGGCTCCCCCGCCGCGGACTCCTCCTCGCCGACCATCCTCTCCTTCGGCGGCCACACCGCGTTCGCCAAGGCCGAGCCGACGACGCACCAGCCGCCCAGCTGCGCCGGGTACTACGGCGCCGCCGCCGCGAAGGCGCCGAAGCAGGAGATGATGGACGCCGCCGCGATGCCGCCGTTCCAGCAGGCGCGCCCGGCCAAGCGTTCCTACGACGACATGGCCGCGGTGGCCGAGGCCGCCAACGCGCCGGCCGCCAACACGCGCCCGGCCTCCCAGAACCAGGACCACATCTTGGCCGAGCGGAAGCGCCGCGAGAAGCTCAGCCAGCGCTTCATCGCCCTCTCCAAGATCGTCCCTGGCCTCAAGAAGGTAGGGCCAAATCCATGGCGACATGCCGACGAGCGCGACTACTAGTACTAGCCAGCCAGTTCCGGTGCGGAGTGCGGTCAACTAATAACTGATTTGGGTCATTGGGTGGTGCTCGCAGATGGACAAGGCATCGGTGCTCGGCGACGCGATCAAGTACGTGAAGCAGCTGCAGGACCAGGTGAAGGGGCTGGAGGACGAGGCCCGGCGGCGCCCGGTCGAGGCGGCGGTGCTGGTCAAGAAGTCCCAGCTGTCGGCCGACGACGACGAGGGCTCCTCCTGCGACGAGAACTTCGTTGCCACCGAGGCTTCCGGCACTCTGCCGGAGATCGAGGCCCGGGTGTCGGACCGCACAGTGCTGGTCAGGATCCACTGCGAGAACCGCAAGGGGGTGCTCATCGCCGCCCTCTCCGAGATCGAGCGCCTTGGCCTCTCCATCATGAACACCAATGTGCTCCCCTTCACAGCCTCCTCCCTCGACATCACCATCATGGCCATGGTGAGTCGGCTCGATCAATCACTATCTGTCTGCCATGCATGATACTTTCTTCTTCTTCTTCAGTGCACAACTGCATCATTCATCATGTTGATGATGCTAACTCATATGGCGATATTCCCGCAGGCTGGTGACGACTTCTGCTTGTCTGTCAAGGATATTGTCAAGAAGCTAAATCAAGCGTTCAAATCATCCTTCTGATGGGTTTAGCTTCTGATCAAACTTAATCTAGGTCAACCTTTTTTTCCATTAGCCTTAAGGATTTGAGGCTAATGGTAAGGTTTTCAGGTTCTTCCTTGCCTTGCTTCCGAAGAGAGTTGCTTGCTGTCCCCCAACAGTGCCCCCCAAAGATAGCCATTTCCACTGTTTTTTGCTGCATGGGTGCAGAGGTTTATTACCTAGTTACCCAACATCCTATTTTCTCTCCCTCCAGTTTTTTACATGGTTTGATCCTGTCACTCCATGTTTTTGGGAGGGAGCAGATTGTAAAACAAAAACAAAAAAAGTGACCATCCTTTTTCTAGGGCTTTGCTATATAGGCCGGGGAGCTCCTAATTTTCCTCTCTCCCCTTTGCCAGTATGTTTGCCCTTTCACCTTGTTTTTCCATGAGAGGATTGTGTTTGTCAAACACACAAAAAAAAACCCTACCTTTGCCGTCCTCTCAATCTTGATCACACTGCTCCCAGGGAAGCTTCAATTGTGGAGAAAATGGCGCCATCTTTTTTTCAGCTCTGAGGGGGACTTTGCAAGCCTTGATTTGGAAGTACTGTAGGGGTGCCACTTCTTCTTTTTTTTTTTAGGGTCCTACAGGTTGGCCACCACTTGATGGACCCTTTGCTTTGCTTATAGTTCCACATGTGAGCTTTGTTGTCACAGGATCAATGTGTAGTTGTTGCTGTTTACTCTCACACAAGCATAAAAATAAATAAATGTGCTAGTTTGTTACCTTTCATGGCTTTTCAGTTCTTGGTCACATGTCTTTTCAGCTTACTCAAGATCTGTCTTTTCTTAATGGCGCGAAACTTCGCAGATTGTTGATGGACCGCGATTGTTTTTGTTCTTTACTTGTATCTCCGTCGGAGACGAGTTATTCTATTCATGACGTCTCCACAAACTAATACAATAGAAATTAAATTGTAAAGCTATCGTTTCTGAAATTTTCCAAAAAGAACATTAAAAAATAAATTTCAAGTGTACCCAAAAAAATAACGTGCGACCTACTGCTTTTTAAAACTTATAGATACTTAATTTCTAAAAGAATGTAGATTTTTTTTCCAATTATGAATACATTTTTCTTACTTCTCACTCCTATAACCCATCCCCTGGTTCTCTGTGGCTGTATAATTGTGGGAACTTGAAAGCTGACATCTACAGCATGACAACATGCTGTCCTAATTTCCGTGTGAACTCCCTCATAATTGCAGCTATCAGAAAACAATACTAATAGTGCGATCGTAGTTTCTTTTGTGTCACAGCACACCACACCACACCAAAATGCCTTGACAACGAAGTTGCATTAGTCAATCAAAGCCTACCTTGCTCTGGTGGGACAATAAATATTTGTTTTTTTAGCCAAATCGTCTTATCTCCTCCTTCCACTAAATGGATTTTTTTAAAAAAAAAACACACAACTACAACCACGGCCATTCCCATCAAACTGGGGCTCTCTAATCCCTGCGTATAAACTTTTGTCTGCTTGTGAGATTTGGAGATGCATGATTGAGGTGGCAAGATCCAAAAATATTCTCAGAGACCAATGGTTTTGAAACGATCTGACTGATAGCTTTGCCCTAGGGTCTCTTATGAATTAGGTTATTATTGATTACTTGTAACAGTCCCCCTCAAACCACATCACTGATTGCGATGCTGTCCCCTGGGAATTGGCTGCTCAACCAATTGCAACCAAGTCTCTGATTATATGGCCGGTGGCAGCATAGTTTTGCTTCTGAAAAAGTTGTAAACAATTCCCACCTGTGAGAAATGGAACAGCTCGGTTTGCTGTCAAAACTCAAAAGAAATAGCGCAATCATGCTAGCTGTTCCTGGTCAGAGAAAGATTTTGTGTGAGGTGACCGGAGAGGCCGAAAGGCCGGGTAGTCCAGTGAGATGGTTGCGCGTGGCGCAACCAGGGAACGGCGACAGGGTATTTTCAGACGTAGAGTTGGTCGTTGCAGGTCTAGTTTTCAGTATGAGACATGTATGGTCAAAGTAACCTTGCTGTGTATCTTGTGATCTGGAGCAGCAAGTATTTGGTGGAGAGTGTATTCGTATGTTATAAAAAAAGTCACCTAACATGCATGGTTATGATGAGCAGTTTGTACAGGAATATGTCGCGTCAAGATGTCAAGCAGAACATGTTTTAAGCTTCATAATGTGATTGAAGCGAAGTGATAACAAAACTGTACACAACCATAACAAATTTCATTTCTGAACTTCGGGCTTCTTCCATGCATTCCTGATTCCAATTTGGATATGAAGTATGAAACTGGGGCTAATAGCAAACTCTGCTAGGTCTTTGTGGCATACTTCTAATAAGTGAATCAAGGGTTCTAAGTACAAAACGTTTCTCGATAATCATAATCTACATCTGGACTGAATTAGAGTACTATCATGACATACATCTCACAACATGCTTAAAGTGCAAAGGTGCTGCAAATGCATTCTGCAAATACATACATATCAATGGCATAATACTGCCACATTATTGCCAGTTCCCATACTGCTGTTGGTTGCGGGAACCACTACCTTGAGAGTAGTTTGGTCCTCGGCCTGGACCGGACGTACCATATGGGCCACCCTGTTGGTAGTTTGGCCCTCCAGCCCCATAGCCACTGCCACCGCTGCCCCGTGGGCCAGCTGCTCCAGGGTAAGGAGGCCCTCGCCCTTGCTGGGGATAAGGGCCACTGCCATAGCCACCACCCTGCCCTCCACGGTTCGGATTGTAGCCTCCCCCTTGATTCCCACCCTGAGGATACCGGTTAGGGCCTCCTGGTCCTCGGGGTTTTGCATAGTGATGGCCTGGGCCGGCTGCCACAGGAGGCACATTGTGCATACCCTGGCCAGGCCTCATTTGAGGATGTGCTTGGCCAGGCTGCTGGAGTGGAGGCAAACGAGAATGTGGTGGAGGATGGTTAAGTTTTTGACGCTTTGCAGCTTCCTCTGCTTGCCTCTGTTGCTGACGCTTTTTCTTAGTCTGGAATTCATGCGATGCCTCATACTTGGGCAAGCTGTATAAGCAAACAATTAGGTTTTCATTGGACAAGGCGACAAAAATGAGCTATGTGGCCATGTAACGAGAAATGCCATTTGATTGCACCTTTTTGGATCACATGGTAAGGGATCAGTCCAGAAATATTCCGCATCAAGTGCATCTTTTGCTGATATCCTCTGAATAATTTGTGGAGGCGTCAAAAGAAGACCCAAATGACAGGTGTGGACAACACACAGCAGCCAAAGAAAAGTACGGAATAGGAACTAACCATTTAAATGACTAAACAAATTAAACTTTCAGTAAAATTCACGCAATGTAGCATACCTGTGATGGATCTAAAGTCAACATCTTCTCTAACAGATCCAGTGCATGTCGATCAAAACTACAAGTATATAGAATAATGGACAACAATCAGGCGACTTAAAAGCCATATTGGCACAAATATATGTAATATGTCACGTATCACTCACTGCTTAAAGAAATCTTTAACTCGTCTCTTTAATGGCCGGGGAGGCTTGAAGTTGTTGTACCAAGGCATTTTTGTGACACCAGGCCAGATTGTGTCATCAGGGGTACCACAAAGCTCGAAGATCTTAGTCAGCTGCTCTGGCTGCAGGAATAGCAAAACATCACAAAGAGATGCACCTGTAAGTGAGTTTGTAATTACAATAAAGGCCATGAAGGAAAACTATGCCACAAGACAACTAAAGACCTGGATCATATATACGCTTATCAGTGTATGCATATGATCAAGGATTTGGCAGATCATTGTATGGATGCACCAGCATACATAATACAACAACAAACAAAGTTTTTTTTGGTCCCAAACAAGTTGGGCGGGCTAGAGTTGAAAAACAACAGAAGCCACAAATCAAGTTCAGACACTCGAGAGTAACTGTTTTCCATGCATCCTATTCAAGACCAAATCTTTGGATATATTTCATTCCTTCCAAGTCTCCTTCTACTGCATCTTTTCATTGTCAACTTCGGTCTTTCCCTATCTCTCTTTCTATTACTATCACACATTAGAATTTCACTAGGCACGGGTGCCTCTGGAGGTCTCCGTTGAACATGTCCGCAATCAGTGTTGAACAAGCTTTTCTTCAATTGGTGCTACCCTAGCCTAGCACATACATCATTGTTCGAGACTCAATCCCTTGTATGGCCATAAATCCAACGCACATACATATTCCCGCAACACTTATCTGCTAAACATGTCATCTTTTTATACGCTAACATTCTACACTATACACATAGCAAGTCTAGTCATCATCCTATTAAACTTGTCTTCTAACTTCTATGGTACCCTCTTGTCATATAGAACACTAGATTCTTGGTGAGTCTCCTGTCACACATCTAGTTTCCTATTTACTCCTAACCAACTTTCATCAACTACCACTACATCATCAGCAAAAGCATACACCAAGGGATATCCACTTGTATGTCCCTTGTGATCTTATCTATCACCAAGGCAAAAAAGGTAAGGGTTCAAAGCGGATCGTTAATAGAGTCCTATTTTAATCGCGAAGTCATCCATATCTCCATCACTTGTTTGAAAATTAGACACAACATTGTTGTACATGTCCTTAATGAGTATAAGGTACTTCGTTGGAACTTTATGTTTTTCCAAAGTCCACCACGTAATATTTGTTGGTATTCTGTCATAAGCCTTCTCCAGGTAGCATAATAGCTGCTAGTTTATTTAACCAAGGTGTAACACAAAGGGGCCCCAGTAACCTTGTGTGCTCACATATTTGTTAATGGGCAAAACTGAAAAAACCGTAAACTAACACACAAAAGACTGAAAAAAACCTACCTCATTCTTTCCAGGCAATATTGGCTTCCCATTGAGAAGTTCTGCAAAAATACAGCCCACTGACCACATGTCAACGGCTGGGCCATACTTTGTGCTTCCAAGTAGCAACTCTGGAGGTCTGCAGCCAATCCAGGAAGACTTAAGAAGCTTGCAACAACAACTGTAAGGGCCTGTTTGGCAACAATGTTTCTCAAAACCATGATTTTACAAAACTATACAATTGTGATGACAATACCATAGTTTTGGCCAGCTCCAACAATAGTACCTATTGTTTGGATACAATATTGTAAACTATGGTATTTAGGCAAAAGTTAATCATGCAATGAAACTTTGGGTTGAAGTGGGGTTTCCAATACTCCAAAAAATACCATGTTATCTAGAATACCATGGTTTTAAAAACATAGTTCTTAAGAAAATGCAACCAAACACCTTATGGCATAAAATACTTTGGTATTCCTATAAACCATGGCATTGCCTAGAAACTATAAAAATATTTTACTTCCAAACATGCCGTAAATATAGTAACAAAACCTGTGAAAATAGACAATACCTATACCACAAAGTGATCACACGGTTAGTAAGGTTGCCATTGTGATCACTCGAGAATGATCTTGCAAGGCCAAAATCAGCAAGCTTCAAGTTACCCTCATTGTCTATCAAAAGGTTAGATCCTACAAACAAAGTACCAAATACAGTATGTTAGCTCAACAAAACATAAAAATCGAATAAGGAAGACAAGAAAAACTCAGCAGAGATGTTTGCAGCTAAGACCTTTGATATCTCGATGCAGAACTTGGTTGACATGACAATAGTGCAGGCCTGTAAGCAGCTGCCTCATGTAACACTAGAACAAGACCACGCATCACAAGATCATTTCATCACGGATAAAACCATGACACATCCTAAGCAAAGCACTGCAGGTGCTTGAATAGGTGGCTATACCTTAATCTGCGGCACAGTGAACCGCATTCCTGGCCGATCAGCAAGCCCGGTGAGATCATGGTCCATATACTCGAAAACCATGTAAATGCTTCCCTTGTACTTGTTACCGTCAACTAAATCAAAAACACAACAATTCGTGCGAACCATTACCACTGCTCTAACTTAACCCTAAAAAACAAAGTAATGGAGCCCAATCACAAGAGTGAAGCTCGACATACTTGGCTTCCCTTGCTCGTCCCGCTCTGGGCCTGCAACAATTCCCCAAATCCAATCATCAGCCCAGAGGAAAAAAGGTTAGTAGGAATACACATCTAGTTCATTTTACTTGTGGTTGTAACCACCTGGGGAGGTGACGATCTCCTTGAGCTTGATAACGTTCTGGTGGTGAAGCTTCTTCAGGATCTTGATCTCGCGTATGGCGGTGATCGGGAACTGCGTCGACACAACCAGGTCAGAGCCGAAAACGAGGCCGCGAGAGGCAGTAGGGGGATAAAAGACTCACCCCTTCGCGCTCGTTGTCCATGCGGATCTTCTTGAGCGCGACGATCTCGTTGGTGCCCGTCTCCTTCGCCATGTACACTTGCCTGCCGGCGGCGGCCGCGGAATGAAGCGAATCGGGAATTTAGGAGTAGACAGGTAGAGTAATCACCAGATCGACAAGGGAGGATGAGATGGGGAAGGCGAGGTTACCCGTAGGTGCCCTCGCCGATCTGCTCGAGCTTCTCGAAGCAGTCTACGCTGCGGGAGCCCCATGACGGGGCCTCGTCGAGGTTGAGCTGGCCAGGGGCCGCCACCGCCATGGCCGCCGGAACCAGAGGTAGGCAAACCGTCCTTCCGAATCGGCTCAGGTCGAGTTGGGACTTGGGAGGCTATCGACTGTCGAGGAGCCTGGTGTGGTGTGGTGTGGTGTGGTGTGGTGCGGTACGCGGCGGCTGGGCGAGTGGGGTTTGGTTTGAGTGGGCCGCGGCGGAGGCGAGGCGGGGGCGGGGTGGGCTGTGGCGAGGCCGGATAGTTCAGTAATCAGGTCCAGGCGAAGTTGAGATCCAGAGACCTCCAGAGGATTGGTGTCAGGCCCAAGCGTAGTCCAAAGGAGGTCCAGAATAAGAGAAGTGTGGTGCAAACTTGTTTGGACAGTTTTATCAATTCTAAACCAGTACTCTATCTGTTCTAGAATAATCACTTTTTATTCTTATCCCATAATATAAGACGTGTACTCTCTATACTCACACACATCGATGCAATGGTATAGATAGAATTAAATGTATCTTTTTGGTCTTTAAACCAGAAGTAGTTACGCCTTATATAACGGGATGGAGGGAGTACCATGCACGTGCGCACAACTAGGTGCGCACAACTAGGGGTAAAATGGTCGGTAATTTTTTTTGACTGAAATGAAATAAAAAATGATAACACCAGAAAGGAAAACGCCATTGGTAATCCGTAAATATTGGGTAATTCGTAAATATCGGAAATGAAATCTCGGTACTAAAAATGCATCAGTTGTGGTCAGAATCTAAAAATACGATCGGTAAAAACCGTAATATATACCCTAAATTGACTTTAAAAATTCACACAAGTCGTACAACCATATAAAAATTTAGCAATACTATAAAAATAATTACAAATTCATGAAACATTAAAAGATATCTCACAAAGTATTAAATCAATATCTTGTAGATACAAGTACATATACATAAAGTTAGAAAGTCATAACACAATACCTTGCAAAACAAAACTATCCTACTGAACTATCGAAAATACATTGATAACCATCAAAATCCATAAAACAATACTAGCCACAATATGGGGCATATAACTAGCCATATAACTTGATCCAACACGATATAAATAATACTGTTGGGGATGTGCTTCGTCGCCGAAGATCCTGTAAGAAGAAACACCTTCGGCAGATCCTCTCAAAAGCAGCGCCGAAGCTACCATCCATAAAGCTTCGGCACAGTGACATGTCTCAAGACGAAGGATCGCACCGACTTAAAGATGAAATGACCAATTAGTCCATGAGAGCCTGTGTCATAATTGTAATCTTTTGTAAAGGACATGAATGTAATATCTCACAGGCTGCGCCCTATGCCTATAAATAGATGAACAGTACCCCCGTACTGTTCACGCTGACTTGTGTTTTGCTCGCGCGTCACGCTTGGACTTTTGCCTTCTGTCAAGCCAAAGGTAAAAATGTAATTCAATATTGTTCACGTTTGTTCATAATGATACAATTTAAAGATATCAATAACGCCATATGATTATTTATGTTATTTCTCATGTTTCATATGCTTCTTCCTTCATTAATATGTATTGAAATGTTGAAGGTATGTCCTTCATGCCCTTCGTCTGAAGATCATTATATCCTAAGGGATATGATTCTTCGAAGGATGAAAGGTATTAACCATTAACCCTTCTATGTTGCCTTGTTTTTAACTCATAGCATTTGAGAACAAGTCCCCAACATTGGCGCCCACCTCTGGTGAACTCACTTCCACTGATTGAGCTGATGGCTTCGTCCAACAAGCAAGCTGAAGCTGCTTCGGCTACGAAGCTGGTGCTCCGGATAACAGGCGGTTCATGCTCAGAGCTGGTCAATAAGAAGCAGAAAAAAGGAAGCTCAGAGAAGGGTGCAGCATGTTGGGGTGCAGGGACCCTTCATCAAGACAAAATGGTCCCACATCCCAATCACCTTCTCCCAGGAGGACCTTCAGCTCAAGGATTATCCTCATAATGATGCTATGGTCATATCTTATGTCATCAAGGAATTTCTGGTCCACAATGTTTTGGTTGATACAGGCAGTGCAGCTGACATCATATTTGTTAAGGCCTTCAGACAGATGCAAGAGCCAGAGGACAAGATTCATGATGCTACACACCTTCTTTGTGGCTTCGGAGGAAGGCAGATTGTAGCACTTGGCAAGATCACAATGCCAGTAACCTTCGGATTTATCCACAACACAAGGACTGAACAGGCTGTGTTTGATATTGTTGACATAGAATATCCTTACAATGCAATCATTGGTCGTGGGACACTTAATGCTTTCGAAGCAATTCTTCATCCAGCATACCTATGCATGAAGATACCTTCAGAACAAGGGCCTATTGCAATTCATGGAAGTCAGGAAGCTGCCAGAAAGGCTGAGGGAAATTGGACAGACTCGAAAGCCATCCACAATATAGATGGAGCTGAAGCTTGTGAGCAGTACAAGTACAGAAGAGAGAAGGCCGCTTCGGCTGACCAGCCGAAGCCCATGCTTCTGTGTGAAGACATAGTAGAGCAGAAGGTATTGCTGGGGTCTCAATTATCTGAAGAGCAGGAAAAAACTTTGATAAGGTTTTTATTCAACAACAAAGATGTTTTTGCATGGTCAGCCAATGATCTCTGTGGTGTCAACAGGGATGTCATTGAACATTCACTCAATGTCGATCCATCCTTCAGACCCAGAAAGCAAAGGCTTCGGAAAATGTCTGATGATAAAGCCGAAGGTGCTCGGAATGAAGTAAAAAAGACTTCTCAGTGCTGGTGTCACCAGAGAAGTAAAATATCTAGAGTGGCTAGCCAATACTGTTATGGTGAATAAGGCCTATGTCAAATGGAGAATGTGTATTGATTTCACGGATCTCAACAAGGCCTATCCGAAGGACGAATTTCCATTACCAAGGATAGACTCTCTTGTGGATGCAGCAGCTTCGTCAGAACTTATGAGTGTTCTGGATTGCTACTCAGGATATCTATACTACTTATTAAAAAGGTAAGAGTAGTCTGTCGTTCTGCCCTCCCCCGTTCCGCACGCAGAAAAAAAATTAAACTGTGGCTGCTCAAGGATCGAACCTTGAATCTATTAAGTAGAATGCCTAGCCTTCCACCCTCTAGCCAGCGTGACTCATGTTGAATTGTGTACAACTTCAACTAAGACTTTATTTGTGTTTAACCCGCCGTCCACTCTGTATGCTCACTGAGTCTAGAAAAACATTTATAGCTTGGCCCCTGATCTTTCTGGAATTTGGGACACAGTCCAGGAAATAAAGAAAATAGGGAAAAGGAGTTTAGAAATTGATTTTTAGTTTAAAAATAATTACAGAAACCCATTTAATTCATGGAAATTTCATATTAAATCCAAATGAGTTCATTCCAATTTCTATAATTCTATAATATTATTTTTTATCACATAATACCTCTGTTTTGTCATGAAAACAACAATAAAATTGATTCCTAATTAATCCTATATCAAATACATAGAAACTTTGAAAATTCGTAACTTCCTCATTTTAATTCTAAATTGAACTGTTCCAGTTGTGTTAGTCTCGTATGAATATTTACTACGCAGTAACAACATTGATTATACCATGTTTCATACTTTTATAATTAGATATTTATTTATCCTATGTTAATTGGGTTAATCTATGTCTATTGGATTAATTTATTTAATATATTAATATAGTATTCTAACTTTATGGTTATACGATGTTTGACCATTAGTCTTGCAAACACACACACACTTACCTTTTTGTTTAAGCAAAAGCGTATGGTGGTACGTGTCCGATGACTAACGATGTATGAGGGAATTTCTTCTGGTATGTGTGAAACGTGCTCTTCAATAATGAGACCATGCAAATCGTGACATATATCGAAGTCTTCATGATATTGATGGTTGCAATGTAGTGGTGAAACAGATAGATTATAAATAACAAAATTTATGTATGGCTAGAATCACAAATTGATTATGAAACATTTTCTCATAACGGTATAACACATATTTTGTATATAAGTTATCGTAGTATACTGGTATTATATATTCTTGTTGCAACGCACGTGCATTCAGCTAGTCATCAAATATGGATGAAGAAGGAGGATGAGCCGAAGACTAGCTTCATAACTCCCAGTGGAACCTATTACTATCTTCGGATGCCTGAGGGGCTCAAAAATGCTGGAGGTAGTTTCAGCAGGATGACGGCCAAGGTCCTTCATTCCCAGATAGGCAGAAATGTGCTAACATATGTTGATGATATCATAGTAAAAAGCACGAAGCAAGAAAATCATATCACTGATCTGCAAGAAACATTTGCTAATTTCAGACAGGCTGGCCTGAAATTAAATCCTGAAAAGTATGTATTTGGAGTGAAGAAGGGTAAGTTCCTTGGCTGTCTGGTTTCGACGAAGGGGATTGAAGCTAACCCAAGCAAGATCGAAGCTATCCTTCGAATGGAACCACCGAGCACAAAGAAGGGGGCCCAACGGTTGGCAGAAAGATTGGCTTCATTGAATAGATTTATATCTAGATCAGCAGAAAGAAACTTGCCATTCTTTGAAATACTAAAGTCAGCTGAAGTCTTTCAGTGGGGCTCAGCTCAACAGAAAGCCTTTGAAGAGCTGAAGCAATATTTGAATGATATAACAACATTAACTCCACCTGCGCCAGGGGCTCCGTTACTATTGTATGTGGCAGCTTCGCACTCTGCAGTAAGTGCGGCGGTAGTGCAGGAAAAATTCGATGGACAAATCAAAAAGCAAGCCCCAATATACTTTATCTCCGAAGTTCTAAGCTTATCAAAGAAAAATTATACAGAATTGGAGAAGGTGTCGTACGCTGTCTTAATGGCCTCCAGGAAGCTTCGGCGTTATTTTCAAGCATTTCATATAATTGTTCCTTCGTCACAGCCTCTAAAGGATATCATGAGGAACAGAGAAGCTACTGGAAGGATTGGAAAGTGGGCTGCGGAACTCAATGAATTCAGCATTGATTATGTGCATAGATCCTCGATTCAGTCTCAGGCGCTGGCAGACTTCATCGCTGACTGGACGCCAGGGGCTCAGGAAGAAGAAGCAAATAAAGATGCCAAAGCTTGGACGATGTTCTGCGACGGTTCTTAGGGAACCTTCGGGGCAGGTGCGGCTGCTGTCTTATTTGCACCTTCCAAAGTCAGAACATGCTATGCAATAAAGCTTGACGAAGCTTTGCTTTCGGGGCTTCGGAAGTTAAAAGCAATGGGGATAAGAAGGGCGGTCCTTAAAACAGATTCCCAAGTTATTTCTAGTCATGTTGACAAGAGTTGCAGGGCAAGAGACCCGAAGCTTGAGAAATACCTGGACACAGTACGAAGGCTTGAAGCTTCTTTCGAAGGGTTTTCTGTAAAGAATATTCCACGAGGAGAAAACGAGCACGCTGATCTGTTAGCCAAGTCAGCAGCACAGGGGCTGCCCCTACCTTTGGAAGTATTCTTTGAAACAATAAGGGCACCCTCGGTGGAACTTCTCGAAAGAGCAGTGTCGGTGTTTCGAAACCCGGGGGGTCCCTGGACCGACGAGTGAATTGTCGCCACGTGCCCCAGCCCAGATGGGTCGACGCAAGGCGGAATGCGAAGGGGGGAAAGGAAGCAGCCGGAGGGAGGCAGGCGTGAGAGAGTGTATCCCGCGGCCTTCGTGTTAGCCCCGCGCCTGGGTCGGGTGCGCTTGCAGTAGGGGAATACAAGCATCCACGCGGGAGTGGGAGCAAGCGGCCTTGCGCGAGCGCCGTCTCGTCCTTCTCCGCGCGGGCCAACCCTCTATAAGAGGGCCCTGGTCCTTCCTTTTATAGGCGTAAGGAGAGGATCCAGGTGTACAATGGGGGGTGTAGCAGAGTGCTACGTGTCTAGCGGAGGAGAGCTAGCGCCCTAAGTACACGCCGTTGTGGCAGCCGGAGAGGTTTTGGCACCCGGTTCATGTGGTGTCGTGGCCGTCGGAGGAGCGCTGGAGCCTGGCGAGAGGACAGCTGTCGGGGCTGTCGAGTCCTTGCTGACGTCCTCTTGCTTCCGTAAGGGGGCCGAGAGCCACCGTCGTCACAGAGTGTGCGGGGCGCCATCATTGCCTATCTGGCGGAGCGAGCCAGATGGGACGTCGGTCTTGTTCCCCGTAGCCCGAGTCAGCTCGGGGTAGGGTAATGATGGCGCCTCCTGTCGACGTGGTCGGTCCGCGCCCTAGGTTGGGCGATGTGGAGGCTCCTCCGAGGTCGAGGTCGAGTCTGTCTTCCGTGGCCGTGGTCGAGTCCGAGCCCCTGGGTCAGACGAGGTGGAGACCGTCGGCTGAGGCCAGGGCTGAGTCCGAGCCCTGGGGTCGGGCGAAGCGGAGTCCGTTGTTTCTTGGGGCTGAGCCCAAGTCCGAGCCCTGGGGTCGGGTGAGGCGGAGTTCGTCGTCTTCCGGGGTTGAGCCCATGTCCGAGCCCTGGGTCGGGCGGAGCGGAGTTCGGCGTCTTCTGGGGCTGAGCCCAAGTCCGAGCCCTGGGTCGGGCGGAGCGGAGTTCGCCGTCTTCCGGGGCTAAGCCCAAGTCCAAGCCCTGGGTCGGGCGGAGCGGAGTTCGCCGTCTTCCGGGGCTAAGCCCAAGTCCAAGCCCTGGGTCGGGCGGAGCGGAGTTCACCGTCTTCCGGGGCCGAGCCCGAGTCCGAGCCCTGGGTCAGGCGGAGCGGAGTTCGCTGTCTTCCGGGGCTAAGCCCAAGTCCGAGCCCTAGGTCGGGCGGAGCGGAGTTCGCCGTCTTCCGGGGCTAAGCCCGAGTCCGAGCCCTGGGTTGGGCGGAGCGGAGTTCGCCGTCTTCCGGGGCCGAGCCCGAGTCCGAGCCCTGGGTCGGGCGGAGCGGAGTTTCCTATGACGCCCGAGGCCAGCCTTGGCTGCTGTCAGCCTCACTCTGTCGGGTGGCTCAGTAGTTGGAGCGGCGCAGGCGGCGCTGTCCTCTTGTCAGACCGGTCAGTAGAGAGCCGAAGTGACTGGGTCTGTCGACTGGAGGGCGTGCGTCAGGATAAAGGTGTCAGGCCACCCTTGCATTAAATGCCCCTGCGATTTGGTCGGTCGGCATGGCGATGTGGCCAAGGTTGCTTCTTGGTGAAGACTAGGCCTCGGGCGAGCCGATAGTGAGCCCGTTGCTGGAGGGGGGGTCCTCGGGCGAGACGTAGGTTCTCCGGGGTCGGCTTCCCTTGCCCGAGGCTAGGCTCGGGAGAGGCACGATCATGCCCCTTGAATGGACCGATCCTTGACTTAATCGCACCCATCAGGCCTTTGCAGCTTTGTGCTGATGGGGGTTACCAGCTGAGATTTAGGGGCCTTGAGGGTACCCCTAATTATGGTCCCCGACAGTAGCCCCCGAGCCTTCAAGGGAGTACTAATACTCGCTTGGAGGCTTTTGCCGCACTTTTTTGCAAGGGGACCAGCCTTTTTCGGTTGCCTTCTGTTCTGGTGGGTGCGCGCGAGCGCACCCGCCGGGTGTAGCCCCCGAGGCCTCGGAGGAGTAGTTTTACTCCTTCGAGGTCTTAGTGCGTTTCGCAACACTTCGGCTAGTCTAGTTGTTCCCTCATGCGAGCTGGCCGTAGCCCGAGTGCACGGTCGGATCCCAAGTTCTCGGGCTGGTATGTTGACGCTGTCAATGGTTTGGCCGGAGCCGGGTTTGCGAGAGCAGCCCCCGAGCCTCTGCACAGGGCGAGAGGTCGATCAGGGACAAACTCGACTTTTTTACATACGCCCCTGCGTCGCCTTTCCGCAAGGAGGAGGGGGGAAAGCGCCATGTTGTCCTCGGAGGGCGCCAAACATGGTGTCTCCGGTGAGCTGCTGGCGGGTAATCCGAGCGGACGTCCGTGCCCCATTTGTTAGGGGTCGGCTAGAGGCCCAGAGGCGCTCCCAAAAGTACCTGCGGGTGATCTGCCGGACCCGGTCCCCTGTCGACGGGGTCCGAGGGCTCGATGCCTCCCTCTGATGGGATTCCGTTACAAGATTGTTTCCCGCTGGTCTCGGAAATGTCCTAGGGTACCTCGGGAGCGTAGCCCGAGCCTTGGTTATGTATCGAACGTACCCATGGTCATCCCTCGCTCTGTGTCTGAGGCGACTGTGAACCCTTCGAGGGCCAGCCTACGAACCCCTGATCAGTAGTGGGCACGGAGCCCGAGTGGCCTGAGGCGACCGTTGAACCCTTCGAGGGGCCGGCCATCAAACCTCTGACCAGTAGTGGGCGCAGAACCCAATCGATCTGAGGCGGCCGTTGAACCCCTCCGAGGGGCCGGCCTTCGAACCTCTGATCAGTAGGGAGGCTCGGAGCCTGTTTCCTTCACGGAGAAGGGTCCCTTTCGGGGCATCCCCCTTTCCCGGCCTCTGTTGTAAGAGAGAGAAAGAGGAAAAGGAAAAGGATGCGAAGTCGGATGACGTGGCGTACCTTTTTCGATGCGGTCATTATGGCGAAGGCGAAGCGTTGCTTGCTTCCCCCGCCTGAGGCGCCGCCTGTCCTGCCGCGGGGTTAATGCGACGGGGCGAGCGGTTCACGGGGCGACCGTTGCGCGTGCGCGAGCCGTTCGAGGAACGACCGTTTCGCCTTGGGTTTTTGAATCCCGCGGTGGGTCCGGACGAAACGTTGAACGGGTCTCGCCTTGGTCTTTATATACTCGGGGGAGGGTCTGGCGACGGTCCTTTGCTCCGCCTTTTGCCTCCTTCTTAGGTTTTTGCAACCTGAGAGGTTTAGCCAGAGAAAAGGAAACCGCCCACCCAGTCCTTTCCGCCGCCACCCCTTTTGCTCGGCGATGGCCGACCGGGTGACCATCATCTCGCCGCGCGATCTGTGGCCGTCCTCCACAGTCACAGCGGAGGACCTGGAGGATCTTGTTGCCGAGGGTTTACTTCACCCTCTTTCTGATGAGAGACAGCCGGAGTGGATTCCTCCCGCGAGCGAAACCGCCCCGTCCCCGCCGCCGGGGTATGTCGTGAGCTTTGTCTCCTTCCACGAGCGGGGGTTCGGTGTGCCGGCGAGCCGCTTTATGCGGGCGATCCTGTACAACTATGAGGTGGAGTTGCACAACCTTAGCCCCAACTCCATTTCGCAGGCCGCCATCTTCGTAGCGTTGTGCGAAGGGTACTTGGGGATCACCCCCCACTGGGACTTGTGGACTCATCTCTTCTCCGTGGAGCTTTTTGCTTCGCCGACGGGAGAGAGAAGGGTCCGCGCGGCAGTGCGGGCCGGCGGTTGCATTCTCTAGCTGAGGCAGTCGCGGGCGTCGCTATACATCCTCGCGTCCTCGAACAAAGGGTGGCAGCACCGGTGGTTCTACCTCCGTAATGACGGCGAGACGCTTCCACCGTTTTCTCAACAAGTGGTCACCGCCGCTGCCGATACCTGGCGCTACGGGACCCCGCACGATAGGCAGAAAAACCTCGAGCCCCTTCTCAAGGCCCTGGAGGTGTTGCGGAAAGGAGGACTTACTACCGCGGGAGTGATTGCCGCCATTCACCGCCGTAGGGTGCTTCCCTTGGCGGAGCGGCGGTTGCCACTTTGGGAGATGACACCGGAGGCTGACTTGGAGGGCTCGCGGATGTCCTCGGATCCTCTTCCCATCGATGTTCTCCACGAGCGGGTGGCCGTCGCGTTGGGAAAACCGGACGCCAGTGCCTTCTCTCAGCCCTTAATGCGCCCCGACCATGGGTGTGTGACCCTGGTGAGTATCCGCTCCTTCCTTCTCCTCGCGTCAGGTTGCCTTTGGTCCTTACGGTCGGGATTTCCGTGCGCCTCCAGGAGGTAGGGTGGCACAAGCCTTCCCGGCCACTGGTCCCGGAGGACGTGGTGGACCGAGCAGCGCGGCGGGCTGTCGCGGAGGAGAAGAAGAAGAAGAAGGACGCGGAGAAAGCCCGGGCCCGCGAGCGGACGCGGGCCCGAGACGCCTTGGAGAAGCTCCGTCGTCGGCAGGAGAGGGAGGGGCTCCTGAGGGAGCCGTCGCCGGAGACGCCTGACGACGACGACGATGAAGATGATGACGAGGACGACGACATGGCTGCCCGCCTCGGC
Source organism: Zea luxurians (assembly GCA_029449295.1). Classification (NCBI taxonomy): domain Eukaryota; kingdom Viridiplantae; phylum Streptophyta; class Magnoliopsida; order Poales; family Poaceae; genus Zea; species Zea luxurians. The sequence continues at coordinate 45,321,000 of JAOPSE010000026.1, forward strand.
CTCAGCCCGGGTTTGAGGCTAGGCCAGGAGTCGTCAAGCCAGCCCCCGAGTGGGCTGGCGCCGTCAGTACCCGGAGTCGGGACGCCGAGGTCCCGGCCCGACGAGCGGGGGGCAGACCGAGGGGGTACTTGACCCCTCGGCCGAGGAAGTCGAGGTGACCCCAGGGAGTCAAGCCGAGGCATCTGTTTATCTGGAGCCGTCGGCCACGCCGTCAGCGCAGGAGGGTGACCCTCAGGTCGCCGTGGCGACGCCTGGGCAGTCCGTCTCCCGGGCGTCCAAGGTGCCCAAGGCGAGGGTGATGCCGAAGCTGGCGGCGTGGCGGACCTCAGCGGTGTCTTCGGGGGCCGAGATCCGAGAGACCTCCCCTCAGGCACGGTTGATCATGGCCCGGAGCGGGTAAGTATCTTGGAGCGTCTTCGTCCTGGCTTCTCATTCATATGTCCCGACCACGACTTTCCTTTCCTCCTCAGCAAGCGGAGCCACGACCTGATCGATCTGGCTCCCCGGAAGGCCCTTAAGACGGCGTCGGCTTCCGCAGCCAGTGTCGCGCCGGGCCTCGCCGTTCAGCTAGCCTTCTCGCAAGGCGCTCCACAGCGGGGGGCTCTGGCAGCACCAGCCGTCGTGGAGCGAGTTCCCGAGGCCGGCTCTTCTGCCGAGGCGGCCATCGTGCTGGAGGAGGCGGCTGGCGCAGACATGGCCCCGGGCCCACCGGACATGCCGCCGGTGCCGGCGCCCGCTGCTGCTGAAGCCGCTGCCGTCCCAGTCGGGGAGCGACCCGTTGCTGCCGACGCTGAGATGGCCGAGGCATCGGCGCTCGGTGCCTCGGAGGAGGGGGGCATGGAAGCGCGATCCGTCCCACCGAGCGGCGGCCTTGTCGCTGCGCGGCTGAGCTCCGAGGAGCGGCCCTAGTTGCTCCGGTTCTGGACCCGTGGGGCCTCGGATCCCTCCTTCGTTCTCGACGACGAGCGGGAGGAGCAGTCTTGGGACGAGCTTCGCAAGTGCGCCGGAGCAACGGTGGGGTCGCTCCGGTCATCGCTGGAGGTCTTCTGCAGGGACATCCCCAAAATCCTCCAGGTAATGGTTTCAGGCGTACCTTTTTGTGACTAAGGCGTCTCTTGTGACGCCCCGCTTCCTTCCCTTAGGATCTGATGGATCTAAGCGCCGCCAAGTCGTCGTTCATCCGCCACGAGGTCGATATCTGGGGCTCGCTGCGATCCTTGAGGACCTCGCTTGCCGGGGCTACTGCGCGCCTCTCCCAGCAGGGCGCCGAAGTGGCGGACCTTCGTTTGCTCTGCGCCGATCTGAGAGCAGAGGCGGCAGCGGCCCGCGCAGAGGCGGCAGCGGCACGCGCAGAGGTGCAGCGACGGCAGTCGGAGTTCGACCAGGTCGTCGATGAGCGAGATCAATCCTGGGGCCGGGCTGCCGAGGCCGAAAGCCGGGCTGGAGCCCTTGCAGCGGACCTAGCCGTAGCCCAGGCCGCAGCTTCGGAGCAGCGTGCCCGAGCCGGAGGTATGTCCTAGCCATTTTCGGTTTTCGTTTCAGCTTGTTTCCTCCGCTTGTGTTTGAGGCTTTGCGTTCTGGCTGTTCGCAGAGCTTGAGTCCGCCCTTGATGAGTCCACCAGGGCGCTTGTCGGGGCGGCCGAGCAGAGGGAGGCCGACCACATGGCCATGTCCGAGGCCATCTCGGACTTCTACTGGGTCTTTGGCTTCGGCGACGTCGCCTCAGGAAGCTCCCCTCAAAGTCGCCTACGGGCCTTGGGCGATCATGTGCGCGGCAGACTCCACGAGGCGCTACACCATGGCGTCAGGCGGGCCTTCGCCGTGCTCGCTTCCCACTACGTCGTGGACCTGGAGCGGGTCAGCGAGGGGTACTGCCTTCCTGACGAAGATGAAGCCGCCCTGGCAGAAATCCAGAGGCTCGACGCGGCCGCCGCGGGTCCGAGCGCGGTGCTGGCGACCACCTTCGAGGCAGAGATCCTCCCCGCCCGCGCCGTCGTCCGAAGCCGGGGTGGACTTTGCCGAGGGCGGGGACGAAGCTGAGGGCGCGGCTCCTTCCCCGGGCGACGCCTAACTCTGTCGGAGCAGTTTCTGTTGGATGCACGTGTGTTTTTTGCGGCCGCTGAGGCCTGAACACTTTATTATCGTTGCATAAAGTCGTGCCCCTTTTCCTTTCATTTTGCGTGTCCGGCCCCGTCCGTCAGTAGCAGGGTGGCTTCCCCAAGTAGGAGTCACTTTTCGTGGTGGGTGACGTGTGAGGTATCCGTAACCCAGAGGCGTAGGAGTCCCTTGGCTCAGTCAGCCTTGCCACTTACATGCACCCGCGTCCGCTCCTTGGGATCCTGCTTCTGACATAGCCAGGGGAACGCAAAAGCCTTTTTGGTTGAAAATTTTGACGCAGAGGGGGTTCCCCCCTTTTAGCCCCCGAGGGAGGGTCGGGCTCTGCGGAGGCAAGGCTGACCCTTCCTTGATGACTCGCCTTGACTATTGGCCAGTTTGTTTGTTTCGAGCTTCAGAACTTTGGCGATGATGAGCGGCCCTTCCCAGGGGTGCGTGTAGCCCCCGGGTGTCTTCCGCGAGGGGTGGCGTCGGCCACCGCCGTCGGTCATTAGAGACCTTGTCGGAAGGCGTCTCCAACAAGGGCTCGGGGTGCTGCGCGATGGTCGCAAGCCCCTGAGTGTAATCTCTCGTAGGAGTTTCCTGACCTTCGGCGATGGAAATGCATTGCTGGGGGATGCCCGAGGGGCCGCGGTGGTAGAGCTCCTTCCCATCTCCCAGCAAGACGAACGACTTGGCGCGTCGCGCCAACCGCCAAGCCTCGGCTCGGTCGAGGGGTAGCTCTCCTCGGTGGAGATATTTCAGGTTCGGGGTCTGCCAGTTTTGATTAGGCATGACCCCGCTTCGCTCCTCCTCGACGCGCAGTGCCTCGCCCTCGGGGGCCGAGGGTACCTCGGCTGAACCGAGGATGCCCCGGACCGAGCCGAGGGTGCCTCGGGCTGGGCCGAGGGCGCCTCGGGCTCGGGCGTGTCGTTGATCTTGATGGAGGGTTGATGCGGGTCTCGGGTGAAAGCGTCCGGGGGAACCGTTGTTCGCCCCGAGGCTATTTTAGCTTGCTCCTCCAGCAACGGGGGGGGGCACCAAGATGGGCGCGTTCGTGAGGAGCGCCTTCGGGTTCCCGAGGGCTTCTTCGCCCTCAGGGGTTCATGTGAAGCACTCGGCCTTCCTTAAGAGGCGGTACAAAGGCAGGCCTCTTTCGCCGAGGCGTGAGATGAAGCGCGAAAACGTCGGCGTTTGCGCGGAGAAAGTCGACGAGCACTGCTTCCTATTTGGGATCGAGCTCGGAGCCGATCCGGATCTGCTTGGAGGCGTCGTTGCAGGGGTCGAGAGGGACGGACTTGACCGTCTCCGCTGGTTCGAAGTTGCTGGCATGGCGCTTCACGTTGGGCGCCTCCCTAGAGAGGCTCTCCAGGTCAGTGATGAGGGCCTCGGATTCGGCGTGGGCCTCGACGTACTCCACGCACTCCACATCGCATTCGTATGCGTGTCGGTACATGGGCCCGACGGTGATGACCCCGTTGGGGCCCGACATCTTGAGCTTTAGGTAGGTGTAGTTGGGGACGACCATGAACTTGGCGTAGCATGGCCTCCCCAGCACTGCGTGGTAGGGTTCCTCGAAACCCGACCACTTTGAATGTGAGGGTCTCCTTTCGAAAGTTGGAGGGCGTCCCGAAGCAGACGGGTAGGTCAAGTTGTCCGAGGGGTTGAATGCGCTTCCCGGGGACGATCCCGTGGAAAGGCGCAGCGCCCGTCCGGACCGAGGACAGATCGATCCGCAGAAGCCCGAGGGTCTCGGCGTAGATGATGTTGAGGCTGCTACCTCCGTCCATGAGGACCTTGGTGAGCCTGACGTTGCCGATGATGGGGTCCACAACGAGTGGGTATCTCCCCAGGCTCGGCACATAGTCCTGGATGGTCGGCCTGGTCGAAGGTGATGGACTTGTCGGACCAATCTAGGTAGACTGGCGCCGCCACCTTTACCGAGCAGACCTCCCGACGCTGTTGCTTGCGGTGCCGAGCCGAGGCGTTCACCACTTGCCCGCCGTAGATCATGAAGCAGTCACGGACCTCGGGGAACCCTCCTGCCTTGTGATCTTCCTCCTTCGCGTCGTCGAGGGCCTTGCCACCCTCCGCGGGTGGCCCGGCCTTGTGGAAGTGTCGTCGAAGCATGGCACACTCCTCAAGGGTGTGCTTGACGGGCCCCTGATGATAGGGGCACGGCTCCTTGAGCATCTTGTCGAAGAGGTTGGCACCTCCGGGAGGTTTCCGAGGGTTCTTGTACTCGGCAGCGGCGACAAGGTCCGCGTCGGCGGCGTCGCGTTTCGCTTGCGACTTCTTCTTGCCCTTCTTCTTGGCGCCGCGCTGAGTTGACGCCTCGGGAGCATCTTCCGGTGGGCGGCCCTGGGGCTGCTTGTCCTTCCGGAAAATGGCCTCAACCGCCTCCTGGCCAGAGGCGAACTTGGTGGCGATGTCCATCAGCTCGCTCGCCCTGGTGGGGGTCTTGCGACCCAGCTTGCTCACCAGGTCGCGATAGGTGGTGCCGGCGAGGAACGCGCCGATGACATCTGAATCGGTGACGTTGGGCAGCTCTGTGCGCTGCTTCGAGAATCGCCGGATGTAGTCCCGGAGAGGCTCTCCCCGGCTGCTGGCGGCAGCTTCGGAGATCCCAGGAGTTTCCAGGGCGCACGTATGTGCCCTAGAAATTGCCAGCGAAAGCTTGGACCAGGTCGTCCCAGTTGGAGATCTGCCCCGGGGGCAGGTGCTCCAGCCAGGCTCGAGCGGTGTCGGAGAGGAACAGGGGGAGGTTGCGGATGATGAGGTTGTCATCGTCCGTTCCACCCAGTTGGCAGGCCAGCCGATAGTCCGCGAGCCAACAGTTCCGGTCTCGTCTCCCCGAGTACTTTGTGATAGTAGTCCGGGTTCGGAACCGGGTCGGGAACGGTGCCCGTCGTATGGCGCGGCTGAAAGCCTGCGGACCGGGTGGTTCGGGCGAAGGACTTCCGATCCTCCCCGCTGTCGTAGCGTCCCCCACGCCTGGGGTGGTAGCCTCGGTGCGCCCTGTCGTCGAGGTGGGCCCGACGGCCGTGATGAAGGCACTCATCGCCGAGGCGACACGGGGCCGCAGGCGCTGTGTTGCGCGTGCGCCCGGAGTGGACCGAGGCTTCCCGCATGAATCGGGAAGTCGCGGCGCGATGTTCCGAGGGGAACCCCTGCCTTCGGGAGGCAGAGCTTTCGGCCCGTCGGACCGCAGCGTCCTCCAGGAGATTCTTGAGCTCCCCCTGGATACGCCGCCCCTCGGTGGTTGATGGCTCCGGCATCGTGCGGAGAAGCATTGCTGCTGCAGCCAGGTTCTGGCCGACTCCGCTGGAATCCGGCGGCGGCCTCACCCTGACGTCGTCGGCGATGCGGTGCTGGATGCCCTGGGGGAGATGACGCGCTTCTCCGGCCGGGGGTTGGACCGCCCATTCCTGCCCGATGTCCCGGCGGATCGGCACAAGCGTTCCTGCTCCCTCGTCGAAGCCTGGCCTGCCTCTCGCGGATTTGCTCGAGCTGTGGGTCAGGACCCCCCGCCGGGACGGGGACCACAACTAGCTCCCGAAGGATGTCAACGCGAGGCACAGGCCTAGGGGGATCACCGTTTTCCGGCATACCAAGGTGGTTGCCTTCGTCGGGACCCCCTAGATCGACGTGGAAACATTCACGACATGGGCCGCGGTCCTCGTTGTCGAGGCCGTGACTGTCGTCGGAACAGTCGGAAAGGCAATAGTCACATGTGGTCATGAAGTCCCGCACGACACTGGGGTTACCAAGTCCGGAGAAATCCCAACAGAGGTCGGGCTCGCCATCTTCCTCGGACCCCGAGGGCTCGTAGGTCGAGACGTCCGTCAGCCGGTCCCAGGGTGACCGCACACGATTGCCCCAGAGGGTTTGGACTCGCCTCTATGAAAGTGCTCACCGAAGCGGAGTCTCTTGGTGGGTCGAGGCCGAACCCAAAAGACGCGAGATGGGAATCGGTCGGTACCTTTCGGTCGACGGTCGGTGACGAGGTCGCGTCTGGGACTGACTGCACCGTTGTCTCAGGTACGAGGGTGACGCCCAGCAAGTCCTTCGTGAGCGTGCTGGCGTCGTGCGTTTGCTTGAGATCGGCGCGTTGCGGGGAGGCGGCGCTCGTCTTTGTCTCAGACGCGAGATCGATGCCCGACGCGCCCTCCGTTGGGGCGCCGGCGCCGTCGACTTCGCTCGACAGCCAACGAGGTGCCGCTTCCCACTTGGCCTTGGTTGCCCCGCCTCCTCCTCCGTCGGCGGGGGAGGGGACGGGACAAGCCCGAATGTCGTCCTTCCACCACGTGGGGAAGGCGTCATCGATTTCCCTGCCGGCGAGCGGGTTGTCGACCGCCATTGTCGCTGTCGCACGGCGGGGGAAGGAGTATCATGTCGTAGCTGCCGCCGAGGGACATGAACTCAAGATTCCCGAAACGGAGCACCGTCCCGGGCTAGAAAGGTTGCTGGAGACTGCCCATCTGGAGCTTGACGGGAAGCTGTTCGTGAACACGCAGCAGGCCCCGACCTGGTGCGCCAACTGTCGGTGTTTCAAAACCCGGGGGTCCCTGGACCGACGAGTGAATTGTCGCCGCGTGCCCCAGCCCAGATGGGTCGACGCAAGGCGGAACGCGAAGGGGGGAAAGGAAGCAGCCGGAGGGAGGCAGGTGTTGAGAGAGTGGATTCCCGCGGCCTTCGTGTTAGCCCCGTGCCTGGGTCGGGTGCGCTTGCAGTAGGGGAATACAAGCGTCCACGCGGGAGTGGGAGCGAGCGGCCTTGCGCGAGCGCCGTCTCGTCCTTCTCCGCGCGGGCCAACCCTTTGTAAGAGGGCCCTGGTTCTTCCTTTTATAGGCGTAAGGAGAGGATCCAGGTGTACAATGGGGGGTGTAGCAGAGTGCTACGTGTCTAGCGGAGGAGAGCTAGCGCCCTAAGTACACGCCGTCGTGGCAGCCGGAGAGGTTTTGGCACCCGGTTCGTGTGGTGTCGTGGCCGTCGGAGGAGCGCTGGAGCCTGGCGAGAGGACAACTGTCGGGGCTGTCGAGTCCTTGCTGACGTCCTCTTGCTTCCGTAAGGGGGCCGAGAGCCGCCGTCGTCACAGAGTGTGCGGGGCGCCATCATTGCCTATCTGGCGGAGCGAGCCAGATGGGACGCCGGTCTTGTTCCCCGTAGCTTGAGTCAGCTCGGGGTAAGGTAATGATGGCGCCTCCCTGTCGACGTGGTCGGTCCGTGCCCTAGGTTGGGCGATATGGAGGCTCGTCCGAGGTCTAGGTCGAGTCTGTCTTCCGTGGCCGTGGTCGAGTCCGAGCCCCTGGGTTGGGGGAGGTGGAGACCGTCGGCTAAGGCCAGGGCTGAGTCCGAGCCCTGGGGTCGGGCGAAGTGGAGTCCGTTGTTTCTTGGGGCTGAGCCCAAGTCTGAGCCCTAGGGTCGGGTGAGGCGGAGTTCGTCGTCTTCCGGGGTTGAGCCCATGTCCGAGCCCTGGGTCGGGCGGAGCGGAGTTCGCCGTCTTCCCGGGACTGAGCCCAAGTCCGAGCCCTGGGTCGGGCGGAGCGGAGTTCGCCGTCTTCCGGGGCTAAGCCCAAGTCCGAGCCCTGGGTCGGGCGGAGCAGAGTTCGCCGTCTTCCGGGGCTAAGCCCAAGTCCGAGCCCTGGGTCGGGCGGAGCGGAGTTCGCCGTCTTCCGGGGCTGAGCCTGAGTCCGAGCCCTGGGTCGGGCGGAGCGGAGTTCGCCGTCTTCCGGGGCTAAGCCCGAGCCCGAGCCCTGGGTTGGGCGGAGCGGAGTTCGTCGTCTTCCAGGGTCGAGCCCGAGTCCGAGCCCTAGGTCCGGGCGAGCGGAGTTTCCTATGACGCCCGAGGCCCGGCCTTGGCTGCTGTCAGCCTCACTCTGTCGGGTGGCTCAGCAGTCAGAGCGGCGCAGGCGGCGCTGTCCTCATTGTCAGACCGGTCAGTAGAGAGCCGAAGTGACTGCGGTCACTTCGGCTCTGTCGACTGGAGGGCGTGCGTCAGGATAAAGGTGTCAGGCCACCCTTGCATTAAATGCCCCTGCGATTTGGTCGGTCGGCGTGGCGATGTGGCCAAGGTTGCTTCTTGGTGAAGACTGGGCCTCGGGCGAGCCGATAGTGAGCCCGTTGCTGGAGGGGGGGGGGGGGTCCTCGGGCGAGACGTAGGTTCTCCGGGGTCGGCTTCCCTTGCCCGAGGCTAGGCTCGGGAGAGGCACGATCATGCCCCTTGAATGGACCGATCCTTGACTTAATCGCACCCATCAGGCCTTTGCAGCTTTGTGCTGATGGGGGTTACCAGCTGAGATTTAGGGGCCTTGAGGGTACCCCTAATTATGGTCCCCGACAAGCAGTGCTCATTATATCTCCTGTTCATAGTGAAGATTGGAGGACTGAGATTATATCCTTCCTCCAAGGTAATTGCCTTTCAGATGACGAAGCTTATAATAAGAGAATGGAGGCAAGAACAAGACCATATGTAATAATAGAAGGGGAGTTATACAAGCATGGAGTATGCTCTCCACTTCTTAAGTGTTTATTCAGAGCTGAAGGTATAGAGCTGATGAAGGAGATACAGGCAGGATTGTGTGGATCTCACATTGGGTTTAGGCCTTTGCTGGGAAAAGTTTTTCAACAAGGATTTTACTGGCCGAAGGCAGCTTCGGATGCAGTAGAGCTAGTCCAAAAGTGTGAAGGCTGTCAAAAATGTGCAAGAGACCAGAAGCAACCTTCATCTCTTACTCAATTAATACAGCCCACTTGGCCGTTGCAAAGATGGGGTCTTGATTTGCTAGGCCCACTTCCACCAGCACAAGGCAATTTAAAATATGTTGTGGTGGCGGTAGAATATTTTTCCAAGTGGATAGAGGCGAAGCCGTTGGCCACAATAACTTCGGTCACAGTCCATAAGTTTTTTTGGCAAAATATTGTTTATCGCTTCGGTGTGCCGAAGGCTATCACAGTAGACAATTGAACTGTAGCATCCCAAAAATTCAAATCTTGAAATTTTCTCAAACTCGCTCTAAATTCAAAATGAATTTCAAATTTCATTTCAAAATGTTTGTTTGCGAGTTGATATCAACAAATAAAATATAGTGGTCTATATTTTCTCCAAAATCCTCCTCAAAATATCCTACAAATTATTTCCCAGTGATCCCCCTCAAATTCTTTCCAGAAATACTGCCCAGATATTTCCCCAGTAATCCCCCCTCAAATTCTTTCCAGAAATACTGTCCAAATATTCCACCGATATATCTCCAAGTATTTTTGTGGCAGAACCACCCGAATTATTCCAGCTTAAGTGCCTAAGTCATGCCTCAAGGGCCGTAACACACTTAAATCGGAATAACCCGTCAATCCTTCAGATCTAGTCTGATAGAGCCACTTAACCAGGATCAAATTCCACAATCTCACTCGAAGGTGAGTCACAGAAGAAATACAATAAAACAGGAAACCTCAAATTAAGTACTGAATTATTACATAATCGGAGTTCTGGAGTAGCAAATAAAGTTCATAAAGTAAAGTGCAGCGGATAATCGATGTCGTCGGTAATGAGGAAATGGGCAAGGCCTAGCCCACTACTCCTCATGCTCCTCTCCTGCCGGAGCAACATCCCACTCGACCGTCCAACCCGGTGGCAGGGTGGTAGGCCAAGTCACACCATCAATCAAATCCTGCATGGTACCTGCAAAAATGGTGCCACAAGCAAGGCTGAGTATACTAATACTCAGCTAGACTTACCCGGTGTGAGGAGTCTACTCCTCTACCTCTAGACTATGCAGTTGTTTGGCTGAGGGGTTTGGTTTGCCAAAAGCACTAGCTGTTACTAAAAGCAATTTTTAGCTTTCCAAATTTTACCATCATTAACTTAGCTAGATTTGCTCCTTCTAAGCATACATGGTAACAATCAATTAGTTCAATCAACAAGTTATCTCATGTAACCACATTTCACTTCTTACTCGATGCAGTACAAGGAATCAAGCAGTCTCATTAGCTGCAAGAAGCAGACGATTCGAATCGAGTTTTAACCTTGCAAGGTAAACCTAAACACACGGCATGTCAGGGTACTTCGACCCTGCACATGACAACCGTCCCCATCGATTCCCCGTTCGCGTCCAGGCCTCACCGCCTTGGCATACAATGCTCCACTGACCCCTGCTGCCGCCGTGCAGTGACCGCACTTGTACCCACCATAGCTAGCATGGGAGACCCAGTCTCAGGTCGCATGAGGATAAAGTCCGCGCCCGGCTTCACTCAGGTACTAGGTTTACCGGTCACCATATTTCCCGGCATGTGCTTAGTACGTTCAAAAGCTTGACTCAGGTATCCACACATTAATCCTTAATTCATTTTCCCGTCTCATGGACAAGGCATCCTCCCTGGATCCAAGTCCATAGACCAACATATATCCCATTATCAAGATGAATACAATCAATTCCTGACCTCGCGCGAGTGCTAGAAAATCACTCGACTTACTACCGAGATCCTGATTAGCAAGCAGCTACTCGACCTAGCATACTAGTATTCATCTCAAAAAGGAATCCTAAGTTCATGCAACTAGAGGTTTCAAGCAACTCCTACACTTAAGTGCACATTGCAATCCTACAAGCATTAAGTGTAGTAAAATAGCATAATTAATAGGTTATGCATAAAACCGGGGCTTGCCTTCAATTGCTGGGGCTGCGGGGAGATCCTCGATAGCAGCCTCTGAAGCCTGCGCCTGGTCCTCCTCTTGGACAGGTCCTTGCTCGGGGATGAGCACGTACTCTCCGTCGGCAAGATTACAATCTAATGAATGCAATGCGTAAGATATATGCATGATATGATATGTGCTTTTAGAAATCACAACTTAAAAGGTGTATGATCTTTCTTGAGTTAAACAAAGTTAACTTTACTTATGCAAGACCCTTGGGTGGTATACTTGGTAACTGGTTCAAATTTAGCTAAGGTAAAAGGTAGGTTTAATTTTGGGGTTCCTCTGAATTCTTTTTAAGTCTTAGGGAGAATTGATAAGTACTCAAGTTAGACTTATTGAGGTGGGGTTTATTTCTTCTTTACTTTTCCTTTATTCTCTTTAATGTTTTGGAGTAGGTT